>OZ023170.1:10872650-11372650 GCA_963678695.2 Diplodus puntazzo | reverse complement strand
AATTCAGAATTGTTTTCCATCGATGTATCTGTGACTGGGCCTGAGTGTGTGCCCTGCTTTACCTTACTAAATATTTAAAACTAGCTTCAGTATCTGGTTGCAGTCTGTAGAGAAACGGCAGTCAGAACTAACAATGGCCCAGCTTGTGTCTTCACTCGGCCTGTTCTGTCAGGTCAATGCAATTCCCTGCCTGGTTCTGTGCTACATGCTCTTCATCGTGCTGGGAGGTGTGGTGTTCACAGCTGTGGAGAAGCCAGTAGAGAAGGAGCTGAGGGCTGAGGTGGAGGAGCTGCGTCGCTCCTTCCTGCAGGAGAATCCGTGTGTGCATGAGAGCCGACTGAGAGAGCTGCTGGGTAAAGCTCTGTCTGCTCACCAGAGAGATGTTGCTGTTCTGAAGGATGAGGCTGAGGAGAGACGCTATGATTTCATATCATCACTCTACTTTGTCATCGTCAGTCTGACCACCATGGGTAAGACAGTCACTGCAAAATCTTAGTCAATATTTTCCTCACTGATCTCTATCATCACATTTTCCCAAGGTGACTTCTTCTAGTTGTTGCTTCAGGCCAGTGGTTCTCATAGTGTGGTACAGGGACACTCAGGGGTCCATGAAGGGGTTCCAGGGACCCTCAGTTTTCACTATTATTCCATCCATTAGTAATACCATAACAGAATGTATGATATGTGATACATACACTTGTTAAATTCTCATCAGATGGGTTCTGTGTGTCAGTTTCAGAGTCCTTGATGTGAAAAAGTTTGAGAACCACTGGTTGATGCTATATTTACAGTGATAAAAAAACAGACATTCCTCACATTGAAGAAATATTAACATTTTTTTCTCCACATGTTGTATCTTACTATAGCTACTTTGTAAATACAATAACTTGGCATGAGCCAGCATATTTGGTCACATTATCAGAAAACCTTTAATACATTAATTATTGAACCAAACTTCAGGAATGTTTTGGAGTGCTATAATAAACATGTTTTTTACAAGTGGATGGAAACTTTCCACTGTTAATGTATATTGTTTAAGTGTGGTTATATGGTGATACATCAAAAGTGTTGTTTTAAAGGTGCAGTATGTAAGCGTTTGTTTGAATTTTTAGAATAGAATCGATTTTTTGAATAGAATTTGAAGAAATAACAGGTTTGAAGTTTCATCAACATCAAAAATACTGTTTTGTTTCGGTTTGAGCCCTACTTTTACCTTGATGCCTATTGCACTCTCAGGCTTGTAAAAAAAAATATTTGTTGAGTATATTGCTAAGTAAAGCATCTGAATACCCATTAGACACACCAATCTGTCCAGTTTTATTAAAATGCAAGCCCACAGAGTTATAGATAATTTATTAATTTGTTGATCAAATGAAAATAAATCTGCAAATGTATCTTATTTTTTTAAGCACAAAAGAAAATAATTCATAGATCCTAGCTCTTAAAGATATAGTTGTTAACATTTCTGCATTAAAATGGCTAAAAAGCAACCTTTGTTATTCGTATATATGTTCAAACCAGAATCCAAAAGTTTCCTCAAATTAACTGTGCCTTTATTTGGTCGCCTGTCACCATCACTTCAGGAGAGAGTCAGAGTGAGGAAGGATGTTGATGAAAGAGTCTAAACATAACGTGAAGACAACTTAAAAACGTTAAAGTTAACATCAGCCTGAGTCACGTCAGGCAGATTTGCACCTGCAACTCCCATGATCCCTCACTACTGATATGAGTCCCCTTGCAGCAGAAATCATATACTGTGTGTTTAACGGTGAGTATCTGCTGGTTTTCTCATTCTTCTATGATTGTAAGCCTTAAGGTTTGGACTGTCTGTTGGTTGTTTGTTTGGGCTCTGGAGAATTCTGATCAACATTTCTTCACTATTTCCTGACATCTTATAGAATAAACAATGAATCGATCCATTGAAATGTTGCCGGCTAAAATGTTTCATGTTTTTGTCAAAGTCCTCGGTTCTTTCTCCTGCAAACCTCTCCCTCCTCCTCCTCCTCAGGCTCTGACTCTTACACCCCAAAATCAGATGAGGCCAAGCTCTTCTGTGTCTTCTACTGCACTCTGGGTGTTCCCCTCACCCTATTCCTCCTCACCCTCCTCTCCAACCTCCTCCTCTCTGTCGTCACCCACGCTCCTATCCACCACCTGCACACTTACTGGGGTCTGCCCTACACCCAGGCTGTCCTCGTCCACGCCAGCCTCTTCTCGGTGCTCGTCCTCTCCCTCCTCTTCCTCCTCCCTGCCCTCCTGGTCTGTGTGGCGGAGCCAGACTGGAGCTTCCTGGATGCTCTGTTCTTCTGCTTCATCATCCTGAGCACCGTTGGTCAGGGAGGAAACTCTCTGGGGAGAACCTGGGGCCCAACAGCCAAGGAGACACTTGAAATCCTGACCACATGTGAGTGTGCTGCTGTGTAAGAATCATGCTTGAGTCAAGTGTATGTTATGTGTTCGCCAGATGTCCAAACTGTGACTACAGGTATTGCTTTATATATTTTGTATTTTCACAGTATCATCATGCAATGTATTGAGCTCTGATAAACTTTATGAATTCAATGTGTTGAGAAGTGAGTTATCTGTCATCAGCCTCTGTCACTGAGCATTAGTGACTGCAGTGATATCGACCAGTTTAGTCTCACTTTTTAGTTATAGTTTGATGTTTTTTTTTTGCATATATTCTTAGGATTTCTTAGGATTATATTCATAGGATTTTTTTTCGACTTTTTCTCAAAAATCACATTTTATTTTCCTTACAGTGGCCCTAATCCTCTTCTATATGTTAGCTGTGTATGACAGCAGTGTAATAATGTTCTATAATGTTTTCAAAATATTTAGATGTTCTGAAAACTTTATATCAAACATCACTGATTACATCAACACAATAAAAAGGTAGTCTAACTTTAACTTGAAAACTTCTGTCAAGTGTTGGTAAGTGTGGTTCCTGGGTAGCTCAGCTGGTAGGTAACTTCTATCCATTTGATATTGTACTAAAGGAAAAGGTCATAAAAACACTGCTTTAAAAACTGTGAATAATAAGATATTTCTTAACAATCACAAGTGTGAACTGATGATAAATTCAAGTAATTTATAAGGACATGTCATAATGGGTAAGATAGTGAAGCTCAATAATGTGTTTGTAGTGCTTTTATTAACCATTATAAATAACTCCACAGGTTTTTCAATGTATGCAGGCACTGTAAACTGCCTTATAATTGAACTTGTTTATGATATTATCAACATTGATACAGTCTTCTTAAAGTTAATAAGTGTCTTATAAGGACTCATAGAGGTTTTGTTATTTATTAGTAACTATGCACAAAGACCTTAATGTAAAGCATTACCAAAAGATCTCCTCCCCTCTCTCCACAGGTTACCTGCTGGTGGGCATAGTGGTGATCATTACCTTAAAGGATACTGTTTTGCAGGTTCCCCGGGTCTATGCGGTGATAAGACTCTTCTCTGGTCCACAGTATGCAGAGCTGGAGGGTGTCCATCTGGGTGAACTGACAATGAGTCAAGACTACGCTGAGGAGGAGCCTCAGTACTCCCAGTCCATCTGCACCATCTCCTTCACTCCATTAGAGCTTTTGAGTCCCTGTTCAGCCCTGCCTGCAGACACCAAGCTTCACAAAACATCAACCTAAACCTTGAAACTTGACTTGACTTCCACTTCTGTTCACAACCCACCAGCTGCTGGCTTAAATGTAAATGTTGAATAACATGTGTTTATATAGAGCTTCTCTACTGTTAGCGACTGCTCAAGTCAGCATCCACCCATTCACACAAACTATCATACACATTCATACACACAATCATACACCCATTCACACACAATCGTTCACATACTGGTAGCAGAGACTACTATGTGCGGTGCCACCATTCATACACACTGACACACACCGATGGAAGAGCCCGTGGGAGCAGTTAAGGACACTTCGATATGTAGGCTACAGGGGACCTGAATCGAACCACCGACCCTCCTACTGCTATTCTACCTCCTGAAACAGAGCCCTTGATTTACAACTCCACACTGTTAATAATCAAATACTCAGTGCAATCCACTTCAGTCCAATTTTAGATGATTCTACTGAGTCAAATATGTTTCACCTTTCACCATTCACTCCATTTGTAGCTCACTTGTTCCTGTGAAAAATATTTGTCTCTTTAACTGCTCAACAGTCTACTGTGTTCTCCACCCAGTCATTAAGTGTGTCTGTCTACTATTTGGTGGTGAAAAAGAAGTGTACAGTGTGTTTATCAGAGCTTATTCACTGAAAAGCTACTCTAATGAAAGTGATGAGTGTGAACAGAAACAGTAAAGAAGAAGCTTAAAGGCTCTGTTCTAGTTAAGGGCATCTGCAGAGTGGTTGATAATTACCTCCATCAAGGAGGTCAGGTTGTCACCAATGTCTGTTTATTTGTTGGCTTGTCAGCAGGATTACAAGTGATCTACTGAAGAGGTTTCCACAAAATTTGGATGGAGGATGGGTCTCAGTCCATGATAGACCCTGTGAAATTTTTGGTGTGGATCTGCATAAAGAAACAAATCCAGTAGTTTTCTAACTTTCGTGAGCATTGTGAGATGTTTTCTTCTGCATTTTTGTTCATTTCTCATGAAATAATGCATGGATTTTGTCAATTTGAGTGAGATAGTTATTTTATCCTGTGTTCATTAAAAAGTATTAGTGCAGCCTTAAATTTGATGTTTTTCTTTAATTGATTAACTCCAGCCTTGATTGTACACCCTGCTTGGTGGGGCAGATAACAGCACCATCTGCTTTAGTCCTCTTGATATGCAGGATTTAGAGCTGACAGGGGCTCCGCGACATGTTTGAGACTACGAGGAAATTATTGTGTTAATGAAATGAACACGAGCACACTTTGAAAATCCACCTGCTATTCATACCATGTCACTGTAACAGGACTGTCACGTCAAACAAAACCAGGTATGTTTGCTGTATATCATACTGAAATGTATTCCTGAATGCAGAGAAGTCAGATTGTTTTGGAAGTGTAGGGTAGGGGATTTTATTTTTTTCATCTTTCAAAGTATATATTTTATCTAAGCCTTTATTTGCAAAATAGTTAGTAGTTGCATTAATAGTTTGATCAGAGAGACAACGTCTACATACATCAGCTCTTGTGTGTGTAAATGGGGGTACAACATTAATAATCCTGGGGAGAACCACATCAGTCCAATCATTTTCATACAGTCACTTAAATTCACTTACAATAAAATAAAATGAGAAAAAAAAAGATCTGGATTGAGGGTGCTTAAATGAACAGTATGCAGGTACAGTCCTGACCACAGGGGGTCACAGTTAACAGCTACAGCTGTAGTGCAGGTCTGGGGGAGGAGAGTTTTTCTGTGGTTTGTGCCTTCTGCTACAGCATATTGGTGGTAACATGTTTAAAGATGCCGTCAAAACTTCTGAATGAAACTGATGCTGGCTGCAGAAGCCTCAGTGTGGTTTGCATAGATAAGTCAAGTCCAGAGCAAAGTAGACTGGAGACATATTACTTGTATGTGTGCATGTTTGCTTATCCAAAAAAACTGATTGTGATTCTGATAATGTTGTCATGAAGGTTTGAAGAAACAGTAGTAGTCAGACAATCTGAGAGGTTGCAAACATGCATCCAGGTTAACTTACTAAGAGAACTTAAAGTTAAAATTATGACCCAAACTGTCTATAAAAAAACCCTTCTTACTCAATGTAGCTGTTTGTACAAACATTTACTTTTTGCAATGAGACATTATAAGTAACCTTTCAGGTGTGCTTATTTTCAGTTTGACATTTAATGAAAGAAGTAGAATTAATCTTTTAAAGAGTACTTCACCAATTTAGCATCACATTCATCACACTGCTGTTAAAGCAGCTACAAGGAACCTTTGTTATGTGATACGCTGCTTATCTCTAACTCTGTGTTCCTTTTTTAACATGGCTGTTTGCAGGATGCATGTCGACGAAATGGTGTGCGTCTTTGTGGCTGGGTAACACCTAATAGACTCAGGCTGTGACTCCTCAATTAATCTTTGGCACTCCACCGTAACACATTTTTTTCTTTACTTTTACAACTTATCCAGCTGGGAAAAGTTAAAATCTCGATGATAAGAATAGCTATAGTAACTTTACAGAAATAGCCAACCGTCTTGCTGATGGTCTTATGTCGGTCGTACAGAAACATCAGTGTTAAAGTGAGACTGATTCATCATCAGTTTAAAGCTCCTTGTAGTGCATTTCACAAAATGGATCCAAATCGATGCAGAAGAGCCAGAGATATTGTATAATTTATCACACACATTCTTCTTCTTTGTCAAAATTTGATGCCTACGCCACATTACACAAGCACTTACAACGTCATGCAATGCACAGTGGCCCAAATGAACTTCTCCCATAAGCTTACATTGTGGAAAAAGCGTCTGTAAAATGATGGATGATTATTGTCACTGCACACTTTTACAGCAATGAACGGGGCTCCAGCCTCGACGCCGTATCCAGTTGTCATCATACGCCCTTGGGAGATTTGGGTTTGTTCTGCCAGTAGCCATGCCTCTAGCCTGCAACATAGATGAGAAGGGGGCTAAATAATTCTGTCTCAGCCCACTACTCTAGATTTATTTAATTAGGGCTCGAGCAGGTCTCAACCTGCGAGGTCCCTATTGTTTTTGTAGTGACGACTTTTTGTCCCAAATTATCGCATTTTTCACTGTCTGAACATCTCGTGATATAGAGTCTTGTGATATAGGCCACGCCCATTTCCTCCTACCGTTTTTTTTTCTTTTACAAATTCACGAAATGCTGCAAACCTACTTTTTTTCAAACTCCTCCCAGGCATTTTTACCGATTTGCACGAAACTTTGCACACAGCATCTGTGGACCCTCATGACAAAAAGATATTACAATAATTTTGATATTTAAAACAATACACAAGTTATTAAATAACAACTTCCTGCAGATTTCATTCCAAACAGGAAGTGTTGCATATCTCCACATTGGTGTGTCTGAATGACATGAAACTCAGGTTACTACTTCCCCATGAGCCCCTAAGGCTCTGTGCAAAATTGACTGATTACCACTAGGTGGTGCTCTTTAAATCAAAGTATTTTATATCTCCACATCGGTAGGTCGGATTAACATGAAACTTGGTACAGTTATTGCCAATGCCCTCCTGATGATAGCTGATGAAAGTGTTACCAGGGGACCAGGCGCCCCCTGGAACATTAAAAATCCAAACCGCATCTCCTACATGCATATACATGAATGACATTCTGTATGCATATGTATCATGACCAGATGCACAAAAAATATCAGGGTACCAAACCGTCACTCCATCAGGAAGTCGGCAATTTTTGATTCAAAGTTCCAGTTTCACTCCCATTTCGATCCATTTCCATGCCTCGTACTTTAACGAAGTCCTCCTACAGATTGAACACCACAGACTTCCAATTCACTCAGTATCATCCTCAGACCTTGAACATGAAAAGTTATCAAAAGCTTTCGCCTACGTCAAACATGGTGAGTGTCCTGGTGTAGTCTATTTTCATTCTTCACCATAAAGCATCAAGTCCTTATAACTTCAACATACAATTTCCCATGTACAACAAATTCATCACACATGTATAAGATGTCGCCATGAATACCTCCATGCATCAATACTGTGTCATATCCATAGCGCCACCTACTGGACAGAGGAATTCAGTGAAAAAAATTACAAACAATTACATGACATTTATAGATTTTTTCCTCCATATCATACACTACAAGATGACATGCAACTAAAAGGTGAGCACACCCTCCGACAGCGTCACCGCCAGTCAGTAATCAAAACACAACTGACCACCAAATCATAAACGAACAACTCCTAATTCCTATCTGGACCAAACTTCACATGTTTGATAAGGGTTGATAGAATTAGGGTTAATATACAGTCACAGTCACAGCGCCACATGTTGGACACAGGAAATGACATTTAACTCCTTCCTGCACTGTCCGAAACACGGACAGTTAAGAGATGCGTACACAATAATCAGGCAATGGGGCCATGTACGCGACGCGCCCCGAAAGCAACATGCCCCGACGGGTGTGGACTGCGAGGGCCCGTTCATCGATATTTTTCGGACTTCACACAGCTCCCTTTGGAGACACTACGGACTCTTAATACAACTTTTTCCACATATGCAGCAGTCTTTCCCAGCACAGAACAACTTGGCAATCTAAGCTTCTGCATATTCCACTCTGTTGTACCACTAGAGCACAATTTTCCATCAAATATAAAGGTGTAACTTTATGGAACAAGTATATTCACCTGACAGGCAGCTCAACCTCCCTACCCGTCTATAAAAGCAAATTAAAAGATCATCTGTACTCTATGGGATTGTCTTAGTACTCTGTTGTTTTTTTGTTTTTCTTTTAATAGTTGCCATTGTAATTTATTTTTGGATTCATTCTCTTGATTCATTTCAATTTATCTTTTGATTGATTGCTTAATTACTAATTTTGGTTATTTTGTTTTAAATTTGTTTTTTTTCTCACATTAATTCATTTGTTATTTTATTTTGATAACATATTTTTAATTTTACTTATTTATTTTAATGGTGAGGTTCTCGATAAGCCCTCCCAGGGTTTCAAACCTCTCCAGCACTGATGCATTGTAGTTTATCATATATTATCTATTGTATATATATATTTTTTTCTTTTATGTGATAAACTCTTTGTTTTAATGTTTTATTAGTGCAAACAATAAACAAACAAACACACCTGAAAACACACCTGGATATGTGCAAAATCACCCTCCATACCTTTAATGAAATACAGAAATACAAGTTTTTCCTACAAGGACTGATTGACAGCCTTCACCCAGATTCGGAATCATGGAGCAGTATGTTTGGAGTGAATGCTTGTTGATGAACCATTGAGCTGAAGGTGCAGACTGCTTTACTTGGAGCTGGAACAGAGGGCTGTGATTGTACAAGGCACAAAGGCCTGTGTGAGGGAACCACCATGAATCTGAGGTTGTGCCTAGCACTGGCAACTCTCACCCCTCCCTAGCAACGCACACACACACACACACACACACACACACACGTACGTCTTTGCTCATGTATTAGGTTATCAGTCTTGTTCAGCTGACTCTTTGACATGCCAAGTGTGAACACTGAGGTCCCCCTTCCAGATAATGACTTGGCCTGGTTTGCAGCCGGTCGACTTTTTCCACGCCCAACTGGGAAAAGCATTTCTGTATGGACCTTAGTGGACGGGGGCTTTGTCATGTTGAAACAGGAAAGGGACTGACTCAAACTGTTGACAGAGTTGGAAGAACACAGTCTAAAATGTCATTGTATGCTCTAGTATTAAGATTTCCATCACTGGAACTAAGGGGCCTAAAGTAGGAGTACAAGTCCACATGCTGTTAGCCATACAGTGCCCATGATAGACTCATATAAGAAGGCGGGGGGGACTTAGCTTAAGTTCGAAGCTAAGCTAAGCTAATTTGTTAGCAGTTTATACCTCTGTGCTCAGGCTCAGCTCACAGAGATGACTGATGGGCATGACAGCCTTGTGATGGCTGGTCACCAGACACATGAGTCTCTTCGGTGCTGGTCAAACACTGTGTCAAATACCATGGCCAACTGTTGTCCCAGTACAGCCTCTGACACACAAAGACTCAAAGGCCTCATGATCATCACCAGTGACCTCAAACGGAGTGAGCTGTTGGCTTAAAGCTGTTAAACTCTTACAACTTCCTGCAACAACACCACTGTTAGCCTTCTGCTACCAAATTACAATGCTAAAATGCTGACTGCCAGTACAAACAGTGTACTTCAGAGGCAGGGAAGAGAACAGAGGAACAAAATGGAGATAATGAGAAAACAATTCATGCATCACATGTTAACACAGGTTTAGATATACAGCAGTAAGAGTGGTATAAACATGATCTCAACTGGACTTAATGATCACACAAATGTTGTATGTATTTACTGTCAGGCTGTTTATTGTCAAAACTATTTGAAATGAAAACATCCATCATTTGGAGGGAACAGCCTCCTGTCAGAGTGAGATGTTAAAAATGTCAGTAATAACATCAACTAACTGATCAGCACATGTTTTTAGTTCACGGCCAGGTATATTAACTGGACCAGCAGCCTTATTTATATTTACTCTCAGCAGGAGTTTCCTCACATCTGCTGTGGCTACTGACAGTGGCCTGTCTTCTGGAGGTGGAGTAGACTTCACGGCTGAGTCTTTATTGAGGTGATCGAAGCAAGCATAAAATGTGCTCAGCTCATTTGGCAGTGTGGACTCACACCTGTGGGGGGCACTATTGCTCTTGTAGCCTGTGACATTTTGAATCCCCTGCCACATATCTTTAGTGCTGTTGATGTTGAAGTCCCTCTCCAGTCTCTGCTGATGTCTCCTCTTTGCCTCTTTTCTGCCAGGCTTCAGTCTTGCCCTGGTAGTGCTGTATGCTTCCTTGTCACCTGATTCAAAGGCAGCTTTTTTGGCTCTGAATAGAACCCTCATCTCTGCATTCATCCAGGCCTTCTGGTTAGGGAATTAACTTACAGACTTTGTGATCACCACGTCATCAACACATCAACACATCAACACATTTAATTTAATAGTAACACATTACTAACTAATGAGTTACCTCGCAATGCAGCTGGATTCACAAGATCACATGATCAGTTCTTACTTTTTTAACCACCAAGCAACCATCAAGAAATGCTGCAGAAACTAACACAGTCACTCTGAGGATCTTTGCACTGACTGATCAAAAAACGTTGAATCACCCAAATCCTCAATTTAACTTCTCTAACAACAGTAAAGTGTTTGCGAACATAATAGAGAACATTCTAAGAAAATGTTTATAATATGATATCCTTAATAAGATATGGTGCCATTGTATATGATATCATGTGGAGTCTGGTGAAAGGTCATACATGTGACTCTACTATGGGCTGTTGCATCATGGTTGCATGGACAGCACGATGTTCTGTGGAGTTATTAATATCGTGGCAAACACTCCTGCTGCCTGACGCCGTCTCTGTGCTCCTGACAGACAGCTCACAGGTGTTTGGCTTAGCTAGGCTATATTTACAAATGTCACCGATGGAACTGCACAGTATGATACCAGCAGGGATCTGATTACTCGAGCATTGGTAAATCGCAAGTACATGTTCATATATGCCTTGAAAGAAAGTGATGGTCTTATGTTCACTTTGAGTTTGAGTTCCCAGGTGTTTCAATGAGGTCCTATATAATAGTGGAAAAGAGAGGAGAAATTGCATTGGTACTGTATGTTTAAGTCCTTTATGCTGATTAAATTGCCATTTAGTTTTTTGATTATCTAAAATGTACTGCCTTTATTATATGATCTTATTGACTGTGTATATTTAATTTTCTGTAAATTTTCTGCTTATCCACACTGCCAGGAAAATAACACTGTTCCAGAACACTGTTTGACCTAGAAAGGTGGCCACATACAAAGTAAGACAGTATAAAATGTGTTGTCCTTTAAGCTCAGTTTGTTTATTCAGTCATGAACACAAAGCGAGTTTGATTATTTAGTTTGATTAGGCAGAAAAAAAATCTGCCAATAAAGATCTGTCTCTTATCATTAACATTTCTTCAACAAAACTACAGAGCGCTGCTTTAATTTTGAATAAAACCGAGATAGAAAAGTGGCTGATATTAAGTCATATTTTCATGGGTATAGTGTCAGTGTTCATTATTGGTATCTCTCTGCTGATCTACTGGCTTATGGAAATCTTATACGTGATATCACTTATTTTTCTGCTCCTATTTTTCACAACTTCACTTTTCTATGTACACAAAATAAACTTTTGCCTCAGATTTTGAGCACTATTTGTTAAAAGCCATGTTAGTGAGCATTTTTCCTATGCCAAGATAATCCGTGATAATTTGTGGCATATCAGGATGCTGATTAAACAGCATGACTATTGCACAGGAGTGCTTCTCTTTAAAAGGCTACTGTAAAATGTGCCATTTCATCATAAAAAATAGATATTTATAGGCACTGATTCATGGACTTTACATGACGAGGGTTACAGATACCCCAGAGAACAAGGTGGGGGTGGGGGAATCATGGATGCGAAAACCAGTTAGTGTGTGGTGTGACTGTTTAGCACTTGCAGTGTACCACATCTTGTGTGCATGGAGTTGATCAGGCTGTTGATTGTGGCCTGTGAGATGTTGGTCTACTCCTCTTCAATGGCAGGGGGAAGTTGGATATTGGCAGGAACTGGAGCACTGTCGAACATGTTGATCCAGAGAATACCAAACATGTTCGATGGCTACCGTGTCTGCACAGACTGGACAGACAACTGAACTGGCTACACCCTCTTGCTTCACATGAGTGTGTGACAGAGACAAAACTATTTCCCGTGCAATCATGCATTTTATTTCCTCCGTTTTCCCGTGATAACAAGCTAATTTCATTTGTTTTCTCGAGATCTGGAGTTATCATCTCGAAATAACTTTTCGTGAAATAACGGGATAATTTTCTCGAGATAACGAACCTTTGTTTTCCCGAGATAATGATAATTAATTTGAGATCTAGAGATAATGACTGTGATATGATAGGTCTGAGATTTCCATCACACACAAGTGGCATGGCATACTGACCGATGGTTAGCAAGGCTTCAGCTATATTTGCGGGGGAAATTTAAGTGAGCCTTATGTCGTTGTTAACTACATAGCTGACCAGCTACAGGTCCTGGGTATCCGGTATCCATGGAGACGCCCGGGACCTCATGGCTGGTCAGCTAATGTGTATATTATCTGTAATAGCAAGGCATAATGCTATTTCAGCCTGTGTGAGGCTTTGATTGAAAAGATATGTGATGCGGTGATCGATATGCTCCTGCTCCTCTAACATTGCTACACTGAATGTTTCCTGAAATGATTTAAAACTGTTATTTTGTTTTCTCAAGATCTCGAATTAATGATATCATTATCTCGGAAAACAAAGTTTCATTGTCTCGAGATCTCGAGAAAATTATCTTGTTATCTCGGGAAAACGGAGGAAATAAAATGTATGAATGCATGGCCCTTTAGGGCTTTCATATTTTCCACAGAAAAAAACATTTTTTTTTCATTTGTCATCATCAACTCTGTTGGGTGAACAGATGTTCAACACCTCAGTTGGCATTCAAATAGGTGTCCTCTGATGGGATTAGACAGGCTAAGGTGTGTGGTGGGCCTGAGCCATTCACAGCATAGGAGGGAAGCACCTGGTCTTGATTCAGATTCAAGTCACTAGAAGCTCATATAGCGTGCAGAGGAGTGGCGTGTGGGAGAACTTAGGTTGAAAAAAATGCAGGCCGCTGAATTCTCTGTGAGCTGCAGAAGTCGAATGGCACATTAAGACACACCAGCTGGTGACAAGAAGCAGAAGTCTAGGTCCAAGATGACCTGGACAAGAACCTGCAGTGACGGACTGGGAACAAAAAACGGCCCTGGCATTTTCACCCAACAGCGGGCGCGGAAATTTTGACGCATGTAAAGAACAGGCACTTTTGATAGCCCCGGTGATAGTAAATGTAAATTCCCAGGCTATTAACAACTACACAACGATACATAAAACACATTAATAAATCATCAGAGCCAGCCGCTCCATAATAAAAACGTGTCTTACCGTCACGCAGTCATCCATATCTATCTATATGCTCTATCTAAATAGAGATTTCTCTATTTTTCTCCGCTCTCCCCTTGTGTCGCTTGATGCCTGGATTCATTTTTTTGCTAGCTTAAACTCAGTCAACTTCCAACCTCCAACTTCCAACAACCACACTCAGAAGGTCTACTCGATTCAGTCTTGAAATTCCCAGAAGGCATTGCTTCATTTTAACTTTTGCAAACAACTATTAAAATAAAAAAAATGCAGGTAGATTTGTTTTATTTCAAACCATGCACGTTTTTGAATATCTGAATAAGACATTTCGCTACAAAAGAATGCAGAGTGATATAAAAGTTTGCGACTGTACAAGGTAACCATGACTGTGATATAGACACACGTATGTGGCCTATAAATACAGCTTAGCTTAAATAGTGTTGAAAAGAAATAGGAGAAATTTAGATTGCAGCTGACATAGGAATCTTATTGATTCTTGAAACGGCTGGTAGAAATGAGCTTGGGGCCGCTCTGTGATTGGTCAGTCGTCCGCGAGCGGCCGTAGATGCATTTGCCCACATTGCCCAATGGCCAGTCCGTCCCTGGTTATGGGTAAAGCACTGATGTATCCTCATGTTGTGGAAGATGATTCAATCACGGTGATGTTGGCATTGAAAGACAACTGGTCAATAAGTGTCACACCCAGGCGCCTTGTAGACTTTACAGATTATTTCCAAGGCATCCAGTAACTGTTATTAACACCACCATACGACATGCTGCTGAAAACCCAGCAACATGGACAGGTGGGAGAGCGAAAAGTAGTCAGGTGTTAACTTCACTGTCTGGATGTTGAAGTCACAGAGAAGAGCAAGCAATACTCATTATGTGATGGATTCAACTTTAAAAATCAGTGGATGACTCCGGCTAACTTATCAATATTGTCCATTATTGATCCAAATATATACTCAATTATATTGCCATGCCCTGGACTCAAAACAGGATGCACAGTGACTGGTTACAGTCGGGGTGTGGGAGTGTTTAGGAATGACTTCACCTCGTAGTTACCACCATGACGCCCTCCCGATCCCCATAAACCCTTAACTCATTAAAAACAAAAGATCAAGCTTTAAACAAAGCAGCTTTGTAGGGCCTGAAAAGACCACATTGCTTCACTGCTCATCATCTCTATCAACCATAAGGTTCCCTTATTCAGGGAAACCCCCTGTTTAATGTGATACAATCCTTTTCCAAGTTAAGAGGTGTGAGTGAACCACAGGAACCAGGAAATGCAATTCCAGGAATAGTTTCGCAGATAAACATAACCCTACCATAATGGAGCCTTGGCAAAACACCAATATTAAAAAACTGGTATTCCCACATGTGGAGACTGCCCTCCGCTCTTCCTTCTTTTTTTGCTTTATTTTTACCCTCCCAAATGCAGCTGTTTCCCAGTGAGCCTGCAGAGTAAACTGCTGGGAGGATGGAGGGACACTGAGGCTCAGTCCCATAACAGAAGTGGCTCAGCAGCCGGATTAATCACTTTGTACTTGTGGAGACTGGAACATTGTGTACTAAGATCAAACCATGTGAGTTGATATGTCATATGATATGTCTTTTTTATCAGTGTCAGCATTAGTCAAAGGAGAGGATTCAGATGCAGATTGGGAACGGTTTAGACAGGCTTTTATTCTGAAAGTTTCTTGAATCTTCTTCAGAATGAGTGACACATAAATTCGGCTATAACTCTACTCGCGGCAAAATGACGGAGGGCTATGAATACAATAATAACACAGACAGAAAACAATGGAACAAAAAATCACTCCTGAAAGAGGAAAAAACTCCTAAGTCTACTCGGATCTAGATATACAAATACTAAGAAAATTACAAAAGAAAACCACTCTCTAGGAGGGAAAAGGCAATCGGCTGCAAACTTAAACTACACTGTTCTGAGCTACAAAAAGGTACAAACAAAAGATCGCTCCACAAGGAGGAAAAACAATGAGGCTACTGCTCTCAAACAAAAACTCACTGACCAAAAATTTATCAAAACAAAATCACTCTTCCTCAGAGGTACACAAGAAATCAGAAATACAAACGTGGCGAAGAGTCTGTGGCAAGGCTATGGTTCAGGGCTGGAGGTACTCGACAAGACGAAATACTCTGGCAACAAGACGGGGAAGACGAGGACTATATACACATGAGGAGGGGTGACACAGGTGGAAACAATCAAGGATCAGGGGAGACATCAGACCGGTGACACAAGAGGAAGGGCAAGTGACCTGAAACGAGAGGAGAGTTGCTTTTCAAAATAAAACATGAAATTCACAAGACAAAAAATCCAAGACAAGACATTCCTCACTGCTGTGTGACAGTACCCCTCCCTCTAGGGCCGACTCCTGACGGCCCAGGCCATTCAGGATTATCCCTGTAGAAGTCTTCAATGAGGGTGGGATCCACAATGTGGCGAGAAGGGACCCACTGTCTTTCTTCGGGTCTGTGGCCCTCCCAGTCCACCAAGAACTGTCTGCCCCGACCCAGATTACGTACTGCTAGTAACCGCTTGACCTTGTAGACCGGACTGCCTTCAATCACCTCAGGTTGCGGGGGGGTTGCAGCAGCTGGAACCATGGAACTTTCTTTAGCTGGTTTTATCTGGCTCACGTGGAAGGTAGGGTGGACGCGGAGGGATCGGGGCAGACGAAGCCGGACTGCGGCGGGACCAACGAGTCTGGTGACTGGGAAAGGGCCTACGAACCGTGGTGCTAGCTTCCTTGATGGAACCTTAAGTCGTAGATCCTTGGCTGAGAGCCACACTCTCTGGCCTGGCTGGTAGACGGGAGCAGGCCGTCTCTTGCGGTGTGCCGCCTTCTTAACTCGGTCCCCCTGTCTGATCAGTACCTGGTGGGCGGCTGCCCAGATGCGGCGGCAACGTCTGACCATGACATGGACGGAGGGAACCGACACTTCCAGCTCATTATCTGGGAAGAGTGGGGGCTGATAACCTAGAGCACAATGAAAAGGAGAGAGGCCGGTGGCTGATATAGACAATGAATTGTGCGCATACTCTACCCAGACCAGGTGTTTGCTCCATGTAGAGGGGTTCTTAAAGACCACGCACCGGAGGCCGGTCTCGAGCTGCTGGTTGAGGCGTTCGGTCTGGCCGTTGGCTTCCGGGTGATATCCGAGGTCAGGCTGGCTTTGGTGCCGATGAGTCGACAAAACTCCCTCCAGAACCAGGACACAAACTGGGGCCCCCGGTCGAAACGATGTCCTTGGGAAACCCATGGACTCCCATGGAAACACTGTTCATCATGACCTCCGCTGTCTCTTTGGCGGATGGTAGCTTTGGCAAGGTGATGAATCGGACCATCTTGGAGAATCTGTCGACTACTGTGAGGACAGTGGTGTTGCCTTTAGAAACCGGGAGCCCCGTGACGAAGTCAATGGACATATCTGACCACGGTCTGGAGGGGATCGGAAGCGGCTGTAGAAGACCTATACGGGACCCCGAAGAAGTCTTGTTCCGTGCGCAGACCTAACATGCCTCCACGTATTCCAGGACCTCCGGCTCCATGGAGGGCCACCAGAACCGCCGGGAAATGACAAACATCGTCATTTTAACTCCCGGATGACATGAAAGCAGCGAGGTGTGAGCCCAATGGATCACCTCTGGATGCAGCTCGGAGGGGACAAACAAACAATTATCGGGGCAACCACTAGGTGATGGGGCTCCAAAATTAGCTTGCTTTACCTCTGTTTCTTTTGGCCAAGTCACCGCTCCTACCACACGGTTCATTGGAAGGATGGTTTCTGGTTGCTTGGCATCAGGCTCGGGGTCGAATAATCGTGACAGGACGTCGGATTTGACGTTACGGGACCCCGGCCTATAAGAGAGAGAGAAGGAAAAGCGGTTAAAGAAGAGCGCCCACCTGGCCTGGCAAAGTTAAGCCTCTTAGCCTTTCGGATATATTCTAAATTTTTGTGGTCTGTCCAGACTATGAATGGAAGGTCGGCCCCCTCTAGCCAATGCCTCCACTCCTCCAAGGCGAGCTTGACGGCCAACAGCTCCCGGTTGCCGACATCGTAGTTCCGCTCCGCCTTGGACAGCTGTCGCGACAGGAAGGCACAGGGGTGCATCTTGCCAACACGTTCTGAGCGCTGTGACAGGACTGCTCCCACCCCTTCATTGGAGGTGTCCACCCCCACCACGAATTGGTGCTGTGGGTCCGGCATAGTGAGAATGGGAGCAGAAGTGAAGCGGTGCTTGAGGGTCTGGAACGCTCTCTCTGCCTCTGGAGACCAGTGGAACTGCACTTGGGTGGAGGTAAGAGCATGGAGGGGAACAGCTATTGCGCTGAAGCCTCTGACAAACCGCCTGTAAAAGCAAATCCCAAGAATTGCTGAACATTTTTGCGACTGTCGGGTGTCGGCCAATCTGCCACAGCGCTAACTTTAGCCGGGTCCATCTGCACTCTCCCAGGGGCTACAATGAAGCCCAGGAAGGAGACAGCGTCAGCATGAAACACACCCTTTTCTGCTTTCACATACAGATGATCCTCTAACAATCTTTCGAGGACCTGGGTTACGTGCTTGTGGTGTGTGTCAAGGTCGGGAGAGTAGATCAGGATATCATCCAGATAAAAATACACAAAGTGGTCTAGGAAGTCTCACAGTAAATCATTTATCATGGCTTGAAAAACAGCGGGAGCATTAGTGAGTACAAATGGCATGACCCTGTATTCATAGTGACCACTAGGCATATTAGAACCTGTCTTCCACTCGTCCCCCTCTTTTATCCGGATCAGATGGTAGGCGTTTCGAAGGTCTAGCTTCGTGAAGACTTTGGCCTGTTGAAGCTGATCAAAGACAGAGGACATGAGAGGGAGAGGGTAACGATTCTTTATTGTGATGTCGTTGAGTGGACTGTAATCAATGCAGGGTCTTAAAGACCCATCTTTTTTTCCTACATAGAAAAACCCGGACGAATCAGGCCAGCTTCTAGTGATGCGGGGATGTATTCTCTCATGGCTTCTCTCTCCGGCCCGGAGACTGAGTACAATGGGCCCTTAGGTATAGTGGAACCGGGGATCAAGTCTATGGCACAGTCGTACGGACGATGAGGCGGGAGAGACAGAGCCTTGGTCTTGCTGAAAACCTTCCAGAGGTGATGATAACAGGGAGGGACAAGGTTCAGGTCTGGATATTCTGAGTCTGTGGCAGCGTTGACAGAAAAGAGGTTCCTTTCTGTGACAATCTTTTCCTGTTTAACAGAAATAACACAGTTAGTAGTACAACCCATTCCCCATTTTCTGATTTTTCCTGTTTTTCTCCAGTCAATATGTGGGTTATGTGGGAACATCCATGGCTGCCCCAAGATCAGGGAATGGGAGGGCGAGTTGATCAAATAAAAGCGAATGTTTTCTCGGTGGCGGTCAATGTGCATCTGGATGGGCTCACTGATGTGTGTGATAACAAACAATTCCTTACCATTTAGCGACCTAGCCCTGATGGGTTTAGCTAGCAGTTCTGAATCAAGTCCCAACTCTTTAGCTAAACCCCAGTCCATCAAACTCTCGTCTGCCCCTGAGTCATTGAACGCCTCCAGCTCGGTGGCGGTGTGATGTAACATGGTAACTTTTGTGAGGGTGTGTGGCACCGAGCTTAACGTTGTGACAGGACTCACCACCTGGGATCTCTTGGCTGGACATGCGCTGACAAGATGGCCGATCTCTCCGTGGTAAAAACACCTCCCCTCCAGCTGCCGTTTTCGTCGTTCCTCCGGTGAGCGGGCCGAGCCCTCCCCAGCTGCATGGGGAGGGCTCGGTCCTCTCTCGCTTGTTGCGGGGGGGGGGGGGGGGGGTGATGCGGCTCCGGCGGTGATCGATGAATAGCCGCCAGTTCGGAGCACAAGGATCTCCCTGTAGCTGTCGATCTCTTGCTCCGCTGCCATCTAAGCTGGACGAGCCTGTTGTCAGTCCTAATGGCGAGCGCGATGAGGGAATCCACGTTGGTCGGTAAATCCAAAGGAACGAGGAGGTCTTGTATAGGGGCTGCCAGCCCCTTCAGGAAAATGTCATACAGCGCTGTGGCATTTCACCCGCTCTCCGCCGCTAGGGTGTGGAAGCGGATGGCATAGTCGCAAACGGACCCACTGCCCTGCTTCAGGCTGCTCAGCTCTTGCGCCTTCTCCCTGTCAGAGGTAATCGGGTCTAAAGTCTTGGTTAGTGCAGCCTGAAAGTCTTTGAGAGAGTCACAGATAGCTGAGCCCCGCCCCCATTCAGCGGAAGCCCACGCCTTGGCTCTGTCGGTCAGATGCGAAATCATAAAGGCTATTTTAGCCCGGTCTGTGGGAAACACATGGGGCATGAGTTCAAAATGAATCGAACAATCGAGTAGAAATACTTTGCATGACCCAGGTGCTCCTGTATACTGGGCTGGAGGAGCCAATTTACAACCGGCTCCACTGGCAGGCGTGGTAGGCACTGGAGCGGCGGTCGTTGTCGGAGCCTGGGCTGCAGCACCCGGTCGAGCGAGCTGTCTGAACAGATCTTGTAGCTGGGAGGAAAGGTGGCCCATGTTCGCCGCCATGGCCGTCTGAAATTCCTCCTGGCGGACGAGACGTGCCTCCTGGGTGCGCAGGATCTGCGTAAGCCGTTCCGCCTCTGCTGAGTCCATTTCTGGCCAGAGTATACTGTCAGGCTTAGACAAAGGAGAGGACTCAGATGCAGATTGGGAACGGTTTAGACACGCTTTTATTCTGAAAGTTTCTTGAATCTTCTTCAGAACGAGTGACAAATAAACTCGGCTATAACTCTACTCGAGTCAAAATGACAAGGGCTATGAATACAATAATAACACAGACAGAAAACAATGGAACAAAAAAATCACTCCTGAAAGAGGAAAAAACTCCTAAGTCTACTCTGATCTAGAAATACAAATACTATGAAAATTACAAAAGAAAACCACTCTCTAGAAGGGAAAAGGCAATCGGCTGCAAACTTAAACTACATTGTTCTGAGCTACAAAAAGGTACAAACAAATATTGCTCCACAGGGAGGGAAAACAACGAGGCTATGAAACTAACTGCTCTCAAACAAAAACTCACTGACCAAAAATTTATCAAAACAAAATCACTCTTCCTCAGAGGTACACAAGAAATCAGAAATACAAACGTGGCGAAGAATCTGTGGCAAGGCTATGGTTCAGGGCTGGAGGTACTCGACAAGACGAAATACTCTGGCAACAAGACAGGGGAAGACGAGGACTATATACACAATAGGAGGGGTGACACAGGTGAAAACAATCAAGGATCAGGGGAGACATCAGACCGGTGACACAAGAGGAAGGGCAAGTGACCTGAAACGAGAGGAGAGTTCTTTTTCAAAATAAACCATGAAATTTACAAGACAAAAAACCCAAGACAAGACATCCCTCACCGCTGTGTGACAATCAGCAGTACATCTGGTCTAATCAGGGCTAATCAAGACTTGTTGGTCAAACTGTACTTAAATATTCTTTTATGTTCACTTTTAATATATTTTGAAATGCACTTCATCACGTCCCTTTTGGCAAACAAACAACCAAAACCATTTGAAAAAAAAAAATAGATAATTTCTGCCATAAATTTGGAAATGAATGATTATTGTACTATGTGATAATATCAGCATACGTATTGAGAAGGGCGGGGGGGACCCAGGCGGCTTCCTATGTAACTCCAAAACAAAAAGCCATATTTCCGTGATGCATGATTACTGACACTAATGTAAACATTCATCCCTATAATGTATTGAATGTTTGGAGCTATATAAGAGTTCATTCATAGACTTACTGCTGAGATTAAATTCAAACTTACACACTCAAAAAGTTACTGCATCAGTGCAACATTTTAGAGTCACGATCCCCACAAAATCATACTGGTGTTCTTGACCTAGACAAGCTAGTAAACATGGTGGAGCATTTAGTAGATAAACAACCAGATATTACCCTCAGGAGTTGATAGAGACCACAAATTACCTGAAAGGAGAGACTTCTCCTGTCGTCATCACGTGGACACGGACATGAATGATCATTTGGGTGTGCTGGATCTGTAAATAGTTGACTAACACATTTGTAATATGAACTTTATAAGGTAATGGTTTGTCAGAAGTTGTGTTTACAGCCCCTAAGTGGCCTTGTGTAACTCGCTTAAGTTTAACATTTATGTTTATTCACTCCAGACAGACAGATTTATTTACTGTACATTAGCTGTAAGCTAGCTGGCAATGCAGTTCAGCCTCTCACTAAACTCAGCACTCACCAGAGACTCCGGTTGTCTGTCTTCTTTTCTCTTCTCCTCTCTTTAACATTACGTTAATGAAGTAAAAGCAGGCAACATTACAGAACATAAACACCCGGTAGTGAAATTAACCTCCGTGGATCATTGCTGAATGAACAGGAGTGAAGATAAATCCATAAATCCATGAATGCATAAATCCTTTTTATTCCCAAAAGTTAGAAAGTAATTTCTGAGCTGGCAATTGACTCTGTATGTAATTTGCTTTTCACTCTGTGGGAACAAACAATCACTGTGTTGTAACATTGAAACTTTGGTTTAAAAAAACTGCAAACTTCTGAGATTATGATCTAATATTTGAGTAAAATGTGATTTTCATAGGGTCTAGATTGTGATAATAATAACTCTAACTGCAAAATTAGGCCGAAGTCTTTTGCAAGGAAGCATACTTCATCTGCATCAGAGTACAGCCTTGTTTTGTAATTATATACTTCAAATAATGGAAAAAATAATAATGACTCAGAATGAAATCAAAACATCAATGATCGATATCATCAATCTTTGAATCAACTTTTATAATTCAGGTTGTGTACAGGGTGTTTATCTGAGTATTTGTGTTCTCTGAGGCTTCATTATATTCCCAGCTGTTCTATGTGTCGGCGACAGAGTATAAATAGACTCAGGGCTAAAGTGGAAAAGCCCCTCCAGCTGAGGGGGGCTCGTGAGAGAGGGAAACTTTCCCTGACAGGCTCACAGGTAATTTCTGTTTTGTATTCAGTCACTGATAATATCCCTAAACACAGCTTCATGGGAACTGACTAATCACTATTTGGCCTGTCTGAAGAGTATTTGCTTAGGCCTGCTTCTGTTTCTAAATTCCCCTTTGTGTTAGACATGTCATCTGCAGTAGTCTGATTCAGGCAGGGGGACATTATTTGCATCTATTGTTCATTATTTTAGAAAAGCAAATCATGTCTGTATACCTAGTAAACTAACTCTGATAAACGATCCAGGACATACAGAGGCTGGTGGCTCTCAGCTGGGTAACCTTGCTGAGCATTTTGGTATTTTATATCCAGTGACGTAAGACTGTTATATTTGTTGCAGCCTTTTAAAATCTTTTGCAGAATTACTCTTATCATTTTTACGCAAGGTGTCTTTAGCTAAAGCATCACACATCAACAACATCCCATTCGTCATCTTATTAGACAGAATATGAGGACATTATGTGACTTGTAAAGCATAGGAGTATATTGCCCAATAACCATCTTGGCTGCGTCAAGCTAGCCACAATAAACTCCAGTGACACAGGAAATGTTGAAATCGGAGTGGAAAAAAAGTCCCATCAAATTTAATAATAATTCAACTTTAATAGTCAATTTCCTGTTTCATCAGTTTAATCTTAAACATTTCATTTCTTTCACACAATGAAAATTGGATTTTAGGTTTCTTTACAAATGTCCAAATCTGCACATATTTCTCCTATATTCCAGGCTATATGATTGTATTATTATAAGTATGATTGTCATCATCATTATTGTTATGTGAATTTGTGGGTTTTCGCAAACCTGGGTCGAATATTAGATTCCACAATTAAAAAAAACAAATGAACATGGTGGGTATTATAGGTATACACACATTCAAGTGTCTTGGCAATTCTAGTTAATAAGATTAAGGTCTATTCAAGGTAAACACATTAATTTACTTATCTTATTATATGAGCATTTCACTAACTTTAACTGACTTTTACTATGACTTGTATTATCAGTAACAATGGACCAATGTTTGTTTGTTAAGAGCATCTGTGTTAGCTGACTGTGGGATTACATTTAGGATGAAATAATAAAACATTAATATGGCAGGTAGAATTATTTAGTTCTTAATGTTTTTTTTTAAATAATGTTAGCTGTTAAGATTTTAACAACTTTTAACAACTAAAGGCTCATATTGGACTGTTTTTTTTTCAAAAAGCAGATGTGTTAAATGTAGCCTAGCATCGCAGTGATCTGAAGACATTTTGTTCGATTTTGCTCTTTATTTGATTGTTCTTTTTCTTTTCTGCTGCTAAGTGTATCAACAAGACTGGAAGAAATAATGGTTTTGGTGTAATGTTCCTGGGGGCCTTCTCACCAGTACTCCCTCCTGGGTGCTCCTGTCCCGGACCTGACAACCTCCTCCGTCAACAGGGCCTTTATTGTGGAAGTCATCTGTTCTTTTTCCGGTGCACGTCGTGTAACTTGACGCGAGCTCTGACCTGAGGCGTATGTTTATTTTGCAGTCCGTCTGTGGAGTGGATGCCGGTGGGGAGCGGGTAACACACGGCCGTAGAGGAGCCGAAGCAGGTGGAGTCTCTCTGTCCGCCTCACCCCGCTGAACGACAGACACTTCCTTCGTCTTAATGTCGGTCTATCGTGTATATGAGAGAATTATTTGACGAGTCTGACCATGACGTCGGTGTGGAAGCGGCTTCAGCGGGTCGGAAAGAAGGCAGCGAAGTTCCAGTTCGCTGCCTCATTTCAAGAACTGGTGATAGAAAGCACCAAAAAATGGTGAGTACATGTTATAACACTTCTGACTAGCTAACACATTGCATATGTGTTGCGTTTCCTTTGGCTGAGCTACCTTAAAGTGTCCTATCCGTGTGGTAAAACGGATGACAGCCGTATCGTTTATGGGAAGAGAAAGTAATGCCAAACTCAATTAAGTACATTTATTAACAATTTTCTTTCCGGCTAAGCCATGTACGTCACAGAAAATAAATGGCATTTAAAGGATCATTGGTACTCTGTTTAAACTCCAAACAGCAGCCAGTATTTTTGTCAATATGATTTAACTAATTATTGATTCGCGTATTATTACATCATTATTACGAATATGATACGAGCTGTTGAGTTGAGGCTTTTGACAGTGGTGTTTCGGCGACAACTTTAGCCCTTTTCGCTTGCTTCAAGTGATTCATTCTGAATTCATTCTGTAGTACGTAACGTTGAATGGTTCTGAATGAAAATTACAGTCAATCAGTGTATTGTGAGGAGTGTTTTATCGGAAGCTTAATGCAGCAGCCATGCTTCAGAAAATATGGTGACGCTTCATAGATCATGTTCCATTACATCCGCCTCTGTTGCTTATTTTAAATATTGAGCCCATGTCGTTGAGACGCGTAGTTTAGCATCCTGTTAACTACAGCAGGTCGGAGGTCATGCTAGGAAGCCTAGTGATATTCTCTGAGGGAACAGTTGGTATCAGGTGTGAAGGTGGAGAAAGGATGTAGCAATCTACACTATCAGCACCACCAGAGCTGTATCTAGGAGTTAAGAACAGTGAAGTCATACATTTCAGGGCCACCCCACCCTTTTGTGCGTCAATATCCTTCCACCCAGTACTGCTTTGAAGCTGTATTAGCTCGCCCTAGTTTCTGACAAGTTTTAAACATTTTTTAAAAATCCGTTTATGTAATTTGGTTGCACAGAGAAACCCAACAAAGAAGACAAAAGAAGTGCTCCATTGGGCTGCAACAGTGATGTGCACAAGGGGGGGTGGGGGGGCAGTGGCCCCCCCTCGTGGCCCAGTTGTTGAAAAACGTGCGCTAAAGTGCTCTCCTGGGAGCCAAAACGTGCGCTAAAGTGCCCTCTTGGGAGCCAAAAAAGCGTGCCAAAATGCCCTCTTGGTTGGCAAAACACACTAAACTGCCCGCTTGGCTGGTTAAAACATGATAAACTGCCCTCTTGGGAGCCAAAACACGCGCTAAAGTGCCCCCTGGGAGGCAAAACGCTCGCTAAAGTGTCCTCTTGGGAGCCAAAACACGTGCTAAAATGCCCTTCTTCTGCCCCTGCCCTTCAAAAAGTCTCTGCACGCCACTGGGCTGCAATATATGGTTAGAAAAGATACTGTGTTATTTTGATGATGGATGATCATCTTGGCATCATAGCTTTAATATTCCCTAAAAAAAAGAAAAACAACTACAATCATGATGATGTGATATTTGCTGTGGTCTGTAGTAGGGATGGAACGGTTTATGAAAACCGTTGGAACTATTCAGTGTGACTGTCTTGGTTCGGTTTGTGTGAGTCTCGTTCGGTTCATAGGCTAAAGTAACTTCTTTTTCTCATTTACTAACGAGGTAAAGCCTGTACACTCCAGAGCAGCAGGTGGTGGTACTGAGCTGGATGCCAACCGCCAGTAAACAAGAAGAAGAAGTAAAGCGGTGTAGCAGATAGTAATAATAGAGTATCTTTGGGTCAGTTGTGGAGCCGTTTGAGGGCATGGCGAGTGGAAAAGAGTCGGAGCTAGAAGATGCGCCAGCACCACTGTAAAGCCTGAAACACACCGGGCCAACCGTTGGCCGTCTGAAGCGTTTGGGGAAACTCGGACGAGTTTGGGAACAAATCTGTTCAGTGTGTTCAGCTGTGTTGGAAGCTCTTGGAACTGCGCGGACAGCGTCTGCTCCGATTCAACATGCAAAGTCTGCAAAGGTTGGCTGTTGCCCGTTTGAGCCATTGGATTCTCTGATTGGTTGTGTGCTAGCTGTATGACCATTCTGATTGGCGGTGTGCTAGCGAATCAGCGCAGTGTGTGGGAGGGGCGGAATACTGTGTGCGCTTTGTTTTTCTATGCACTTCGTTCCGTCATTTCCTGTTTTCATGTTTTAGAGTACTGGCACGAGACTAGCGCCTGTTATGTTTAATAACAACATTTGAGGGATAATTGAAAAAGAATTATGTAAATATATATGTTCTTTGTGTAGGAATATTAGCTAATAAATCGATAGCAGAATTGTTTTACATCTTGACATTGGTATCAGCCGTGACCTCCCCAAAAGTAAACTAAAAATTCCAGTATTAGACTGTCTCTGGTGTTGTCCATTTTAATAAAAAAAAACACTGAATCTGTGTCATTTCCATGTGCACAGTCTGATTAAACAGCAGGATACTGATGGAAAACAGGGTTTGGAGCAGAGTTTCTCCACCCCCATTTTTAAGTGGAGTGCAGATCAGAAACACAGATTACAATCTTACGCTGCTAGTGTTTGAGCTGTTGGTCTGACTGTGTCAGTCTTGGCACTGTAAGAGTTATTTAATTCCATTGTCATTACTCATGGTGCAGCCAGCATGTGTTTCCAATCCTCAAGCCCTGGCTTTGTAAAGTGGCCTACCTTCCTGTCACTCTATTCTGTACTTCTTAACAAGTATCATACCAGTATCAACATGTCCCATCCCCTAGTGGATCCTTTCATGGACGGTGTTTAACCACACTCTGTGAGGATTGATACAATCTGCTTGTGCTCTACTACAGTTACGCCCGGAGGCATACACAACACACATAACATGTATAGGGAAGAGAGAGCAGACCGTAATAGAACAATGTTACATGTTTTATAGGGGCCGGAGAGATGCATGCTAAATGAAATGTTAGCAATGGGAAAAATATAACAACATTATGACATTGTGAAATTGTAAATAAATGATGTGATAGTGAGTCAATGATATGGTATTTTAAGTTAAACTGAGTCATATGCAAAATCAATTTGAAAATTGGACTTATAAGGAAAACTCAGATATATTAGCGTAAATGTCTGTATAATGTAACGACGACCAAGGTACGTTTTAACTAGGGATGCACCGATTGTGAAATTCTGGACCGATACCGATACCGATGTTTAACATAACAACTTGGCCGATGGCCAATGCCGATGTTCTTTCTTTTTGTTATTTATTCCTTTTTTTGTGCCACAGAAACATACAAGTCTTTCAGCTCTTCATCACGCTATCCTTGAATGAGCACAAATCGAATCAGACCAATTTATGAAACAAAAACAACCTTTAATGTCACTTTCTGGTTGACATTTAAGATAACCTTAGTTCACATGACAAGTTCTTTTCTGAAAAATAACTTTCAAAATCCCTCTTGGACTGCTAACTAATCAATGAAAAGATTGTTTCAGTACTTACATTGCCCAACAAAATTATTTGAGTGGTTTTAGCCTGATAAACAAAAACTTACTCAATGAAAAGATTTTTTTTCATGGCCCAATAAAAAATAAAAATACATCAAGTAAAAACGAGTGGAAAATAAATAAATTATGTTATTCATAAATACAAACATAAATAGGGCTATCTTTCACCTTGTGTATTTCTCATACAGAATAAAACATTATAGTGTTTCAGAACTCACAGGCTGGAACATGGGGCATCTTTAACAAAAACAGTCCTATACAGTGGACCTCCACTTCTGAACATTAATGACACATAAGTCACCTGCTGTATCTCTGGCCTACTTCTTAGTAAGATGCATGTTTTTCTTTACAAAGATAAGCATGTCTACCTTGTCACAGCAAAGCCTATTTCTCTTGTCATCCAAGACATGAGACACAGAGCTGAATAACCGGTCACTCTCCATGCTGGTGCATGGCGCACAAAGGTATTTGCTTGCCATTTGTGCGAGCTCTGGAAAACGCTGGTGGTTATTTCTCCAATAGCCGAGTGCACTCTCACCTCTGGGAATAGGGGTCTCTGCCAGGAAAATATCCAGTTGTTGGGATACAGAAGTACTTGGCCTCTCTGGTCCGTTTTCTTCCAGAATCTCCTCAAACATATCATGCAGGGAGGGCCTTGCTCTGTTGGGTCGTTGCCTCTTGCGCTCTGGGTGAAATGCGCTCGCTCCATCGCGCGTCCCATCCTCGGCACCGGCAGCAGGCAACAGGTGTGCGTCAAGTATTTCTCGAGCGCGTTGTTTAACATCCTCATCAAAGTAACGATCCTTGTATCTGGGATCCAAACAGCTGGCAATGCAGAACATGGGATCATACTCGATTTGATCGAAGTCGTTTATTTACAGCCTCTAACAATGAGGTCTTTGTTGTTTTAACGCCGTGGTCTGTGTCAGCCTGCTTACTCAGAAGACATCTCAGGGCTGTCACAGAGGGGATGACATCGGCAGCTGATGCTTCTGATGAGCTTATTTCTCTTGTCAATTGTTCAAACGGGGAGAGGAGTGTTACAAAGTTTTCAATTAATTGCCACTGGTGCGCACTGAGAGTGGCCGGGAGGTCGTAGTCTGCGGCATATGAAGCAAGTGCGCGCTTTTGTTCCAGCAGGCTCTCCATCATATAAAATGTACTATTCCAACGAGTGGAAATATCTTGCTGTAGCCTTTTTGGTTTCATTCCCAACTGGACCTGCACAGCCTGGGGACGCGAATAGGCGAGGGGTGAGTGTTTAAAGTGGCCGACGATTTTTCGGCAAATAGCCACAACATCTGTGAGGCTGCACTGGCTAAAAACACCGTCGTGGATTGCTAGTTGAAGTGTGTGTGCCATGCTTCCAAAACTAGCCAGACCACTGTCCATCATAGCTTTAGTCATATTCCTAGCATTATCTTTTACGACAGCATGCACTCTGGTTTTGCCGATTTTCCACGTCTGGAACATTTTGTCGAATGCCTCTGAAGATGGCAGATGCTGAGTGGGTACCTGGGAACTCCTGGGAGTGTAACACTGCCTTCACCAAGTTGAAGTCCTTATCAATCCACTATGCCGTGAGGCTAAGCATGCTCACAGGGCTTACATCTGAACTCCATATATCAGTGGTAAAACTGATTGCAGAGATGTCACGAGCCAGTCGCTCATGAATGTGTGTGGCCACAATGTTGTGGATTTCGGGGAGACAGACCTCGGCAAAGTGATAATTGATAGAGCACACTAGCCAATCAGAGGCAATGGGGTGCCGAAGGCCCACCCACAAATGGAAATGAAATATTGAGTGGTAAATTTGTTTTGTCAGTACGAACAAAAAAAACAAGAAATCGAGCCATATTGGTGATTTCTGTTTTTTGCCCACAATTAGAAAAACAAAAAAACCCCACCTGTTTCTGGTTTCTGAATGTGTCATTTATATCAAAAAAACAAACGGTTAAAATGTACCTTGGTCACACAGCAGCAGAAGTGTACCGAGGGAAATGGTATAACAATGGCGGAAAATGTAAATTAGATTCATTATTTCGTTTTGGTGTACTTGTTTATCATATTTTCCGTTTTGGGCTGAAAATAGGAAAATATACACCAGTTTTCAATGTTTGGTGCATACAGAAAAACAGAAAAAGAAATATTGACTCATATTTTCGTTTTTCGTTTGCCAGATTAAATGGAATAATTGAATGATGATACACGTACCTTGGTCGACCAACCATATATCATTATTTGAAACCTTAAAATATTTACATCACTATCAACTTCAGAAATCCTGAATGAGCTGTTCTACCTTGGACAATTTGACACAGTAATAAGTTCTGATTATTACCATCTTATACACATTCCTTCGTATATCTTTTCAAAGAGTCAGAATTTTGATTTAGGAAGTGAAAGTTTAATTTTAGTGTCAATTCTTATTATTATAATAGTAATTATTTTTAGTGCTAATTTTTCACTAGTTATATTTGATCTCTTGACAGAATTGTGCTTCAATGCTGCGTCTGTAAATGTTGACACTTTATATAACATCATATGATGCTCTGCAAGCACAGTGAACTCAGATATCATGTGAGATTTCATAATGGTTAGGTGGATTGTTTGTATGCATTATCATGTGTGATGAGATTGAATCTTATAAATATTGGTGGAAAATTTGTTGGAAGAGCCTGTGAAACGACCTGTAGGCCTTTGATAAGTCAGTAGCTCCTAGAAATAATGCACTGAACTGCTTGTGGAAAGAATTTAAGAGTTCATCTTGATTCAAAGCTCTCCAAATGTTGTCTGTTGTCATGTCTCTCTTCACAACATATGGAAGTTGGCTGAGTTTCCAGATAGGATTGCATCTCTATATAGACCTGAAGTGCGGTTTGCCTATAAGTGATCTCTGGGGGATGGAGGGATGGCAGGTTAACAAGGGGGGTGCATTTTGTTCACTTATTTGCAGTCATGATATTGGAGATCAATGTCATTGTAATGTCTGTGTGTTATGTATGGAGCTGGAGTCCAGTTAAGACTGGAGGCATGGGAACCAGCTAGTCTGACTCTGTCCATAATAAAACAATAATCCTGCCAAGACCTCCGATGCTCTGTTCATGTCATACTGTTTTGACCTTGACGCTGTTCATTTCAGCCTGCCGGTTGTAATTCTGAGACAAACATGAATAATTTCTGTCAACTTAATATTTCCCACTTGGTGAAAAGAACTACAGCAGAGTCAACAAGTAGCAACGCCTCTGAAGCTGATTCATTAACATGTTGAATTCAGTCATTATGTCTGGCAGGAGTGTACTTGGGTAATGTTTTGCAGGAAGAAAGCCCTTGTGTTGTGTCTAAAGTTGAGCCAAGTTAGTTTTCTTTGGTAGGGCCTCCCGCATGAGTACCTGCTGTGCCACTGAAATGAATGAGTAAGAAGTGTATTTTGCCTGGAATCATATTCGATTTCCCCACCTGACCGGGTACAGTAATCCACAATTCCAAATCTCTATGATGTCACATTAACAGTCCATTCTGGGTAAACAATTTTCTTTCAATTAACTGTGATGTCCAAAAATGAATAGGATAAACATAATGGTCCGACCTATCTGACGTTTCTGCTTTGCTTATTTCATGTACTGCGTTGCTTTACTAGCGTCTTTGATATCTACAAAACAGCAACATCTTGAACTAATTGTTAGTTTGGGCTGAACTTTTTCTTCAGTCTGTGGTCCAACAGGTATTTTAGGTCTCCAATGTAACTATAGTCAAATTTTTGTAAATATTTAGATATGAATTCATCAGACATGTATTTTAGATGCATACATTTTGAAATATCATGAAAAAAGACAGTTAAATTGTATGTAAATTAGTCTGTGCTGCAGGGGTTTTCTACCCAGAGCTTATTGTAAAACATTGTTATTGGTTCCATAGAAGAATAGAGTGGTGTAGGGATGATGTATTTTTATAGGTTAACCCTGACGTTAACATGACCCCGGTTCCCTCTGTAGGATTATTGAACTAGATTTTGTGTTATAGAAAATAATCTGTCTCAAACACAAATTATGATACTTACAGGTTTTATTTATCAAGATAATCTTCATAGATGAACACCACTTTGGGATTGTAAATCGTAAATTAAATCTCTAGCAGTTAAAAGATAATGTTAGGCTATAAACATACTACATCACGGTCACATGAATTAAATGTCACCACCGCTAAGCGTCTTACTACACAATTACTATATAGGTTTTCTGTAAAGTGATCAATGTACAAGTTGTAAAATTAGAGTAAGAATAGATTGTAACTACAGTCGGTTACAAACTCTATGTTTGCCGTGATGACGTTTAATGTCCCAGACAACTTCTGTAGTCTCAGCTAGGCATGTTTTTAAGACAAGTAAGAGCTTTATAATTAAACTGTGGGACATTTAATGATATATTTTATGTCTTGTAACAAAATGAACACATATCTTTAGCCTGTAGTAACCACACACCTTATTTCAGATATTTAACTGAAAAACACATTCATGAAACTCAGATTTACACCCCTTTATAAAGACGACATGTCAAATAATCCCAGTCTGTACACTCCCACACAGTCAGTGACAGTTCTAGACAAATTTTACTGGGGGGGCCAAAGGTGGGACCAGTGTTTAATCAGAGGGGCACATTAAAAAAATGGAAACAAATGATATTTAAACATTAAATACTAATTTTGCTTTACATTAAAATCATACAAAAGTTTATTTGTACATAAGTGCATCGATTGAAACAATGAGGTAAGGCCATCAAAAATTAAATACAGTAGGACAATGCTGCAAAAGGTGGGCATGGACCCCTGACCCCCTCATACCAGCACAACTATAAACATTTACTGTTGTATGCATTTATTTTAAAATGTAGGCCACGTATTTGTTTATTTTTTTAACATAAGAATCACATATCAATGACGCAAAAAAGAATTAACGGCAGAAAGGGGTTTAAAGGGGAAAACTATGGACTAATTGGACAGTCTACCCTTCGCAGCATTTCCTGGTTGCGAGATGATCCCGCCCCTACCCGTACGTCACTATTTATGCAGCCCAGGTCCGCAAAAATGACAAGAAGAGTGAAGTTTGACTGTCAGATCTGTTCGAGCTTCAGGAATTCCTGATTTCCTTTTTAATCCTTCTCCGGAGGAAGAGGAGAAGCGGCTCTGGTTTATCTCCGGCTGAGAGGAACGTGGAGAGGTAAACCTGTTATTGATATTATCATTATTAGCTAGCTAACAGTTTGGAGTCATTAACATACTGATACATTGCGTTAATGTTGACATGTAAACTGCTGATCGCCACTGTTGAAGAAAATCATTCAAGTCCTGTTGAGCAGTTTGCTGTGGTGTTGTGTTTATTCAAAGAATACCGGTAAACTGGTGGACCGACAGGCACAGAGCGTGTCCGAGCCGGTGAGTCGACCCAGAGCAAATGAAACAGTCACATTTTATACAGTAAGAACAAAGAACAGGGAAAGGCAGGTTCAAACAAAAGGTATGCAAGGGGAAAGGGTCTGTTCTTTGGGGAGGGTGAACAGCGGGGGGTGGGGGGGTGGGGGCACCCATTTAGCATGGTGATCAAATTAGGTCCAGACGTCTCTTGATGGTGTTAAGGACATGTGTATCTGCAGGGTGTCGGAGGAAGGCATGAATCAACATTTAGGTCTGGGGGTCAAAGGGCTCTTTCCAGACGTCATTTCAAATGTGTATTTTCTTCTTCACCACATATGGTGTTATTATGCTTTTAAAGGCGTTGTATTTAAAATGTTTGGTAGATAGTTTTGTTTGTTGTAATTTATTATGATTATTATTATTATTATTATTATTAGAGTATGAAATTATAATTCTAATTCCTAATTTTCTCTTTCTTAAAACATTCTCAGTGACATGGCAGCCGTGGATCGAGTCAGAACTGCAGACCCAGTTGATGGACGATGTGGTGGACAGAGGAGACTGGACCCCCAAACACCCTGAGTACCAACCCAGATGATGTTCCACTGACACCATCCAGCCCAGCAGCACTGCAGGGACTCCTGCTCAGCCTGTTACTGTCCATCATCTCTAACTGTTTTAATATTGTTTTCAATAATAATTGTTTTTTGTTAATAGTTAATAATAATCAGTTAATAGTTATTTATGCTGTAATTTTGTCTATAGTTGTAAATGTTAAGACCTTGATAATAAAAGAAAACATTCAATCCCTTGTTGTCACTGAAAAGTAGCACTTGATGCTGTTTGCTGTTATAAATTGTACTTAAGCTGCAAATACTGAATGGAATAGACAACGTGCAACAATACAACAATATTTTATTTCATGAATTATATAAAACGATTATAAACAAATAATATAAAAAGAACCCATACATTAACTAAATAACAAAAGCTATAATGTAAGGATTGTCCTCTGGAGCAGAGAAGAGCCTCTCCATCCTCTGCAGCCTCATGTCCTCCTTCATCCTCCTCGAAGCAAGAGAAAAGGTAAACACGAGATCACATTAACACAGGGATGCAAAGATTTACAAAAAGTGACATCAGGACTGACAGATCGGCTATTTATTATTTATTATTAGATATTATTGCCTTACTCCCATCCAGCCGGCGGAATGTTTCGCCCTGTGAACTAATGTTGTTCTATGTTGTATATATATATATATATATATATATATAATCATCATAAGGATAATCATAAACTTAGCTCTTTATTCCAACTAGACTTTAAACGGATCACAGCCTGATCTAAATCTGTTTATCTTGGTCCATTTATGTACATGAATTAAAACGAGTCTCTAACATCTGCACAGTCACAATACGATATAAGATATAAGTCAACCCCTGAACGTCTAATGGTTGAAAGTAAAAGGCATTAAGTTGAGCATTACCAACGCATTTTAACTGATATTTTGAGGTCCCTTGAAGTTTAACATATCTGGCGTTTGATGATAAAATGAGTAAAAACTGAATATAGAACCAATACTTACATTTAAATGAGAGATCTGCGCCACTTGAGGTCGCCATTATTTATTTATTTATTTCTTCTCTTTGGGCGCGCAATGAATCTTGGGCAATTTGTAGCCGCGAAGGATAGTAGCGGTGTGTCCTCCAGGAACAGGCAAAAGAAGGAGGCATTTGTGGGGAGCATTTGGAGCACACTTTGAATTTGGACAGGCTTCACGCGGCTTAGTGACGTAATTGCACTTCAAATACGCACTCCGAAGGATGCTGCCCCTGAATTTGGACACAGCCACAGACTAAATACACAGACACTAATGACCAGATAAGGAACAGGTGAGCAGAGAGAGGAGGGAGGAGGCCAGGTGTGGTAACGAGGTGGGGAAGCACAGAGGAGAAAACACTGACAGACATAGGGAGACAGAGGGAAGAACAAAGGAGGCACTTAAAGGACGAGAGACACAAGAGGGCATAGAAAATCAAAACACAAGACACAACACAAATCCCTGGAAATCAAATACAAGAAATCACAAGACACAAAATCCTGAACCATGACACAAATGACATGTACAAGAACACCTTTTCTACATCACAAACCTAACGGTGCAGTACTTGATCCACATGGATCCATTTGCTGTCCCTCTGGCTGTTCCTGTATGTTTTCTTCCTCCTCACCCTCTTCTTCATCCTCACCCTCTGGAATGTCCCTCTCTGTGTCAGTGCCCTCACTTTCATCACCTGCCTTCTCTCCAGCCTATGTTAACTCCTCTGGCTCTCCCTCTTCCTGCCCCTTAGCTCTCTCAATACCTTGATATGTTTCTTTCTTTTTAATTTACTGGGGAAAAGAAGGCTGCAATGTCCCTTCCTCATTTCATGATAATTACTAGAAGAAGAAACACAACGTAGAGAGGCATACATCTAATTTCACAAGTAACCATCCCTCCCTACTAAACATGGGTTGATACTATTGATTACTTTACTCAATAAATGTATTATTTATTGAAATGCAACAGCCAAGACTGGTAAAGTTACGTGGTTAACTTCACAACATTGTGTAGAACTAGCTAGGATACTGACATTCGGATATTTGCTTCTGCTTCGGTGAGTTTGCCTCGATATTTAAACATAGCGAGACCAGACATTTTCAAACTTGATTTTCTTATCGGCGTGAGGAACAACAGTAACACGGTTACGTGCAACAAATCACTTTACAAGTTGAAATCGTTTTGCTTACCTTCGCCTCTTGCAACAAGACATTCGTAGCTCCTTCTCTTTAAAACTTGTTGCTGCCGTTCTCACTCTCATCTCGCACCCGGCAACGCAGTGTTTGGCTGCGTCGCCCTAATTACTCCATGTAGAACGCTGAGTCACATTAGTTCTGCTTTTGCCGCTAGGGCGTAAAATTGTAATAACTTGATCAATTTATTTCATTTTAATTTTATTATTCAGTCAGCTCAGGGGGGGAGCCACAGCGGGGGCCAGGGACATTTTTACAGGGGCACTGGACCCTGTAGGCTCCCGTGTAGAACCGCCACTGCACACAGTCCTTAAACATGTCTTACAGTATCAGGCAAAATAAATGAAAATAACTATTTGGCTGTTCAGGGGCTTTAAAGTTGATCAAGAAATAAAACTCACATGTGAGTGACTTCACAGACAGTATGGCTGTGTTTTCTGTAGTCTATGACAAGAATGTGTAAAATGTGGATCAGCTAGATGTTTCCGTATCCCTGGACTAAACTCTAGTAAACACTACCTACATTCAAGTATCAAAAGAGTGTAGACAGACTGGGGAAACTATTTAGAGCTGTATGATCAACAACTTCCCTCACACCATCAGAATTCCCTCAAATGGTAAAGCTCGAACACATTGCACTTTTAACTGATGAAAACAAACTTCAAATTTTTTGCAGCACCCAGGTCTGATGTGAGTGTATTATTGGAGGACACATATTCTGTCTTGAGAAGCTTAACTCTGCAAATCACTAACCTAGAGCTAAAAACTTGTCAAACATTTGTAGGTCAGCCTATTGCAACCGCACAGGATCATGTCTGTGACAAATAGGGCAGCAGGTGTAGGATTGCTTTTAAGCCTCTGTGAAGTTCAGCCTGTGAGACATCATCTATTTCTGTTCTCTGTCTTTCACTCTCACTCTTACACCTCTCTCTCACAACCATTCTCACCAATACACATATGGTTATGAGAGTCATGCAACATGAGAAGGAGGCCAAGGCACACTGTCTGCATTACAGTTCGATCACTAGGGCTCCTAAAGGCTGATACTGACAACCCTGATTAATCTAAATGTATGTTCCTTCCAAATGCAATAATAATAATAATAATAATAATAATAATAGATTTAATTTATATAGCGCCTTTCAAGGTACCCAAGGACACTAAATGCAGCATACATTACAGCATTTGTGGTAAATCCGCAAAAGAGAAATGCAGTTTGGAGCAGATTTCCAGTCAGTGCTATTTAACTATTGCAGAGAGAGATGAAAGAACATATGAGATTCATAAAAGAGCTCCAGTCAAACCTCAATCAGTTGGAAACAGTGTAGAATCCATGATCACAATATGACATTGATGTTTGTTTCATGTATTAATGTGGGGAAGATTAGCTGTTTGTTTATCTCTTCAGTGGAAGCTTCAGTGACACTTTTGTCACATGTGTCATGTACTGTATTTCAGGATTTATTAGTTAGGTCTGATTAAATTACACTTCGCAATTGTTTTTTATCCGCAAAGCAACACTTGCACCTCATTCAAGAGTAAACCATTATTATCATATTTTGACTATTTAATTTTCAATATTTCCTCTCTTTGAATGTTGCCCAAAGCAAATGTGCGTAATTTACCAGGTGGATGTAAACATATATATGAAGGAGCAAATGCAACAAATCTTGCAAACAAAGATAAAAAGCTCACTTTCTCTTGAAAATAAGGTTAGTTACCTGTAGTATATGTCCTGGGTAAGATTTATATGCGCTTCATTTAGCGGAGAATATCTCATCTGTTATAGACTAATATGACCCAATTGAGCAACGTGGGATGTGTGCCAAAATCTCTACCCGGGGCGAAAGTCCTGATAATGACCACAAAAGGTGACACTATTATCACTCTACAGGTGAATGGGACTTTTTTCCCTTTATAGATATCCTCATATATTTCTACCAGATTAATCTTCATATTAAGAGAAATACTTTTTGTATTACACTTTGTACACTTAAAAATAATATAAAATATGCAAATTAGGCAATATCTCATTAAATATGCGTACATATAAACTCTTGAAGCTACAGATTTTCTGAGGTGACCACAATGTTCACAATGACCATGATTATAAGGTAATAGAAGAGTGTACGCATTCTGATTTGATATAAAGAAAATGGCTAAAAAACAGTCAACCTATTACATACAACTAGCAACATACAGGAATTGCCAGTTATTTATTAACCTAAACTTTAAAAGCTTACATTTCCTACCTGTTCTAAATATTGCTGTCATCACCTCCAAGTTTTTTTTCAACAAAAGTTTACTTGGCAGCCATAGTGACCTGAGGTCATAGCAGAGCACATGGCTGTCACACAACATGACTTGTGAGATCAAGAAAAGTAGGGAAATACTCTTTATTCTTTGTGTTGGCGTGTACACTTATAACGTGTCATTATCATATGAGTTGCAATTTTGTGTGTTTAAATAATTACAATGAATTTGTATCAGTTTTATATTTAACATGGTGTGTATTGTAGCTAGCTAATTACGGTTTGTTTCCTAGCTAGCTGCTAGTGTTTTTTTTTTTGTCAAAATGGGGAAAATGTCATCAGTACATCACAACTTGTGATCACATAGTCTCAGACAAGTTGATGAAGTTACAGTGTCTTCATATAATAAAGTTATTCCTCACAAAGAACAGATATGTTGGTATGTACCAATCACTCATATTTGAAACCTTATTTTACAAAATTCCAAAAGATCTTGAGAGAGTGAGAGAACAACTTATCCATCCTGTCAGATAGATAATACTTCATCGGACTGGGCTACAGCAGGAAACTTGGTGAGATAAGCTTTAATTAATTAATTTCAATTTATCTGTGGATTATGGGGGTTAAAAATAGAAAAGTGACATGCCATGCTGAAGGCAACTTTAGTTTGAAGTGGGAAATATTTAATGGTAGAAAGATTTATTCTAGCTTTTTCGAGCAACAGTACATAATGATTTATTTTCAGGATGAGGTACCTCTCACAGGACCGCTTGCACCTCAACTAATGCAAGAAAACATCAACAGCAGCTTTGGGTCCAATACTATTTACAGACACCACCTCAAACTTAAATGCAGATGCTTATGGTTTTGTAAGAAAGGGCAGTATATTAGTCCCTGAGATTGTAATCTCAAAACCTGAAGGTTTGCCAGATCCCTGGTCATGTGGCACGTGTGCACACAAGACTAGGTGTCCCTGTCAGGTAGCTGGTATCCTATCACTGAATGAGCTCTCATCATCATCCCCATACCTGGACTCTGTTGTGAAAGTCTTACCTTGCAACATAGGGAATAAACCTGCTGTTTTGTATTTTTCACTTTAAGTTAATGTTCCAATGATAATAGCAAGATTGGATATAAAATGTCTGTATATTAATTAAATGCTTGTTTTTTTCTTTAAAAAAAGTCCTGTGTTTGTATACGATTGTATTTATAATTTTCCATTCAATGCAGCACAAAACAGGACATCCCCCCCACACACACGACATCCACACTGAACATCTAAAGAAACACAATTAAAGATATCAAACCAGAATTCTTGCACTTACACTACATGGTCATTGTAAACATTGTGATCACCTCAGAAAATCTGTAGCTTCAAGAGTTTATATGTACGCATATTTAATGAGATATTGCCTCATTTGCATATTTTATATTATTTTTAAGTGTACAAAGTGTAATACAAAAAGTATTTCTCTTAATATGAAGATTAATCTGGTAGAAATGTATGAGGATATCTATGAAGGAAAAAAAAGTCCCATTCACCTGTAGTGTGATAATAGTGTCACCTGTTGTGGTCATTTTCAGGACTTTCGCCCTGGGTAGATATTTTGGCACACATCCCAGGTTGTTCAATGGGGTAATATTAGTCTACAATAGTTGAGATGTTCTCCGCTAAATGAAGCGCATACAAATCTTACCCAGGACCTAGACTACTGGGGGGAAACATGAAAAATTCCTTGAAATCTTTGCTCCAGCTGGGTGGTTCTTTAGTGGGTACACGGCTTAGAGATGATGGAGCTAGAGGGTGATCTAATTCTGTAGAGTGGATGAACCATGAACTATCAGTCGCCAATTACTTACGTTTAGGAGAATGCTGCAACACTGTTTTACTGTGAACCTCCAGAAATGTTTTGTGGACTATGAAACTATCCCCAACTTTCCACCTACTTGAAGGTGAGTAGATAATGACTGTTGTGAAGTTTCATGTTTGGGTAACTGTTTGCTGCCAGTTGACAATCACTGCCATACATTCTGACCAAGATTTTATTCGAGCCATCTCAAACTGTGTACAAATATTTACTCATTACCTATTACTCTAGCGTGTGTTATCACATATTGACATCATCACTACAAATTACAGTATCACTCTCATACACTGTTTACAGTCTGTGATCGCTCCAATCAATGTCTTTTCATTACAAGAATCAGATATGCGACATCATTTCCTACCTAAACCATGCTCAGTTTTCACAGCAATGACTTCATCCACATCTTAGTTATGTTATGCTGCACTAAATTCTCATGGGATAGTTTGAATGTGAGTGAGATTTTAGCCTCTGAAGTTGTGTGAGTCTCTCTCTCTCTCTCCCTCTCTCTCTCTCTCTCTCTCTCTCTCTCTCTTTCTCTTTCTCACTCATTCTCTCTCTTACACATAGACACACACCCACACAGGCACACATCCAGTCCGAGCTGTTTATCCTCAGGATTCTTACTCACACAGTCACAAGATTTTCATTTGCTCCTGGCCGAACTCTTCACCTCAGTGTTTTGAAAGCACACAGATGGGCCTGTGTGTGTGCTGTGTGCTTTTTGTTTTGTGTTTGCCAAGCCATCATCTCTTGGGCCTGAGCTCTTCCTCAGAAACCCCACTATCATTTTTTGTGAAATTAGATGATTATTTACTGGTTGCTGTGGTGATGATAGGTTGATGCAGCTATGGAATAAAAATAAGAGGGGCGCCCATTAGCTCAGTTTGTAGAGCGCGCATCCCATGTACATAGAATTTGTCCTCACTGCAGCGGCCCCAGGTTCAAGTCCGACTTGAGGCCCTTTACTGCGTGTCACCCCCCCAAAATCTTAAATGTGACTGTGACTTGTTGCTGTGTTATCTGATTGACATTGTTTGTTTGAGTGAAATATCTAAAAAAATATATGGATTGCCGTGAAACTTGGTTCAGACATTTCTGTTACCCGTTAAATACTGTAATTGAGAGCATGTTAGATGCTGATTTTAGCATTTAGCTCAGTGCAATGCTCTCCTTATGTGTAAACAGGCAGAATTGTTAGAATGTTTGCTGAAATCACTCACCGTTTGCTACGTAGTACACTTATTACACGTGTCACCCTTTTGAGTGTCCAAATGCTAAATGGGAGATTCAGACACTTTAAAGTACCATCAAAGACTGCCGATATGCAACAAAGAAATTAACGGCAGTGCATGCAGATACACATCAGGATCTAGCGGGCGTTAATGTTTATTATGATGGTAATAGTGAACAAGGGAGTGATTGCAGATACGTACCTGGGTGTCTGTGGAAATAGGAAACAGTTTGAGACAGAGTGCCTGTATGTTACATTTATGCTGTTAAACATTAGGTAGGGATGAAAGATCTTCATACACATATGTTTGCTTGATAAAAACACCAAAATGTTATTTGTGCTTTGCTGTGATTGCAGGCAACCAGACAAACTGAGAGTGGTGTGGATCAGGAGGAACAGACGTCACTGCACAAAGGTAATAAAACATAGAAGAAGAAGAGGAGGCTATTGGACCCATCTTGTCTTCCTCTTGATGGAGTTGTAATGGATAAAATGCTATGAAATATGTTCTGGATTCTGATGTTTTTATTTATTTAAATAGAAAACTTGGGCGCCAATTTTGAGATTGAATCCCTTATGTCTGTTTTCTTTCCTGTCAGCTCCACAGCTGGCAGCCAGGGATTAAAAACCCCTACAGAGGCCTGGTGGTTTGGCAGGTTCCAGAGAGTTTAGACATCACTGTTACGCTCTTCAAGGTATGAAGCAAAGTCTACATGATTTCATTGCTGATGAAGGATGTATAATTAATGGACAGTGCCATGGCTAATGCATCAATCATTTTTTTCCCTGTCAACAGGAACCAGCTGCAGAGGAGTTTGAAGACAAGGACTGGACTTTTGTCATTGAAAATGTGAGTCAACTGTATCTGTGTGGTCCTTGGTCGTGATTTCATTGTATGTACTTTTACCTGGAAAAATCAGATGGACAATATATTTTCAGGAATAAGGACATTTTCTGTGATCAGTCTTGACTCCCTTGTCCTTTGGTTTCATTTATTAGGAGACAAAAGGCCGTAGGAAGGTGCTGGCATCAGTTGATGTCAACATGAAGAAGTTTGCCAGTGCCACACCAGCCCAGTATAATTTAACACTGAAGCTCAAACCGCTTTCGGTCAAAGTGGTGGAAGCCACGCTAAAACTGAACCTGTCTTGTATCTTTCTCAAAGAGGGCAAGGCCACGTAAGTTATCAAATTAGCTGCATGTCCATATATTTTTACAGAAGCAGGAAGTCCTTAAAGCTGTATCGTTGTATGCCAGAGTTTAAAGCAGTATAAACAGATTGTGAAGAACATACATACGGATATTTTTTGGACCTGGATATTTTTACATCTAATGTTAAAAAGATGATTGTTTTTCCACTCTGCACAGAGATGAGGACATGCAGAGTTTGGCCAGTCTAATGAGCATGAAACAGAGTGACATTGGAAATCTGGATGACTTTAATGACAGTGATGATGAAGCTGGAGAGGACAGGAAGGCCACCTATGGATCTGGACAAGTTACTCATGTTACTGGTAAGGCTGGGGACATACTTGAGGATCTGGGGAGTGAAACCAAATAAACATGCAGCAACAGTCTGAGAAGTACCTTATCTGAGGTTTGAGCTTAAAGCAATGGCTGGCAAATATTATGCAGGTCTGTAGTGGGAAAAGGCCCCACGTCTGCAGGGGGCTTGAAGACTCCAGGATTAGCAAAAAGAAAAACAGAGTTAGTTAAATAGATTTAAAAAAGCAGAACTATAGCTATGATGTATGTGTAGTCGCCTCTTTCTGTATATAGATGTATTATCAGTGTTATTATCAGTGTTATTGTTTAACTTAATTATTAGCGATCTTCTGATGTGGTTTTTTTAATCTTTTTCTAAAAGTCCTTTAATATTTTAGTAAATGCCGATATCTCAGTAGGAAACTGGTGGATTGCCTACTCCAGGTGGGGAATGTGTCCTTGCCCCAAGTGAAGGAGTTCAAGTACCTTGGGGTTTTGTTCATGAGTGAGGGGATGATGGCGCGTGAGATTGACTGTAGAGTCGGAGCAGCAGGTGCGGTGTTGCATGCATATCTTGCACAGTTGTGACGAAAAGGGAGCTGAGCCGGAAGGCAAAGCTCTCAATCTACCGGTCAATCTTCGTCCCTACCCTCACCTATGGTCATGAGCGATGGGTCATGACCGAAAGAATGAGATCGCGGGTACAAGCGGCCGAAAATGGGTTTTCTTCGCAGGGTGGCTGGGGTCTCCCTTAGAGATAGGGTGAGAAGCTCAGCCACCCAGGACTTGTAGGAGTAGAGCCCCACCCGGAGTAGGCAATCCACCGGTTTCCTACTGAGAACCATGGCCTCAGATTTAGAGGTGCTGATCCTCATCCCTGCCGCTTCACACTCAGCTGCGAACCGATCCAGTGAGCGTTGTAGATCTAAAGCCGATGGTGCCATCAAGACCACATCATCTGCAAACAGCAGTGATGCGATCTTCAGGTCACCAACCTGTAACCCCTCCACACCACGACTGCGCCTCGAAATCCTGTCCATGTATATCACAAACAGGATTGGGGACAAGGCATAGCCCTGGCGGAGGCCAACACCCACTTGGCACAAGTCCGACTTACTTCCGAGTACACGCACGCAGCTCTCGCTTTTAGCATATAGGGATTGGATGGCCCTGAGAAGGGACCCCCTCGACCCATACTCCCGCTGCACCTCCCACAGAACATCCCTGGGGACCCCGTCGTACACCTTCGCCATATCCACGAAACACATGTGGCCTGGGAGATTGTACTCCCAGACCCCCTCCAGGATCCCTGCAAGAGTAAAGAGCTGGTCCGTTATTTTTCCCAGGAAGGCTGAGTGGTGTGATACCGGCGATGAGACCCCATCATACTACAGCTCTGTCTCCGCTACAGAGGGTGGCTGAGTGGGACTCAGGAGGTCACCAAAGTACTCCTTCCACGGCCCTATGGCCTCAGATCAGATGATACACTTATAAGCATCCTTGTGTTCGAACATGGTGTTCATTATAGACAGACTGTGACTAGCATAGAAGTCTAATAATAGAACACCATTCAGGTTCAGCTCGGGGAGGCTGTTCCAATCACGCCCCTCCAGGTATCTCCGTCATTGCCGACGTGCGGGTTGAAGTCTCCCAGTAAGACCACGGAGTCCCCCACTGGAGCCCCATGCAGGACCCCAGCCAGGACCTCCAAGGTGCATATGCACAAACAACAGTCAGAGTTTTCCCCCCAGCCCTTAGGTGAAGGGAGACGACCCTCTCGTCCACAGGGGTAAACTCCAACGTGGCGGCACTCAGCCAGGGACTTGAGTATCCCCAGCAGTGAAAGCCCAAAGTCATAATCAATGGGATTTCACTCAGTGGACCCAAAGGGGAAGGCTTTTAGATTATTTGCAATAGAAAAGTAATGTAAGGGGGGGTCACGTGATGCATTTGGACTGAGAGGATCGCTTTCGCCGACCTCCCGCTTTCTCAGCCGATAAATTCAATTTTAACGGCCTAAACCTTAATAATTTTGGTTACATTTGCTGGGAAACATGTCCGGCACTAAAGGCAATACCAATTCACGAGAGGCATCGCGTAGAAATCGCCCAGAAGCAAAGAAGTCTCCCACGGCTAACACAGAGGCTAGCATGGACGATGGCGACAGCATGTCGTTTGAGGAAAACGTGGCTAACATAGTCTCCAAAAGTGTTATCGAAAAAATCGGCGCTCTCATGGAGCAAAAGCTTACAGAGCTACACTCGACTCTGGACAAGCTAAGCAGCTGCGTCGAGGACAACACCAAGCGAATAACTGAGACTGAGAACCGCATCTCTGATGGCGAGGACCGCACAGCCACTCTGGAAAACAAGCTAGCCGAACTTGAACAACGAGTGAGGATCTTAACCGACCGAGCCGAGGACGGCGAGAACAGGAGCCGCAGAGACAACATACGAATTGTTGGTCTTAAGGAAGGTGCAGAGGGGAACCAGGCTGTCAAGTTTTTTGGGACCTGGCTTCCAGACACACTGGGACTGGATACCAAGCGAGGCTCGATCAAAATAGACCGGGCACACAGAGCCTTGGGCCCGCCGAAGGAAAATTATAATCGGCCTGTTATCATCAAGTTGCACAATTTTAGCGACAAACAACGGATCCTCGCTGCTGTCCGAGAGAAAGGCGAGATCACCTTTCAGGGCGACAAGATCTACATCCGCCAAGACCTATCAGCCCAGGTGAGGGAAACCCGGCGCCAGTTCAACGGGGTGTGTGAACGCCTCATCCAGAGAGGACTGCGGTTCCAGATGCGCTACCCGGCCAACTTATGCTTCGTCCTCAACGGGGAGCAACGCTCCTTCAAAAGCCCTCGGGAGGCGGAGGACTTCCTGAGCAAGAACGGTTAATTACGAGCGCGGAGTGAGGATCACTTTTAAAGTGGTCTCTACGCGGCTCACACAGCAGACACAGAAACTGAGACTTTTGCCGTATGGAAGATGAGGAATATCTAACTGCAGCCTGTAGGTGACACGGGGACGGCATCCGCGGAGACGGATAACGGGTCACTTGTGTGGACCACTCGGTGTATGGACTTCATCTCTCGGAGTTTACTTTCAGAGTTACGAGATGTGAGTGGTTTCTGTCTTATTTGCTAACGCTTAAATTGTTCAACTTTCCCCTAATCTTGCTCTTATTTGGATATCCTTGATTTACTCGGTATTTTGATATTGTTGGCTATGACTGACACTTCCTAAAGCTGTGGGTGCTTTCTTTTCCTTTATTATTATTATTATTATTATTATTATTATTATTATCATTATCATTATTATTATTATTTATTTACTTGCCTAATACTTTTTATTATGGACACATGCTCAGGTAATATGCCCATGTTGCTCTCAGTGACTACCCAGAGTCTGTGGTTTAATTACAGATGTTTGGCTGGGGGGCGGGGGGGTTGCGGAGAACGAGCATCGGCAGTGGGATGCAGGTGGACATTCCTGCGGCTGGTGTGGTTTTCTCTCTCGCGGATGGGAGGATGCCTTTCTGCCTCACCTGCCCTAAGACTCTTAACACCTTTTTAGGGATGCTATCTGTTCTTGTTCCCTTGTTTGGGGGGCTCTATTTTGTTCATGGTTCTGAGCCACCGTTTGGGGAGGGGTTTTTACAGACAGCCTTACTTACTGTGTTATTTCATTCTCACCATGTAGGCTTAGCTTCAGTCCTGTACTGGTTACCAGGTCAGATACTGCCCCTTTTTTCTTTCTCTTTTTTTATGGTTCATGTACAGAGTACTTTCAACTACATAAAGGGCTTAATTTTACATGAGTGACCTTAAGGTTATTTCACTTAATGTGAAAGGTATTAACCACGTCATCAAACGCCAGAAAATCTTGTCCTTCCTTAGGAAAGAGAGATGCCAAATAGCCTTTCTCCAAGAAACCCACCTCTCTGACCTGGAACATATAAAATTGAGAAGAAGTTGGGTGGGCCAGGTATTCTACTCTTCTTATAATTCAAAAAGTCGAGGAGTAGCAATTCTCCTACATCGCTCCCTGCCTTTTACTCTTGATAAGACCATATCAGATAAGGAGGGACATTATGTACTTCTGTCTGGTTATCTTTATGGAGAACACGTAATTTTTGGATGTATATATGCCCCAACGATATATGAGGCCTCTTTTATTCCACAGCTTATTTCAGATTTGGCCAAATTTTCTTCTCCATACCTACTTCTAGGAGGTGACTTTAACTGTACGCCTAACCCGAATATTGATAAGTCTCCCCCCCAAACTACTTTCTCCAGGAAAAGTACAAAAATGGACGAATTTCGTAAGGATCTAGATTTATATGATGTTTGGAGGGTGCAACACCCCCTAGATAGAGATTACACATTCTTCTCAAATCCCCATCAGGTCTTTTCCAGGATAGACTACTTCTTGTCTTCATGGACAGTTTTGGGCAGGATACTGAACTGTACAATCGATACCAAGTTTCTTTCTGACCACTCTCCTATCAGCGTCACTATCTCTCCTCCTTATAGGGATCCAGCCTGCAGGCACTGGAGACTTGACCCTACTCTACTAAGTAACCATTCTTTTATTGAGTATATTACATCTGAGTGGCAGCAGTTCATTTCTTTAAATAAAACCCCAGATATTGGTCCTTCTACACTATGGGAGGCTGGTAAAGCATATATACGTGGGGCTATTATATCTTATACGTCAGCACGGAAGAAAGATGCCCTTAAAAGACAGTTGGATTAAGAGAAGACAATAGGCAGCTTGGAAGCTCAGTTTAAGAAATCTTATAGCAACTCTCTGGCGAAACAGCTGGACGCAGCTCGCTCTGCCTTGAATCAGATCTTAAACAGAAAAGCGGAAACACAGATTTTTTTTGCTAAACATAGATTATTTGAATCAGGCAATAAACCAGGCCGGCTGCTGGCTCGCCTTGCCCGTGGTAAAACTGAGTCCAATGTAATCCCTTCTCTTTTGGACAGGAATGGAGTTAGGCACTTCAAATCATCTGATATAAACGAAGTAATGAAACTATTTTACAAGGACCTCTATAGCTCCAAATGCACATCATCTTCTGAGACTAGGGCAACTTTTCTCGATAAGATAAAATTACCATCTCTTTCAAATGCACAGAAAGCAGATCTATGCAAGCCAATCAATAAGGAAGAAGTTTTACAAGCTATACGTACTCTTAAGGGAGGTAGGGCTCCAGGACCGGACGGGTTTGGCCCGGAATTCTACAAAACATTCAGTCAGGAAATAGTCGGTCCCCTTACAGACATGTACTTAGACTGCTTTGAGAGGGGCGGTCTCCCCCCTACATTAGGCATCGCTAATATCTCGGTTATTCTGAAGAGGGATAAGCCTTCTGACATGTGTGGTTCTTACAGACCAATCAGTTTGATTTCCGTTGACAGCAAACTGCTGTCAAAACTCCTGGCCAGGCGCCTGGAGAAATTACTCCCCACACTTATAAATTCGGATCAGACGGGCTTTGTTCATGGACGCTACTCAACCAGCAATGTGAGACGGCTCTTGAATATCATACAATTTGCCTCACAATATAAGCAGAAGGCACTAGCCGTCTCACTAGATGCAGAAAAGGCCTTCGATAGGGTTGAGTGGGGCTATACCACTCACCCACAGCTGTTGTCATAACTAACGGGCGACGTTCTGAACCCTTCCCAATAGCAAGAGGTGTCCGTCAGGGGTGCCCTCTCAGTCCGCTCCTCTTTGCCCTAGCGTTGGAACCATTAGCCGAGGCTATCCGATTACATTCCGATATAAAGGGAATAACAATAGGACATAAGGAACACAAAATTGCATTATACGCGGATGATATTCTCCTGTTTTTGTGCTCTCCTCAGCAATCAATCTCTGCAATTATGGACATTTTCAATAAATTTAGTAACATATCTGGCTACAAAATAAATTTTAGCAAATCTGAAGCTATGCCATTGGGAGCCCTGGATACTACAGAGGTTCGGGAGAACTTCCCTTTCAAATGGTCGAGATCTGGCTTTATTTATTTGGGGATAAAGGTGTCCTCAGACTTGAGGGATCTGCAAAAATTAAATTTTGCCCCAATCTGTACTTCAGTTAAGAGAGACTTGGAGCGATGGCAGAACCTACCCCTTTCATTGTTTGGTCGAATCAGTCTTATTAAGATGAATGTGCTCCCTCGGCTCCTATACCCTCTGCAAATGCTCCCCTTATATCTATCAAAGAAAATCAACCTAGACTTAGAGAAGGCATTCTCCAAATTTATTTGGCAAGGCAGGAAACCTAGGCAGAGGCTTAAGATACTACAATCACCTACAGACATGGGTGGTCTTGCTATGCCTAATATGTTGTTTTATAACTGGGCCTGTCATGCACGCCACATCTGGCTCTGGTTTCATTCCTATGTAAAAAGAGAGACATGTATTGACTCCTGGGCTTGCCACCCTTACTCCCCATGGAGCTTAATTACATGTGAAGCAAAGAAGATAAATTCAGAAGTAAAAGGCAACCCTATCATTTACAACAGTATCAGGATATGGCATGATATATCTAAATACATGGGAAGGAAGAATGTGAAGTCTTTATTGTCTCCAATAACTCAAAATCCTGATTTCCCTGCAGGTGTCGGCTCACCCACGTTCGTCTCCTGGAGGGACAAGGGAATTCATGTAATTGGCGATCTATTGAGAGATAATACCTTACTGTCGTTCCAGCAGTTACAGGAGACATTCAATATTCCCAAGCACCATCTCTTTGGGTATTTACAGATCAGGCACTTTATGTCTTCACAGACCGACTCTTTCTCTGTTAGCATCTCTTACAGTGATGTTGAGAAATTTCTTCTAGGACGCAAAAACATAAAACATTTTATAGCATCCTTTTACTCAATCCTTGGTTCTTTAGTTTCATACCATCTACCAGACTTCTCTCGTAGATGGGAAAAAGACCTAAACAATGAATATATTGAGGATGATTGGCAGGCAACTATACGCTTGATCAAGTCTACATCTACTTGTAACCGTCTGAGAGAGACTCAGTACAAGATACTTCACAGGCTGCATATTACTCCTGTTATTTTAAACAAAATTGACCACTCCACTTCTCCTCTATGTAACAAGTGCAACTTAGAAAGGGGGACATATTTCCATTGTTTTTGGGAATGTAAATGGATTTCCAGATTTTGGACACTTATTTCAAAGGTAGTCAGTGGGATATTTAAAATAAAAATTAAGAAAGACCCTGGGGTCTTCCTCTTGGGCCTTCCCTCTAGGGATCTGCATCTCACTGCATCACATTATAAGCTCTTTGACAAACTCCTTCTAGTTGCACGAAAATGTATACTGAAGAACTGGATTAAAACTCTTCCACCTAGTGTCACCCTTTGGTACAGGGAAGTCTTTTATATCCTCCCTCATGAAAGATTACAAGCTGTTGTAAAGGGTAAGGACGAGTTGTTTTTAAAAATTTGGACGCCCTTCCTGGATTATATACCTGCAGATCTGAAAAATCTACTATTGAGGGGCAGACAGTTTTCTGAATGGAATAAGACCTCCCCTTACAACCCTCAATCTGAGGGACACAGATAGGCTGCTGATGACTGGTTACCCTCAACTTATGTCTTTATACTGTGGATTGGAAACAAACGAGAATGAACTTTTCCTTTTTTTTGTTTTTGTATTTAACTCTGTACTTAACTCTGTATAGTATGTGCTGTCTAATGGGTCGGGGTGGGGGGGTCGTGTTTTTGTGTTCTATAAAAACAATAAAATGTGGTTTAAAAAAAAAAGAAAAGTAATGTAAATATTACTTTAAAAAGATACTGTGGCAATAAAACATTGAAACTATAATGGTTAATCCCCAGTTTACATGCATGCCGTGGACTACTGAACATCTGCAATTGGTGTGTTTAAAAAATGATTTTGTAGGCTACTTCTTTTAGACCCGCTGAATATCAGGTGCACTGGTGTGGCCAATGAAAACGTCCAGTTGCTTTTGGCAGATCTTTGGGGTCATGTGCCAATGGGGTCAATACATTTTGTGAATAAATATTGTAATATTTTTACATACAGAATGATTTTTGAGGATTTTCAAACATCCCATAGTCACAGTCACAAGCATACCAACACCATTTGTTATGAATTGTACTGGATCTGGACCCAAATGCACGACTCACGACAACAGGTAACAATGAATAACAAGTTGAACAATGTTCAAACGTGAAAACCAAGTGCGAGGGGGAGGGGTGGTGCGTGGTTGACGTCTGCTGCTGGGCAATGGCGGTGCTGCAACATGGCGCAGTGAGGTCCGTCTCTCAAGCGTACTCACTCAGGGAGGAAACACGGGAGAGCAGGCGACAGGCAGGCAGGTCCACAGGCACGCAGGGAAGTAGCAAACACGAGACTGCAAGCTAGCATGGCAGTCTGAGACAAGGTAGGAGAAACACAGGAGTATTAGCCACACAAGCTAATCCACAGGTATACAAAGTCGCAAAAGACAGAGGATCCAGGATGCAAATTACCGCGTATACTGATGAGACAATCTGGCGACGCGCAGGAGGAAATCCAGATCCAGCTTTATAGGAGGTTGATTGCTGGAGTGGATTCACCTGGCGCTGCCTGTGGAAGGAAACCATGCCCACATGCACACACAGAACAGACAGGGGGAGAGACATGGGAGGAATAATACAGACAGGGAAAATACAAAACACACACCCACAAGGGAGAAGGCAGGGCTGCCATGATGAAATCATGACATCAGCTCTACCCTGCGCTTGGTTCTAATTACTTTGTTCTAAATAATATTCTGCTGTGCTACATTTAGCAAATGACTGCTTGCACAGTTTACAACTCATACACACCACAATGCGTAATTCTTTCTGGAGAAGACTCCGGTCAACTGCTATGTGGGAGAGATGTTTGCCCTTGTTGTCAACCTTAGCTCTGTATAAGATGTGAGGGGTCAGGCAAGGATATCTCCCTATTAACTTTTTATTTCTCTTTTAACTGTTCCTCTCAAACTGCTGCTTCCTCTTTTGTTTCCTATTTTAAACTCAGTTCCCTTTTCGCTCACTCACTAACTGCGTCTGCTGTGCCATTTTCTTTCTATAACAGCTTCTGCTACAAGAATACATGATCTGGCTTGGAGGCCTGCAATTGAATCAGGCCCCAAAGGTAATGTTCTGTTTCCCAGTTTGCTCTTGCATCTTCCTGTTTGGTCCTAACCCCCCCCCCCCATTTCCACTTTCATCTACACATCTTTATTCTGTGTTTTATTGTTCCTGTCTACCTTTCTTCCTACAATTACTCTCTTTCTCTTCTCATCTTTTCTCTTTACACTTTCCATCCTTTGGTCTCATCTCCTGCCTTTCAACCAGTAACCTCAGAGATGGATTGGAAAACGTCCTCTGGCATTTCTTCTACCATCTTGGCCCCATCTTGTCTTCCTCTGCCAGAAACCCCAGACCCCTCCATTCCATCCTTTTTACGCACATGTCCGCCAAGCACTACCCAGCAGTCTCGGCCATCTCCATATGCCTACTCACTGCCAGCCTTTACTCGGGCTCACCCACCTGCACTTCCGAAAATCTTCCAGCCCAGTGCCGGATCAGGTATCAGTCTTCCTTTATGGTCTGTTGTCTCTTTAGGGTCAGATTATTGTGATCAATCTGTACTGTCTCAGGCTGGTCCTATAGTTTAGTGATATACGTGAGCGATATGACTATCAGGTTTGGTGTAAGGTTTGGACAAAAGTTTTTTAAAAAAAAAAATCTAAATCAGGCTTTCAGATCATTCTGACTGTATTGACTACACCTGTTATAGATTTTTGGAATAATGTAAATATAAAAACCAATGTAATATAGTATACATTTGTAATTGGTCTGAGGCACCTCCTGCTGTGTCAGTAAGTCCACCTACTACAAGGGAATAGGAATTATGTCTCTTCCAAGGATTAAAGTGAATGGCCTGATTTTAAATCCTTGAACCTAAACCAGGGCGGTAATATTTTTCTCCTTCAGCATCCATTTGAAATTTCATGTGGAATTTCTAAATGAATTGTGCCATTTGCATAGCAACAGTCTGTTGTCACAGTAGATTTGTGTGCAGGATTGCTTCTGGCTTTTTTTCTCCATTCACATTCAGATAGGGCTGTTGGCAGACCAGTGAAGTCAAGTTGAATAGATCGCTTGCAGACACTGCTGAGGCAGTTTGTTGTTTTCTAAGTTATGGTTCACAAAGGAAAGCTTTTCTACATTTTGACTATGCTCTACACAATGATGAATTACATGATTTTCTTTTAAAGCGAAACTCTCGCCAAAATGCAACCAAGGCTTTATTTGTGATTGAATATGAGTCAAACTTTCAGGTAAATGCATTAATTACGACGAAAGAGGCACTTTTAAGATTTATCGTATTTTCGTTTTCGCGCACGTTAATTTCGAACGGGAGTGCTAGGGGCACGGATACGATGGCATCAAAATCGCTATTTTTAGAACACTAAGAAGGCTCAACACAACATGAAACTTTGTTCATAGCATCACCAGGGTCTCTACACATGAACATGAGCATTGAGAACATTGTTTGTGTACACAGAGTTTATGAAAAAGAAGGTTTTTGAACTACTCACGTTAGCTGCTGCATCTCCGGTGCGCGGCCGTCATGGCAGGGAAAAAGTGTCGATCCACGATCGGACCGGAAGCAGGGGGGCACAGTTGGTCTGGCCTCTGGCCAAAAACTCATCTGTATACATACAATGATGCAGTCACGCCCCTTTTGGTGGACCCCATCGGACCATGACATTTTATCTCTCTCCATTCACTATCATATTTATTTTTTTCTAAATGAACTGGGAAGGGGCTATCTTCGACACTCTATACAAATGTGCTGGATGAGATGTAAATACAACAATTTGCGTTTCGAGAAGGAGTTACAAGGTGTAACTGCTACTTGGCAAACAACAGTTGAGTGTAGAGAGACGTTTCCTGAAGGCTCATCTTCACTGTGTGGTGACATGGTAATCTGTGCTCACTGACTGCATCTGCTTACCTGAACTATGATCATGGCATAGAAAAGCTGGGAGGAAGGATATGCTGTTGTTTGTCAATCAATATAATATATATATAGATATAGAATATGTATATAAAATATAAAAACATAACTCCTTCTTATGTCACAAATCATCAGCTTTATATTTCCGTTATTCACTTTGGACAGTGGCAGGCTAGCTGTTTCCTTCTGCTTCCAGTCTTTATGCTAAGCTAGGCTAACCATATGCTGATTTAAGTGCTGCACTTAATGCGAAGACATGGTGTTGGTGTCTATCCTCTCTTCTCAGTCTTGGAAAGAAGTGGATAGGGATATTTTGTAGAGCCGACTGATGTATTGGCTGGCCAATATTATTGGCTGTTATTGGTCTATCACAAATATTTTGGTATCTTATAAATGTTGTTCAGTATGAGCCGATAATTATATATACACATTTTTTTAGAGAATATAATTCAGATAAATATGCTGGATAATACTTAAATAGTGATAATACTTATGATACTTAAATTCCCATTTGGGTTTACCATTTCAGTGTATTGATGTCATTTTAGACTAAGGTAACTGCTAAACTGTAAAATATCCTGCCTCTTTAATTCATCTTTGTCAAGTGCTAAATAACCAGATTTTAGAATAATTTCAAAACATTTTGTATATCTGTACATGTATCGATATCAGATCTTCCCTGTATTGGTATTCGCATAGCCCAAAAAATAGAGTACTGATCAGGCTGTAATACTTTCCAAAATGAATTGTACCTAAAATGACAAAACCCATTTTCCCTCCACAATTTTACTTAGAAAGTAAGTGTCTTGATCACTAATTCTGTTCAAGTACAAAGCTATCCATTAAAAGGGCAATTTGTTCGTTAATTTGTTAATATTGGAGTTTGTTAAAGTAAGGTGAGAAAGGTTTCATTGCAGGTTTAAAACCTTTTTTTTTTTTGCATTTTTCCTTTACTGTTAACATACTGTGTATTATTAGTTTCACTCAACATTTTTCCATCTTTTGGTTTGTTCTTCCCGTTCTCCCCTTTCCTCCTACTTTTCTGCCACCTCCTTTGTGTGCTCTGCTATCTTTTTAGTGCCCATTTCAGCTCCTCGAAGGCCCCATAGCTTCCACAGTGGCGTTTCTCCAGCTGAGGGCTTGGAAGTCCAGGCTTTCTCTACCTTCACCTCTTCTAAAACCTCTTCTCTCTCCTCTTCAACCTCTGATCCATCTCTCCATTCTCCCACTTCCCGTGACACGTCACAAACAGGTATTGCATAATTCAGTTCCAATAGTCATTGGTTTTTGATAAACATTAAAACAGATGAAGACTTTCCAATACAATCTGATGAAAGACCATACAGTAGATTTATGGAGAGAATTTTGTTCCTTTATTATGCAATCAAACAGAATAGATTTGAAACCAAAAACGAGATTTGAGAGAAAAAAAGACTAAGTAACAATCAAAATTTTTATTTTTGAGAGAAAATATTTCTTCAACTTCAATCAAAACTGATGTTTGCAAGTAAAAACATACGACAATTTTGCTTATAAATCAGTCCTCTTTGCTTTCAAGTTAAAAACCTTTGCTTGCAAATCAGTCCTCTTTGCTTGCGAGTTACAAAGTTTTGGTTGCAAATCAGTCCTCTTTGCTTGCAAATTCAAAAGTTTTGCTTGCAAATCCAACTGCACTTGATGGGCCTACGCTGGTGGATGAGAGAAGAGTTTCTATTGGTTGGTTTGACCTGGCTCCAGCGTCAGCTACGTCTTCCGCATTTTTCTGTGCTGTGCTGCTTGGAGGCAAGCCTGTCGCTCTTGAAAAGATTCCCATAAGTAATGAATTGCTCTATATAGCGTTGGCTACAGCCTGCCGCACATTCTTAATTTGTTTCTGTACAGCCTAAGTGACAGTAATGCATTGTACTGTAATGTACTGATGTTTTGCACCCATGTAAACTGACGACCTAATGTGTCATGTAAATGCACATTTTCACGTTGCATGTATTTTATCAAGATCAGTCTCTTCTCTTCATTAGTGATGGGAACGGCAGTTCTTTTTACTGTACTGAATCTCTAGAATCAGTTCATTAAAATGATTCGTTCAAAAGATTCGTTCACCGAATCGTTCAGTGCTCTCCAACTCCCTGAACTGATAAACAGCCAAACAATCCGTCATTCAGTTCATGATTCAGCCCTGAGGTTCACGTTCACTTACTGAGGGACGGTGCGTTCACTGACTATAGTACACAATCATTCGCGGGAGACGCAGCGCTGCTTTGAGTGGTATACATGCACTAACATTATTACACGGTGAAAGTGTCCTCTGTGCACAGTAAAATCACTTAACATGATGCTACACGGATATTAGCAACACAGCGCTAATTTTAGCAGTACAGTTACTGAACGAGAATCACCTCCTCTGCCCTGAGTGAGTGAGTGAGTGACACAGCGCCTCTTCCAGCACAGTACGTGAACGAGATTCACGTCCTCAGCGAGGCGAATCATGAGTGAATCAGTCGTTCGCGAACGACATGCTGAGGACGTGAATCACGTTCGCGAACGACCTGCTGAGGACGTGAATCACGTTCGCGAACGTCAGTGACTGTTACTGTGCAGTAAAATCACTTAACATGATGTTACACTGATGTTAGCAACACAGTGCTAGTTTTAGCAGTACTGTTACTGAATGAGAATCACCTCCTCTGACCTGAGTGAGTGAGTGAGTGACACAGCGCCACTTTCAGCACAGTACGTGAACGAGATTCACTTCCTCGGCGACGCGAATCATGAGTGAATCAGTCGTTCGCGAACGACATGCGGAGGACGTGAATCACGTTCGCGAACGACATGCTGAGGACGTGAATCACGTTCGCGAACGATATGCTCAGGACGTGAATCACGTTCGCGAACGTGATTGACGTGAACGTGAGTAACTTTTACTGTTTTACTGTGTAAAATCACTTAACATGATGCTACTGATGTTAGCAACACATCGCTAGTTTTAGCAGTATGATTACTGAAGGTGAATCTCTCTCCTCTCCTACTCCTCTGACCTGAGTGAGTGAGTGAGTGACACAGCGCCTCTTTCAGCACAGTAGGTGGACGAGATTCATGCCCTCAGCGACGCGAATCATGAGTGAATCAGTCGTTCGCGAACGACCTGCTGAGGACGTGAATCACGTTCGCGAACGAACTGCTGAGGACGTGAATCACGTCCTGCTGAGAATCACGTTCGGCAGTTCCACTCCCGGCCGGCATGCTCGCTGCTGAGCTCAACTGAACTGAGAAAGGAACGAATCAGTTCCTCAAGTGATTCCGTTCACTTCGTTCACTCAAACAATTCGTTCTTTTGAACGACACGTTCGCGACCGACACAACACTACTCTTCATGTGGAGAGAACATGACCAAGTTAGGAGCTGTGTCATCCTGTGCAATGTCTTCACCAGTAAACTGGATAACTACAATAAAATGAAATATTTTTTGAGGGAGAAATTTCAGTATATGAGAGGCATTGCACAGAACCCTTGATGACACAGGCAATTAGGCAATGTACTTGCTAGAAAAATAATGTTATTAGTTCCAACTTAAAGTAAGCCGACTGTTAAGCCACATGCACCACATCCAAGTAACAGAGAAAATAAATAATCATTGCGCTACCATCATGGCAAAGCCAGAGTAATGTAATTTATTTTACCTGAATAATCCCATACCATTGATGGTGAAATTGCAGGTACAGCATAATGTCTTCAGTAGAAACAATGTAGAAAAAGTAGTAAAAATGTACAGTGTTAAAAGTCTCACTTGGTCGTGTTCTCTCCACATGAAAAGAAGAGACTGATCTTGATAAAATACATGCAACGTGAAAATGTGCATTTACATGACACATTAGGTGGTCAGTTTACATGGGTACAAAGGCTGTACAGAAACAAATTAAGCAATGACTTTGCTTGTGAATGCTGTTGTTTTTTTCATTCTGGCATTAAAAGAAAAACGGACCTATTGTTTTGACAGTATTTATGTAACATTGCACAACAATAAAAGTCATGGTCAATAAAAAACAACAGCGAATGAAGATCAATGTAGTGTTCCCAATGAATCTGTCGATCCATTCCATAATATAACAGACACATAAATCTGAGTTTGGTAATGTGCGTGCATTTGTTAACTTATTCGCCATGTGTGTTTGTTGACATTAGCACAGCTGTAGTGACAACGGGAGCCGGGAGGAGTAGCAGCAGCCCGCTACACAGTGGAGACATTCAGCGGTAGTTTAGTAATCCACGGTCAGGGTTCTCCCAGACGGCTGAATAACGGTGCTGCGCCGCTATACTGCTAGCTCAGCGCCGCTATACTCATTTTCAGTGTTAGCTGCTTTATAGCGGGTGTTTGTGGGCTGCCGCGGTCTTCTTCGTCCGTCCGTCCCCCGGCTGACAGCACTGTTGTGTAGGAACTGTGACGTTTTGGCACCGCGAGTTCCATGCAACACTAAATGCTTAAATCACAGCCTCACGTTGTTAACGCCTCCCTGTAATCCACTCACTCATTGAGCTATTCCGCTCAGTCCGTGACTAGCAGAGACAACCATGTTGCTGCTAATCAGTGTGCTTGCAGCAGCAGGGCATTATAATCCATTACTTGTGTTGTTGTTGTTGTGAATGTGCGGCAGGCTGTAGCCAACGCTATATAGCGCAATTCATTACTTATGGGAATCTTTTCAAGAGCGACAGGCTTGCCTCCAAGCAGCACAGCACAGAAAAGTGCGGAAGACGTAGCTGACGCTGGAGCCAGGTCAAACCAACCAATAGAAACTCTTCTCTCATCCACCAGCGTAGGCCCCGCCCATCAAGTGCAGTTGGATTTGCAAGCAAAACGTTTGAATTTGCAAGCAAAGAGGACTGATTTGCAACCAAAACTTTGTAACTCGCAAGCAAAGAGGACTGATTTGCAAGCAAAGGTTTTTAACTTGAAAGCAAAGAGGACTGATTTATAAGCAAAATTGTCGTAGGTTTTTACTTACAAACATCAGTTTTGATTGAAGTTGAAGAAATACTTTCTCTCAAAAATAAAAATTTTGATTGTTACTTAGTCTTTTTTGCTCTCAAATCTCGTTTTTGGTTTCAAACCTATTCTGTTTGATTGCATAATAAAGGAACAAAATTCTCTTCATATAGATTTAATGCTGTTTATTGGTGACCTGAGCTCCTGCTTCAAGATGCACCATTCTTTCAGCTTTTATCTCATAAATATCAAGAAAAAATTGTTAATCTCAGCTGTCACATTGTAAATACCTCAGAAAATACTATTCACCTCAGCATGAAGGTGGTCAACCCTGGCTTAACTTGGAAAATAAACACAATTTTACAAACTATAATCACAAACTTGTTTCTACATGGAAAAAACTTAAATTATGCGATATGATTATATTTAATGATTCTGATACAAAATTATTATAAACAGACACAGTTTCCCCACATATATAAGGCATGCAGCTGGAGATTAACGTGTGGTATTTGAAACTGAACTGACAACCACTAATAATAATACTGACTCTACTGTGGCTGTTTGACCAAATGTTAGCGTCACCGTCAGGAAGAGCTTCTTCACAGCCTGAGATCATGGAGGTCTCAGTTCATAGCTTTTAATGTAATAAGCCCAAGACAAAAGTCAAAGTCAGATTGGATTGTTTATTAAAGCCCAATATCACAAGGCCTCAAAGGACTGTAAGCGCAATAACAGCAGTAAGTAAGCAAAATTAGCAAAACTAACAAAAATGTTGAAGAAAGCATTTAAAACTCATTGTGTATTATCATACTTAATATAAAAACAATATGATATGATAGGCCTGACAACAGTAAAGGTAGTCAGCTAATTATCTGCTTGGAAAGTCAAAAATAACATGATACAGTGTTTTTCCTTTTTTAAGGAAACCACCTTTTCTTTTATTCTTTCCATTTTCCGTTCTCAGTTGTTCCCAGCGCCTGGAGTGCACCGCGTATTCCTTCCTTTTCTTCTGTCTCCTCCTCTACATCTTCAGTTCCTCTCCACTCCTTTCCTTCTATACCTCCACCACCTCCTGCTCCCAGGCAGCCCAAAGCTCGCCTCACCTTTGTGGGAGAGGCAGGCTCTGCCCTCACCAGGCCCACCAGTCTGCCATCTGCCCCGGAGACAGGTACAGGGATAGGGTGACATGTTTTACCCTGCCAGATGCTAGTTCACACCTTTCTATTTATACACCTGTTACTATATCTTTACTTGTGTTTCTTCCTCTGTCCCTTTTTTCCCTCTCCTCTTTTTTACCAGTTTCCTGGCAGAGTGAATGGAAGCCCCCCAAATCTCAGGCCCCTCTAGCACAGCCTGCCCTCTCTCCTAAGTTACTGCATCTCACTGCCAATGATCCTGGACAGCCTGCAGTGCTGCAGAAAAAGCAGAGAATAGAGATGCCATGTAATACTGCTCCACCTTTAACCCAACTGAAGCTTGACACCCCCCTGACAGTAGGGATGTCCCGATCTGATCACGTGATCGGAAATCGGGGCCGATCACGTGGTTTCAGAGTCAATCGGAATCGGACATTACATCTCGATCAGGGATCGGATATATATATATGTATATGTATTCTCATTATTTTTTATCACCGTTATGTGGTGGTACAGAGTCAGACCGTCCGACATCACTTTGCTGCATTGGTTGATTTTTGAACGTGGACCCAAGCCTGATTTTCTTTTTTTACGTCAGAGCACAATTTTTGGCAGAATGCAGATGCGTGCACAGGGGCGCCATATAGGGGAGAAAAGTTAGGACAATTCCAAGGGCCCCTGACTGATAGGGGCCCCAAAAAATAGGTAATGAAAAACTAATATAAAATTATTAAACCATCATCATTGAGTATATATTTCAAATATAATACAATTAGTGACCTCTTTGTTTTTACTTGTTTTTGGCAGTAAAAGTTAAATATCCCCATTGACCAAAAAGTAAACACCCATATTGACCGAACACCCCCCTGTATCTGCATGAAATGGTTTGGTCCTGCCTTAGCGCACTTATCAGTGATGGTTTAGTTGCAGTCAGTAGATGCCCCAGAACTACAGTGATCACAATGTTGCCTAAAGCAAAATCTGGTTTTCAAAAAAGGAAAGAGAGAGAGGAAAGACAAAGGAAAGGGTGTCAATCTGTAACCCAATTTTTCATCAAAATCGGTGGGTAGCCTATAGTCTGTGAGTGGTATTAACCTGTTGGCTTAATTTCCATAGCAAAATAAGCTAGCTAGCTACAGACTAGTGTTAGCCTATATTGCATCAACATTTAATCAGTGCAGGGAAACATTTAGCAAGATATGCATATTAAATCATTGTCCCTGCTCCTTTTAGCAGACTTAACAACAGACGAGTCAGCAGCACCCCATTCTCCACATAACTGTCCCCCTCCCTGTCCCAGTGAAGAAGGTGAGCAACATTGTGTTCAATTACATGCCAGTTAGCATCATTGCAGGGAGTCTGTGGGGAGTTCTCTGTCTCTCTTGCTCTTTTTACCATCACAAAAAAGAAAATGGAATATTTATTAATGACAGAAATTCAAATGCAAATTATTTTCTCACATAATAATCAATGAAGCAGAGTATAATTAAAATAAACATGTTGTTCGAACAGATACGTCTAATGCATCATCAGCAGCAGCTGTCTGTCAGCCCACTATAAAATAAAAATAGCCTATAATCCATATTTATTTCAGAATGATTTGCATGTATTAAAAACAGTTCTGAAATAAAAAGAGCATATGTATGTGTATATATGATATAGTTCAAACTCAGCTATCACTAAAATAGAATGTATGGTCAGTAGTTTGGGACTCTCACCCCCCTGCTTTGCAATAGGAACAGAAGAGAACATTTCTGTTGCATGCAGACTGTGTGACTCAATGCAACTCTCAGTACAATCAGAGAAATGTTTACATTTTCTGGAAATCAGAAGATTAAATCGCAACGACCATATAGCCTCATATATGTATTTTTTCACCCCAAATCCAGTGAGTCTACAGTTGTGGAGATAAATTAGACCTGCATGCAGGACTACAAGGGAGATGGTGAGCAGTAACCACGTAACTGTCATGTTGTTCTTTTCACAAATATGGCAAATGATAGCCAAAAATATCATTAAAATGCATAATTTTATATAAAACGGCATCAAATGTTTTCACCGGCCTAGACAAGGGCCCAATTAGATTTCTTTTCATGGGGCCCAAAATCCCTGCCGGCACCCCTGCGTGTGGAAATATCTTAAATTAGAAAGCGAAAGTAGTCCAACAGCGACATGTAACATCTGCAATACGACGGTTTCGCGAGGGGGGGTGTAACAAAAGAGCTGCATTTCATACTACACATTTGATACGGCAAATAAAAAACAAACACTCAAAGAATACAAGGAGTTCACTCAAGCAATATAGGCAAAGACACTGAAGCAACAAACACTCGCGGATACTTTCAAAAGTTAAGAGAAATATCCTCAAGACAGCGACATGACCAAAAATATTACAGAGAGGGTAATTAGATTAATCACTCTGGAGAACCAGCATATCGGCGTAGTAGAGGATCAGGGTTTTCTTCGTCACCTGGAGTTTTTGAATCCCCGGTATGCCCTACCATCTCGGCATTATATTACATTTCTTCCACTTTCGAGTTACAACGTGCCGGTATGCGCACCAGTTTCGTGGGTCTCATACAGCAGAGCATGTAAAACAGGCACCCGAGGAGATGCTGAACTCATGTGAAATAGACAAGCAACACGTCCACGTCATTTTACATGACAACGTAAGGAATATGAAAAAAGCAATGGATGATATGGAGGTGTGGGCTGCGTCTCACACACTTCAGCTGGCTGTACACGAGGGTCTGCTATCACAGTGCAGCGTCATAGTCTCACCTGCTAACACAAGGAAGATGGTTGGCCAATGTTGGAATAGCATATACAGAATAAGGAAGAGCCATATGAAAGTATATACTTTGTTTCAACAAAATAAAAAAACTTTAAGGAATGCAGATACTTTTTTTCTTAATGCAGCTGTATTATCCAGGAAAATATTAGTTAAGGCTGAGTATCGGATCGGCAGATACTAAATATTAAAGGACTCGCATCGGATTGGGGAAAAAAAAAAAACCTGATCAGGACATCCCTACCTGACAGCCTGCTGCACTCCAGTGTCCTTTCATTAATTTTCTCTGTTCTTATCCTAACCCAGTGCCTTGTCTCCTTCCTAACAATTGATTTACTAATATGTTTGAATCAACCGGACTAATTCACTATTGAGATAGGCTGATAGGATAAAGCTGGTGTGGATGAAAAAGAAAGATTACAATCTCCTTGATGAATTAAAGGGTTAATATGGTAATATCCTTCACTTTTCTGTCGAAGGTCATGTGCAACCCAACCAACAATGACTTGATCCTACTAAAGAATATTGCATGTGTAAAGATATGTTTACTTCCTCTGTGGCACAGTGTTCAACAAAATATGAAAACGCATCACTACACCAAACTGTTGAATTAGTTGAAATGTTCCTTTGTAACCATGTTACATCCTGTTACTGAAAATAGTCCTCAAGTGCACCATGTTCTCCTGTTTGAGTAACACATGTTCAGTGACCAGTTGGTCTTTTCACACGATTTGCTGACACTAAAGCCCCATCTAGACATATTTCCACAATATGTAAATGTGATATGAAAAGAGGTAAAAAGATCTGTATTCAAACAACCACAATAATAATCACACCACCTGCCCCCCATCTATATTTTTAATTTTCTTTTATTGATAAAAGAATACAACATGCGAGAAAGCAAGGGTTCCACTAATGTCTTGTCTTTCTCTGTATCAATTTGTACGACATGTACAGAATGTTTGTTTAAAACATTCAAAAAATGAACTGACATTATCATCAGTGTGGATAAACAACAGTGTTGACATTCTGTCAAAGATGTACCTGGTTACAGAGATGTCTACTGAAGTTAGCATGCTAACAAGCTAGCCCTGGCCCAACCTGTCTCCTAATACCACTTTGTACCACAGAGGTGATAACCCCCATAGTAGCGAGATCACTACTTAGTATAATAATGAAACAAAATATATTCAAGTGCTGCTTCTGTTGGTTCTCTTCCATGGACTGTGCCACTTCCCTCTCACTTCTTTGTTAGTGAGCTGTTACTAACACTACAAGTGCAAACACTAAATTTGCCTACTAATTTGATTTTGGAAAATATACATTTGTTTTGGGTCTCTTATATTCCACATTCTATTCCCTTCTTTTATTTCTTCCTTCCCATAATCCTTCTGCCCCATTATGTCTCCTCTTTGTCAGCTTCCTTCTCTCTTACCACTGGCCCATCTTTGGAGCAGAAACCTCAGGGAGAGTCTGGATATGTTTCTTCCTGGAAACCTCAGGTCACCCCTGCAGTAGAGACCCCCTCACCTTCTTTAAATCCTGCCTCTGATCTTTTGCTCTGTGGGCCTCTTCCTCCTCAACCTCATATATCCCAAACTGCCTTAGTCTCCCCCAGTGACCAAGATGCAGGTACAGAAGCAAAAAGGAACAAAGATGTTGTTCCTGCCTGGTTAGAATTTGTATCAAAATTGAGTGACTTATCCACGCCAATATACAAGCATGTGTCCTCCCTGCTGGTTGTTAGGGTTGGACTTCTAACGTTTAATCTCTTCTATGCTTTTCTGTCATTTCAGAATTTAAAAGACAGTTGAGCACCCTGAGTGAAGAGGATAACCAGTGCACCAAACCTACAAGTGAGTGTGAATACAAAATACAGTGCAGTAGAGTAAATGATACCTATATACAGTGACTACATGACTAATGTTCTGTATTTTGTTCAGCCCCTGATCCCAGAGCCCCAGCCAGTTGGAGGCATGAGCCGCCCAGGACTACAGAACGGAAAAGGGATGCACATTTTGGATTGGAGGTTGTCAAGGCATCAGCAGGGTAAGTAATTATGAAAGGCTGCCTTGTATAAGGTTTGGTGTTTTTAAATGTTTGCTGTGGCATGGCTGTAAAGCAATAATCCACCCTCAGATACCCCATACTGTTAATGTAGCTGCCGTTCCTTGATTTAGCATTGTTTTGTCGAAGTTTAGATGTATTTGTAAAGCACTTTTCAGAAAAAAAGTATCAATGCACCTCATTAAGTATAACATATGTAAACAGCAGGACAGGAACAAACACAAGAGCAACGAAATAGAAATGACAAAATGATCAGTTAAGAAAATTGATTTACTGTTCAGTGAGTCTTTGGGAGTTTTTTAAAAAAAAATTATAGTTTTAACTGGAAACTATATCAAAGAGTGCAACTATTTCAGAGAAAATGGAACATCAACTATTCAGTCTCTTTTCATTTTAAGCCGAGGTCTGAGAATATTCTTAATACTGTGAACACTGCAACAATATAGCGCCCGATAGGTAAGTAAAAGTAAATCATGAAAAAGCACAATGTAATTTTTTCTTGATATGTACTGAAACATCTTGACAAGAATTATATATGACAGCTGAATTCTGAGTATACTCTCAGGTCTCTCATGGCTGGCAATGATTATGACAACCTCTGATTCTGTGGCAACTAGTACAAAGACTAAAACAGCAAGTTGAAAAAAAAAAAAAAGCGGTGCTGTATTTCAGTAGCTGTGAACACTGCGACTGTTGTATGAAATTTAACCCAATGACAGTTGATCAATATTCAGTAGACACTGGGTTGCCTTTTAATGTTATTATTAGAACAGAAAATTCAGAAATGTACTTCCTCAGTGGCACAGTGGTCAACTGTTATCTGAAAACTATGAAAAACACATCGCTAGATCAGACTGTTGAACTAGTTGAAATGTTCCTTTGTAACCGTGTTACAGCCTGTTACTGAAAATTTGATGTACTCTTGAAAAGCGGTGCTGTATTTCAGTAGCTGTGAACACTGCAACCGTTGTATGAAATTCAACCCAATGACAGGTGATCAATATTCAGTGGACACTGGGTCGCCTTTTAATGTTATTATTAGAACAGAAAATTCAGAAATGTACTTCCTCATTGGCACAGTGGTCAACTGTTATCTGAAAACTATGAAAAACACAAAGGTAGATCAGACTGTTGAACTAGTTGAAATGTTCCTTTGTAACCATGTTACAGCCTGTTACTGAAAATAGTCCCCATCAAGTACACCATGTTTTCCTGTTTGAGTAACATTTGTTCAGTGACCAGTTGGTCTTTTCACACGATTTGCTGACACTAAAGCCCCATCTAGACATATTTCCACTATATGTAAATGTGATAGGAAAAGAGGTAAAAAGATCTGTATTCAAACAACCATAATCATAATCACACCACCTGCCCCCCATCTATATTTTCAAAAAAAGTATCAATGTACCTCATTTAGTATAACATATGTAAACAGCAGGACAGGAACAAACACAAGAGCAACAAAATAGAAATGACAAAATGATCAGTTAATGTTATTATTAGAACAGAAAATTCAGAAATGTATCAGTGGACTAGTGCATAAATGCACTACTTGAACATATAGCGCCCGATAGGTAAGTAAAAGTAAATCATGAAAAAGCACAATGTAATTTTTTCTTGATATGTAATGAAACATCTTGACAGGAAATATATATGACAGCTGAATTCTGAGTAAACTTTCAGGTCTCACATGGCTGGCAATGATTATGACAACCTCTGATTCTGTGGCAACTAGTACAAAGACTAAAACAGCAAGTTGATGTACTCTTGAAAAGCGGTGCTGTATTTCAGTAGCTTTGAACACTGCAACCGTTGTATGAAATTTAACCCAATGACAGGTGATGCAATTTTACTGAGCTATGAAGCTTTTCTTTGTCTTGTCTGTAACATCTTGTCAACTGATTGTGATTGTATTGGTTATATGAATGTGTGAAAAATAGATTGTCAAACAACTAAACATGCTTGTAAAGCTAATCCTCTTCTCAGCTTGTAATCTAGTAAGAAAGGAAACACTTTTAACACTATGAATGGAGTAGTTAAAACTTTTCATTTTCAACTGATGGTTTTTATCATATTTGGCTTTATGTCGGTGCTTTATAAAGTCATAGAAAAATACTTTTTCTTAAAGCAATTCTTCACTTTTTGATTATTTCCTTTAAAAGAAAACAGAACATTGTTAGATCTGTAAATTGTCTATTTATTACCAAACAATTCATTGGTATGGTTAAGATAGAAAATATACTAAAGTATTGCTTTCCATCTTTCATCAGATAGAATATTGTCTTGTGTTTTGTACTTAGGGACATGGTCTATCTGGTCTCATTTTGTTTACATTAACATTTAGGGCATTTAGCAGACGCTTTTGTCCAAAGCGACTTACAATTCGTACATTTGTCACAAGAAAGAAACCACAACACATCACCGTCGATGAAGTAGAAAAGGGCGGTCATGTTAAGTCGAGGAACAATGTGAGTCTTGAGTCTTTTGGGATGCATGCTCGTTGTGGGGAAGCCTGACGAGTCGATTACCGAGTGCAGTATAGTTCCGCAGCTCAAGGATGAAAATGTATGATTATTACCCCATGGAAATGCAATCAAATTTATATGTGCCTTGCCTACCAGTTTATTACAGCTCTATCGAGAGCTGACAGGGAAAAGAACGGAATTGAACATTTCTAACTGCACTCGGTAATCGACTCGTCGGGCTTCCCCACAATGAGCACGCTGCTGCAGGAGAGTGGTGAGTTGTGTTCTCTTCTCAATAGAAATCCGGCAAAGCTAGCAGATGTTCAATGCCTCGAACTATGTGCTGGGACCCTATTTGTACTGCTGCTGAAATTTGGTGCTATTCTGAGCATTATTTGTGGCTATGAGTGGCTTTTTGATGGCGGTTTCTTGCTTGAGTTGTAGACTGCAGTGTATTGTCATCGTGCGGTCTTTTCTGAGGTTGCTAAAACTACATAAGCTAGTGGTCGGAAAACTTGATCTCTCGAGGGGAGGTCTTACTCGGTGTCACGTTGTGTTAGACCATGGATTAAACTTACGCCGGAATATCCCTTTAAGTGTCTGCTTCACTGTCAGTTTGTGTGCCAAAAAAACCACCTCTGAATCTGAATCTGAATCTGAGGTTGAATGAGGCTGGGCTTAGATGAGTTAAAAAATAATTTATCCAATTTCTGTAATTATAGTGGAGTCTTGTCACAGAATGCTTTGTATAGGGAAGGGGTCACAGGTAAAAAGATCACCTTGTTGAATTCCTGGGAACTCAGATGAGGTTGTTGGTTTGTATATGTTGCTATGTACACAAGGACAGCTACCCTTCATTCACAAGCTCATCTTCTGGTTATATGTTACCTGGACAGTGTACAATGGGGAAGCAAAAGTACAGGAATGACTGGTAAAGAGGGAAGTATTATTTTCAAAATTAAGTGGACTGTAAGTAACACACTTGAATTTTAGAAAAAAAAAAAGAGGGATTCATAGGAAAGTCCATCCTACTTGGATGTCTACTTAAAAAATCACTTCATGTGGCTTCAACAAAAAAAAAGAACTTGTTGCATGGTACATGCTGTCTACACAAGGGGCAAAACAACATTAAAGTAGCTTAATAGGTAGGTAGGTAATATGTGTAGCATGTTGTGGTGTGCATTTGCAATTAATGGATAAGGCTTGGATTTGCAGCTTTGATTTGAAATACATCCCACAAACAAACCATCTCCTCATTTGTTTGGCTTGAAAGGGCTTCTGGGAATGTTTGAAATAGTTCTAGTTCAAATACAGAATGATATGTTACATTAAGATCTTAACAACTTTGCTAAGTCAGAATCGACCAAATCATCAAATAAATAGATACATTGAAAAAATGTATTCAAGTGTATTTGTAATGCAGAGAAAAGTGAGAAAAGTCTCCTTTGATTATCATTATGAAGCAAGACCCTGGTGCCCACTGTTGAGCAGCTTCTACTGCTTATAATTAAGTGGTTTTGTTTCAGCATTGAAAAACTTTTTGTCGGTCAATGCTTGTTCAGCCGCATGTGAAAGCATATGGAATCGTAAGGATACTTTTATAATAAAATATAAACAGAAGCAACTTAGTTATGTTGATGTAACAAGTGCCTGATCTGGCGTTGTTGTTTCAGTGAATTAAAGGGTTGCTGCTGCTTGGCAAGACCTGGCCATTACTTCTGTGATTTATCACAAAACACTTGTTTGGGTGGTAACTCTGTCTGGTGTCAATCTCCTGCTCTACATTTTTGCCAAGCATATTTTTTGCAGTTCCATGTCATATTGCTCTTTTGCTTGTGTGCTGTTCAGTGGAATTTTGTCAAAATGGCCTGGTTATAGACTGCATTAATGAGGTGGAGACTTTCTTTGCATCGTAACTCTGATCTTATTTGTCTGTCCCTCAGACCTGAGAGCATGGCCTCACTTCTGCCCCTTAGCCCCAGAAAGACTCAAGCCCTAGGGCTAAAATATTTTGAGATGCCAAAGCCAAAGGTGGATGAGACAGAATCAAGGCCAAAAAGGACATTCCTTAACATCCAGTCAACACTTCCTCCCATCTCATCCCATAAGCAAAATCCTGATTTTCAAGATCACACATCTGCCTCAGCCAAGGATCCCCTGCTTAAACCAAGAAGTCACTTGTCCAAGATGTCCATTCAGTTAGGGAATCCAATTGCCCATCCAGAGCCTGTTCAATGTAAACCTCTTTCTCCTACCAAACCCCAGCCTACATCCAGATCACTCCAGGGACCGGTGTTACACTTGACTCCAATTGCTATACCCCCAGAATCAAAACTGATAGGAAGGATAGCCCATAAAAAAGAAGCTGTATCTATGGATTTGGGGTAAGTGTAGTGTGGTGATGTTTCAGTTAAATCCCCATGTTATAGTTGCATCTAAGTTCTAGTATATATATATATATATATATATATATATATATATATATATATATATATATATATATATATATATATATATATATATATATATATATATTTTTAAAGTTCTTATTAACACTTGCAAAAACAAATTCTGATTGATTTACCTTCAGGTTTCCTATAAAGCGCTTGATCTTTTTGTTTCTACATAAATCTTTGGTATATTTTAATCCTTCAGAAATGAGAGCATGGCTGTTCCTTGTGTCAGAGAAGCCAGTTCTGCTTGTCCTTCAGTTGAGATGAGCAAAACACCAGGAGCTCAGTCTGGAGAATGGTCCATTGCTGAAAACTCACAGTTGGAGAAGCCAAAGAGAGACACTCAAAAAATAAGCCATGCAGTTCCAATGCCTGGTGTGGATAAGAAAATGATATGCAACACAATTGCCTCAGACCAAACCACTTCAAGATTGGTCTCACAGAAGGCCACAAATAAAGATTTGTCAGAAGAAAGAGAAGAATCTAATAGGGGAAAAAAAGGTTGTGATGTGCACAATTTGAAGCCAGAACACTGTATGGAGAGGAAGAAAACTGAAAATATAGCTTTGTCTATGGATAAAAGAGCATTGTTCGAAAGAGATAAAAGAGTTGCGCAGGAACTTGCATTAACAAGCTCTGTAGTCAGCACCGAAGAAAAATGTGTGTACATATCTACGGTCGAACTTACTCCATTTTGTCCAAGAGGGAGTTCTATCCCACCATCCACTTCAGTACCTGAAGCCCGGCTTGAAGGGACAGTGAGAGTACCCCAGTTACAGTCAAGTTGTCCAGAATATTCCAAGATTCCTGGCATGCCATGTTTACATCAGGCACAAGTTATAGCTTGGTCTGATGATAGGATGTTACTGTTTCAGAGATTATCCCACAACAGAGTTCCATTACTTCTGTATTCAGATCATGTTTGCTCCCTTTATAAGGATAGTGCAGGAATTGCACAAATGGGGAACTTAACACTTTCCTGCTCCAGGTCTGCCAGTATTCCTGGATTCCCATCTGCTTTGAAACATGAGCCAAATATGGCTCACCTTTTACCTACATGTCCTAGATTTTGCAGAGTTCCAGGGTTTGCTTCTGCTGGCTCAGTGACTGGATATGCAAAGAGATATTGGGACAGATGTTCTCTGTGGGAGAAACCAGTGCGGATAAAAGAAGCATGTCTTTTACACATGTCTTGTGTTCAGGACCAAGCTGTCAGTGATACAAAAATGATTAAAGTCATGGTGGCCATGTTGCCAACATGCTCTAGGAAGGCCAGTATTCCAGGGTTTCCTTCTGCACCATTTCAGAAAGCTTCAAACACTCCAAGCATGGCCAGTCTTCTCCCCACATGCCCCAAGCAGACAAGGATAGCAGGTATGCCATTTAGACAAAGACTTATGGCATGTAATGACAGCTGGCATATTTTGAGGGAATTCATTTTGGATAGACCATTGAGAAGTAACCCTGCTCTGGTTCAGGAAAATCCATATGAGGAAAAAGAACACGTAAAATATATGGTAGATATATTACCATCTTGTCCCTGGAAGACAACGATTTCTAGTTTTCCCTCTTCGTCACAAAAAGAGCCAGATGTGCCAGGTGTTCCATTTACACAAAGCAAATGTCCTCGAATGGCAGATTTTCTGCCTACTTGCCCAAGCAAAGCCAGAGTCATTGGTTTGCCCTCTAAGGAGCCAGTCAGTGCTCAAGTTGAAGATTTTAGTATAACCAAGCATGTTTCGATGGAGAAGCCCTTGAGTCTACTTGAAGTTTTGAAGCAAGATTTCTCCCCAGTTGCTAGTCAGGATATAGATAAAAGAGAAATCTTCAGTACAGTGACACTGTTGCCCTTACGTCCTGTGAGAACTTGCCTTGTGGCCAAGCCCCCAGAACCCCAAAATTATTTTCCAAGTATTGTCAGTCTTGTATCTATGTGCCCTAAACAGACTCAAACACCTGGTATGCCATCTCGAGATCAAAACAATTCAAAGAGCAGATATTGCCATGCCTCGAGGAAATTAATTGCCAAGAGGCCAGAGAAGACAACACAAGCATACATTGTTCAGTGGATACGGAAAGGCACAGACGTGCTTAAAGGTATGGTAGATATGTTAATAAGTTGCCCACAAAAAGCCAAAGTTTTTGGCTTACCCTCTGCTCCACGTCAAGAACCCATTATGGTTAATCTAATGCCCTCATGCCCTAGACAAAGTGGAGTCTGTGGCTTGCCTTCAAAGACTGGACAAAACCTCTGTTTGTTGAGCTGCAATGAATGGTTTGCTCATGAAAGTTTGCAGTGGGAGAAACCACTTATCAAAAGGGAAGTGCAGATTCTAAATGCAGCTTTGTGCTGTGACAAAAATACTGCTGAAAGTATGAGTGCAACATTACCTTCCTGCCCGAACTATGCTAGTGTACCTGGATTTCCCTCTGCTCTGACACTGACATTAGCTGATGGCCTGACTATGGTGAATTTTATGCCTACGTGCACAAAGGAATCTAGAGTTCCTGGAATGCCAATTAGAAACAACACCCAACAATTAGAGTGGCTAATGGAAAGAAAGTTGCTGCAACTGCCCAGAGACAGGTCTGGTGTTATGTTGCATTTACAAGATGTGTTCTATCTTGATTGTGATACGATCGTACATATGGTATCCGTATTGTCGTCTTGTCCACGTACAGCTTGTTTACCAGGCTTTACATCAGTATCATGTCCTCGGTGGTCAGATATACCAAGTATGATTCATCTGCTGCCTACTTTACCAGAACATTCCAGAGTTCGTGGAATACAGTCTAGAATTTGTAGTGAGTTTGTTGGAGCAGAATGGAATGTTGATGAAAGGACACTATGGGAAAGGCCATTGACCAAGCCAGGGATATTGCCAGTAATACGTGACCATAAGATGTATTTTAGAGAAAAATCAGTGCTTAGAATTATGGTATCAATGTTGCCACCTTGTCCCAAAAAGTCATATATTTCTGGAATTCCTTCTAAAGTGAGGAAGAAGAAAGAGGCTCTCAGAATGTTAAAATCCTTTGGCACTTTCCCAGAACACAGTAAAATTCTAGGTCTACCTGCAAAGAACAATGCAGAAGAATATGATAGCTGGTATTTGGATAGGGGTGCAGTTTTGAGAAACCCAATTAAAAGACAGTATGGAATTGTTCACCAAGATTTTAAGGAAATGTCATATAGGGACAAAGAAATAATGCTGAGCATGCTCCCATCATGTCCAGGACAGGCCCTGAACCCTGGATTTCCATCCGCTCCTCGACTTCAAGCTGTTGAAACTACAGAGGAAAAAAATACAGACATGGTACATCTGCTGCCATGTTGCTCTAGACGGTCAAATATCATTGGGTTCCCATCTAGAGTGTTGGTTGATTCTGAAGTAGGGGGGTGGCCAGTAATGATAATAAAGACACAATGCTCCTGTCCATTTTACAAAAAGGATGGTTCTCCTCAAAAAGATACAATAAAGGCAATTCTTTCTCATGAATCTTCTTGTCCAAACATTGCTCCGAGTTCTGGCTTCATAACACAGACACCTGACACAGACCTGCTTCCAAATATGGTAAATATTGTGCCATCTTGCCCAAAGAAAGGTTCTGTTCTTGGGTTGCCATCTACACATGTACACCATTCAGAAGAGGGGTGGCCAGTTAAAACATGGCTGGTGAAGTCAGGAAGAAAAACAACTGGAAAGGATGGAGAAAACCACACGAGCCAACAGCTGTTATTAGAAGATCATTCCTTTTCTAAGGATCCTGTCAACAAGACATCTATGCATTTTTTATTCCATAGCCTAGATGTACCAGAAGATGGACAACAAAGCATGAAAACTAGGTCATCAATCAGGTCCCTCGAGGCCATTGCCAAAGACTTACCATCATCAAATTCTGTAATCCAAGCCGATCAGCCAAACTTTAGGATAGACAAGACTGAGATGTTATGGGATGAGGCCAGTCCAAACAGATATGATCTTGACACAAAGAAAACACCTTTGGAGATGCAAAAAGATGAGCAGGGCTTTGGGCTACCAATTGAGGCTGAAGAAATAGGCGCCCTAGAAAAAGGGTGAGTGAGTTGGGGAGTTGGAGTTGAAATTCTCTCATGTCAGTGGGTTAGTTTTTGAATCATATGCTTTCTGATTCTGTTTTCAGAAACTTGCATTGCAGAATGTGGCACTCCATTCCTGACATGCCACTATTCTTGAGTGTTAGGAAGAGGTGGGTTCCCTTGGTTTTCACAGTGATGCAATAATGTGATGCAGTATCGCAGTAATGCATTTGCCTTATGTCAACACCATCTGACTGACTAATTTATGGACACATTTGCACTAGTTGTGTGTGTCATTCTTTGTGTAGCTTTGAGTTCACCAAATGTGTATATATTTTTGCATCTTGTCACAGCTTCTTGGGTCAAAAGGATACACAAGAAACCCAGATATCAATCTATGAGAAGGGAGATACTGTTGACAAAGAAGCAGAGACTACTGAGGTCACTGTAGAGGATCGTGGTTTCATGTCCTCAGAAGAGTCGATTAAAACTTTGTCAGTAGAATCAATGGATGTCATTACTACATGTAATGACACTGTAGATCAAGTGGGTGTTAGGTACGCTGAGAGGGGGTAAGTGTGAGAGAGGCTAATACCTGGCCTTTTTTCTTGTCAGCTTGATATAGGTGAAGGGATGTGTGTTGCATGGTATTAATGTGTAATGTCCTCTTGAGGTTGGCTTAATTTACTGTAATTCATGGTTGAATTGAGCTAATGGGTTGGCGTGGAGAAACTTAAATGAAAAACACAGCAGAATACAAGGGCAATTCAGGTGGAAATGAAAAAAAAAAAACAAATAAAAAAAGCAACAAAGATAACTTGAAGCGAAATGTTTAAGTGAAATGACAGCAGAAGCATTTGACTGTGAGAGAATTGTTTCAAATATTAAAGTTGAAGAGTTTCTCCATATCTTTGCAGGTAATTACTTAAGTCAACAGAGAGGTGTATAACACCTTGTGTGAATTGTGTGAAATTCTTAATTAAAAGAAATCTACAATACCATGGATACGGTGGAAAAATACAGCTCATCATTGTAGGTACTATTGGATGTTATAGGAATATAGTCTGAAGAATACTATTTTTAAACACATTATTTCCCCCAGTAATAATGCTGGCTTAACTGCTCTGACTGTTTTAAGAGTAATGGTATATTCTAACCCTAACCCAAGAAAATCCTGTGGCATGGTGTTTTGTTTGCAAGTGTGCAACTTTTTGGCATAGTGGAATGTTGTTTTAAGTTTGGAGTGAATGGCGTCCGTGTAAGTGAAAAAGGTACTGTGAAAATTAGTAATATACATTTTTTTTCAGCTTTTTTATCATATAGATTTGAAATACTTAAACTCTTAAGCACTGGTAACTTTCTCACTGATTGATTGTGGCACATTGTACCAGGCTATGTAAAATGAGATTTAGAATTGCACTTATTTTGTCTTCCAACAAACTATAACTTTGTATTTTACCTTCTCTTTAGACATGAATACATGTCTTCACAACAGCCATCATGCCCAATTATTGCTGGTGCTGCAGAACTGCAATCCGAGACCCAAATAAATTATCCTGAGCAGCATGTTATAAACAGGACCATACTGTGGGAGGAGCTACCAAAGTCAACGACACTAAAATGTCCTACAGACAAGATCATACAATGGGTGGAACTACCAAAAGTGACTACAGAGGTAACAAGAAACACACCAGAGGAAGAAATGAAAACGATTAAAGAAATGGTCAATATGGACCAATCGTTACCTGGTATTGCCATGACCCCAAGTCTCTCTTCCAAGATGTTGGACACTGATGATGACATGAGGACAAAGACAGAGGCTGGGATAGCAGATCTGACGCTGATGTGTCCAACAGTTAGCGGCATGTTTGAATTTACTGCTACTGCAAAACATACAAATGAAAGCTTACTGGAAAGTGACATAACATGGGTTAAGCCAACAGAGGATAATGACATTATAACAACGGAGAGTGTTCTTCATTTGAAAGGAAATACGGATTTGGTTTATCAAATTGAAATGGAATGGAATGGAAAAAATAAAAAGCCTACTGCACAATGTATGCCAAATTATGCGAAGCCTGAAATTGAGTACAAACAGTTTACTTCCTCAGAAACCTATCCTGGTATGTCAAACATTGCTGGTGTGCCATCTAAATTGACCGCAAAAGAAGAACCCTGGCTTATAGATCACAAACCATTCTGGGAGACACAATCAAAACCAAAGGAAGTATTCCAGCCATATGCATCAGAGGATGTTGAAAAGAACACAAAGAGAATGTTTTTACTGGTACCGTCTTGCCCTAGAGAGGCAAGAAATCCAGGGTTCCCATCTGTATCACACTACAGTTTAGGTTTTTGTGGACCAAATGTGGTGGATGTTTATCCTGAATGTACTGGAGTCTCCTATATACCTGATTCACCACCTATGAGGAAAGCATCATGGGTATCAGAACAGGAATCACTTTTAGAGAAGCAAATGAAAACTGAACTTGTCACGACAGTGTCACCACAGGAGAAGGATGAAATTACACCAGTTGGAGTTTTGGAACCAACTTGCCCAACAACGTCTTGCATACTAGGCATTCCCCTAATTCCACAACCTATGATACCACTTCATGGATCAGATATGATGAGCCTTTTGAGAACTTGCTCCAGATCATCTTGTGTTGAAGGTATTCCATCATTAGTGGAACATTTGAGTAAAAAATGGGCTTCAGATTGTAAACCCTTAGAAGTAGCACCTCACAAAATTGACACAGTCATAATCGATGACAGATCTCACAATGATGACATGAAAAGCATGTCAGCTTTAGCCCCAACTTGTCCAAAGGAAGCTCGTATCCCTGGATTACCATCTGCTATGGAACCTACAGTAAGCTATAATGAGTTTAGTAGTGTCAATCTCCTTTCATCTTGCCCGGCTGCTTCTACGATGGCTGGTTTTCCTTCAACGCAGAAAGCTGACAAGAAAGACTGGAACGCAAGCCATGCGCCAATATGGGAGAGGCAAATTAAAATGGAGTTGGTTTTACAACTGGAGAACAATAAAATGGACAAAGATATGAAGGGATCTGTTTCTTTTGTGCCAAGTTGCCCAAGAGAATCAATCATCTCTGGTTTTCCTTCTTTACCAAAACCCAGAATTATTAATGTTGTTAACATGACAAATATGGTCAGTCTTTCAAGCTCATGCTCAAAGATGTCACAAACACCAGGATTTCCATCAACTCATAATTCAAAAGGGTGGACAATGAGCATGGAGCCACTGTTTGAACAAAGAATGAAAGAAAAGAAGCTGTCATTGATTGACAGATGTGAAAGAGATAAGGAAGCAATGAAAGCAATGCTTGCCCTTGGACAATCATGTCCCAAAATGGCACGGGCGTCAGGATTTCCTTCTCAGTCAACTGTTTGTTGTGCACAAAGTATTAGCCTTTTTACTCTGTGCTCTCACGTTTCCAAAATACCTGGATTCCCATCCATTAATGGGGATATGAGTGTAGGATGGATAACAGTAAAGGGGGCATTGCTAAAGAGGCTGCCAAATAAGGAAGTCATATTTGACATAACAAATGGCAACAAAATGATTACAAGGCATATGGTTTCCTGTGTGCCATCCTGTACAAAAGAGTCATCTATTCCTGGTTTTGCATCTATTCCAAATCCCCAAATTGTGTATTATGGCCTAAATGTAGTCAACCTTCTTCCCTTGTGTCCAGTAGTTTCTATCATACCTGGTATTTCATCACTTGAAGGGCACAAAGAAGAAGGATGGGGTGCCAGACTAGGTTCGTTGATGTACAAATCCCAAACGAACATTCATTGTATTATTAATGGCTCACAAATTACTGTAGACAAACCAAACAACATGTTTGCTTTGGTTCCTTCCTGCCCTAGAGCATCAAAGATTCCAGGCTTCCCATCTGTCCCCCAATACAATATGCTTAGTATTGTACCTGTTTGCCCAAAAGTATGCAGTTTGCCTGGATTTATATCATTTGAAAGGACCTCAAAATTGCAATGGCTTTTTGATCCACACACGTTGTGTGATAAGCTATCAAAAGAGACATATTTTCAGATACACTGTCCAAATCCAGATGGAAAAACTGTGAAGACAATGTTGGCTTTAGCGCCATCTTGCCCTGAAGCATCCAGGATCCCAGGGTTCCCCTCTGCACCTCAAACCAAACCCAAGATTGAAACCAGTATGGTAACTTTCCTATCTTTCTGCTGCAGTGCTTCACGTCTCCAAGGATTTGCATCCATGGCTACAACCCAAAGTGCTGGATGGCTAAATGACACAAAACCAATTTTGATAAAGCCTCTGGGAAAGAGGGCAAAACTTATTATGCAAGTTGCTGGACAGGACCAGCTATATTGGTACAACATGACAAGCATGGTGACATTAGTGACAACCTGCCCCAAAGAGGCCAGAGTATGGGGCTTTCCCTCTGCTCAAGCTGGAAACAGACCACCAGACATGGTCAGCTTATACACATCAGCTCCATGTGTCTCATGTCTCCAAGGATTTCCATCAAGAAGGATGCTTAGCGCCGATTGTATAAATAAACAAATTAGGACAACAGACAGCAAGTCCCTGTCAGAGAACATGCTGAATGAGAAGATATTTCTTATTGCACAACATAAACATGGACAGGAGGATATGGGGTACATGGTAGCAATGGCTCCATCATGCCCACATTTGACTGGAATCCCTGGGTTCCCCAGCATTTCACAATCAAGCCCAACAGAGACAGAAACAAGCACTGGTTTGTTTCCTTGTTCTACTGAGAGGCACGCATCACTAGAATTACCTCCTGCGCAGTCAACTCAGACATATCTCAAAGACGCAAGAATTCCTGGTAGTCCCTCCACATCTTTAACCAGGCCCAGCACAGCACCTGCATATGGTGAGATATTTGCAGCTTTAGGATTGAGGTCACATTCACCTTTTTATGTCGTGTTTTTCTCTTGTGTATTTTACTGTTTGCTTTTATGACAGAGGATAAATTTGAAGGTGGTGCAAAGCACAACCTAGACCTTTGTGCAGATAAAGGGTAAGTAAAGGAGCCCAGTTCTTTTGCATTGTTTGCTGTGGAAGGGGTTACTTTAGTGCTTGCCCAACATTGACTGTTCGGACCAATAAACCGTACCTTTGGTAATTTAACTATATAGTGCATGGTACATTTCAGCATTTCTGTGAAGGCTGTACTTTGTCATTTTTTTATTGAATTGCTGCATGAGTTCGTGGATCTCGACTTAAAATCCTTTATATTTGGGTCTTCAGCAAATCACAAGTAGAGACGATAGCAGCAGAAGACATCCAAACAATGAAGAAACTATTGGACACATCAGAACCAGCAGGTGCCTTGGGGTGGGAAGTATTGGAGGCAGAGGGAACTGTAACTGAAAAACAGACAGAATCCTTTTTGTCAGAAGACACCCCAGGACTAGTAAAGGCTATTGTGGGTGTTTTCCACAAAGGGTAAGTGGGTAACTGGTCACAAACTACGAATTTAAGTATGCAACATGGTGTGCATTGATTGTTGGTAAGCCTAAAAATAGACCGTAATATTCATGGTCCCACTTGTCATATATAAGTCTCATTCTATTTTCAAATGCAGATTTTGGCATTTTAAAGATTGTGGGAAAATTATATCTGGACTGAATTAGCATAGGTGTGTCTGTTACCTTCTCCAATGCTCACTGGTTTCTATAATTGCCTCCATGTTTATTGAAACCATTGTTTTTGCATGGTTCTAGGTTTCATTCACTCATTCTAGTATCCATGTCCCACAGTTATGAAACAGTAGCATCCATTTTGGGGCCATCTAGCTCTACTTTAGCTGAAGTGGATCACCAACCCAAGGCTGTCTCTAATATGGATCTGAAAGATAAGAGTCTGGCTCTTTTGGATGAGTCCTTCCCACATTTTGTGGACAACACTACTTCCATACAGAAGATGGAGGGCCAATTTGAAGACGTACACCCCACACACGACAATGAATATCCAACAAGTGCTGAGCCTTACATGTTGGACTTACATACATGTGGTCAATCAGCGGCACCAACTTCTGACAGTGATGATGGGTTTTTGGTTTGCGCAAACATGAAAAAATGGCCTCCGCTGACAGAGGCAGATATCACTGAAATATCAAAGGATGATAGTGGACAAGTAGAGGAGCAAGAGACCGCTCTTGACCAATTACATACAAAGGAGAGATCATTCACAGGGCAGGACTCTGTTCCAACATCAGTATACAACGAAAGTTTGTTAGCAAGACAACAGAGCGAGACAGAAAAGGATGAGGTTAGAACAATGTCATCTTCTTCACAGCTGGATAAAGGGTGAGTGCTGAAGTACAATGATCCAGTGTGTGGTTGCACGGTGTGATAGTCTACATGTTCTGCTTTTTTGGTGATAACACTGTCTCTTGTTCTGGTTTTGAGCACTTAATACTCTGTAAATTGTGATGGCCAGCTGTTTGTAAAAGCTGTAAAGATTGGCACTGTGACTTGAAATGGTAATATTTTGTCTTTGGAAGCATTTTACAAAGGTGTTATAAACTGAGGGTGATTCTGTCTCTGTGTCCTTTATGTGCTGCTGTGTTGTTTCAGTGACAGTGTGCATGTACTTAAGGAAAATTAAGTTCAGTTTAGATGCGGTTGCCGTCTTTTTTATCGAGCAGATTAATAGCTGGTTTGAGATAGCGTGCATGGGAGAACTATATGACAAAGTAAAAAAACAGCTAATTCTGAAGCTTGTTCTTTTTTTTCCTCAAGACCCAAACAAACAAGTATGGAAGAAATTTCTGCTACTTCCCTGCAGCCTGCATCAAATGAGTCCCAAACAGATGCCAATGCAGATAGAGAGATACTCATGGACAAACCCTCAGATTTACAGAACCTCAGTCAAGTTGGACCACAAGCTGACATTGCTGTCCCTCAGCGAGGCAGAAAGCCCAAGAGAAACATTTCAGAACCTCAAAATCAAGGGTGTGATCAAGAAAAAGACACTATTCCAGTGCGACCACTCAGAAGGAAGGATAGTTTAACACCAAGCTGTAAGCAAAAGTCTGATGGTTTGTCAGACAAACTCCCTGAGGTTTTTCCAGTCCAGTCCACACAGCCTGCCACTGACCCATCTTGCAACATAAAGATAGGAGTCGGTAGTGTTCCTCTGTGTGAACCTCAGAATGAACATGCCCGAGCAAATGTTGATGCTCAACCAACACCATACACTGATGACCATAGACAAGAAGAGCAAAGTGAATCTGTGCAAATAATAATGGGTTTTGTCCCCCCCCCCCGTGTAAAAAGGAGAGATGGTAGTTTGCCACCTGAAACTCCACAGGGAATTGGCCCTGGCAAGCCTCTGAGGAGAAAAGATGGTGTCAGAGACACTTCTATTCCAAGAACTAATGAAAAACAGAATTTGAAAGTCCAAGTCAGTTCTGCTTTGGAAGCTCCTGATCCTGTTCCTCCTCAACCTTGTGTGAGGAGCTCTCATGTCTCAGATGCCCCTGAACCTTTACAGAGCATTGATAAACCCCATCAAACAGCCATCAAAATAATCCCCTCAAAACCTTTAGGTAGAAAGGACCACACAACCACCAATCCTGATGAGAGTGCATCTCTAAAGGCAGATGCAGAATTGGTCTGCTCAAAGGATAGGAGCTCTTCTACCCCAGAATGGCCCATGAAAGACATTAACACATCTGTCCAGGCTTCTTCTAATGTAATTCCTCCCTCAGAAGCAAAAGACTGCCCCCCAGAGATATTTCATGTTGATCAAACTGCGTCGCTCTCAATCATCAAGAAGATACGCCTTCCTCAACCTAGTAAGAGATTGCCTTCAAGCAGATCTGGCAAAATTGTCAGTGACAAGGGAATTTTGGCACAAAATGTCAATGTTGCAAACAAGGAGTCTGTGAAACCAGTCCAGATCATCAACACTGTAATGCGGGATATAGAAGAAATAAAACAATCAAATATAGCTAGTGACACAGCTGTTGACAGAATTGACATCACATATTTTAAGAAGTCAGAGAATTCATCAGAGATAGCTGAGGCAGAGAAGCACAAACAAGCATCTATTTGTGAGCCAATGCCTCGTATGAGGAAATATCTAAGTGGCTCCTTCCCAGATGATGTTACATCTACAGGGAGCCCATCTAAAGCTTCCCATAGAGAGGAGGGACAGGCAGCAAGGCTAGATGGTTGTGCATTAACAAAATCTAAAGAATTGCCATACATGCAACACAGCAAAGGTGTCCTCCTTCCTTTGGGGAATCAACCTTCTACATCTGCAGAAGAAGTTATCCCTATAAAGTTAAGGAGAAGAAGATTGGCCATTGAGAGCGGTGTTCAAGTAGAAGAGGGTGCTGTTTTAGAGAAGACACCTGACGATTCAAGCTTGCCTATACCAAAACCAAGACTAAAAAAACGTCTCAGTGGTTCATTTCCAGATGACACTACAGTTTCTGGCTCACCACCCTCCTGCCTAACAGACACTGTGACTGATACCATTGGTCATGAATCAATCCAACAGAATGAACAGTCAAGCTTGCTTGTTCCATTGCCTCGGGCCAAGAAACATCTCAGTGCAACTTCTTCAGATAATACAACAACTGAAGACAATATATGCCCGGGAAGCCCAGAGGATAAATCTGTCACTAATGAGGAAGCAAAGGAGTACTCAACCCCGCTGGATTCAAGTGTGATCTCTGAAGGAGGTTTTGTCACAATCCAAGATGAAGATGATGTTGCATCAGAGTTGGAACGGGAAGTGTTAGCAGCTATGGCAGAAGAAGGATTTCCACAGGCGGAACCCATAGAAGAAACTGAGACGGCACTGGATGAAATCACTGAAGGCTGGACCTTTACAGATAAACCTGTTGTTACTGATGACTTAGAGAAGGCTGTTGTAGAAATGTCTGAGCATGCTGAAAAGGTTCTGGAGGCAGAAGTTGATATTGCTTTTACTGCAGCAACTTTTCTGGATGACTGGCTGCATGTAGATAATGACAAAGACAGTGAACCAAATGAAAGACAATCAAGGAAAGAAATAAGGGACGAAGAGTTGGACTTTGGCTTTGTTTCTGTAGAAGTAGCAGCTGGTTGTTTAGAAGAAGAAAGGTAAGGTTAATCAGAATGCATTTAGGGGTGTGTGCGTGTGTGTGTGTTTGTGTGCTAGTGTGAGTGTCGTCATGTGGTGGTGTATTCATATCTGAGATATGTGTATCTGTGTGTTTCATATTATCATCTCTAAACAACAGAAATTCTAATTTCCATCTATTTTCTTATGATCTAATATATTCTATGTATGTGTTTTCATTAGCAACATGGTTTCAATTACCAGTGTTCTGTTCTTCATGAAATAATTTATTAGTAACTGAGATTTGTTTTTGTGGTCTTCCAGGCAAAGGGAGACGCCTGAAAGATCTTTCGGAAAGAAGCGCTTGAGTGGCTCTTACCAAGATGACAGCAAGTCAGAAGTTGCTGGCCTCTACCAAGCCAAGGAACCGACAACACCTCAGAAAAGGCCTGCAGATGGGGCTGCCTCTCCTGAGGTAATTTAAAGCTGCACTTAATGACATTTGCTTTTTTAACACATGATCAAATGGCTAATAATATGCAAGACATGTTCAGGGTGAAGACGCGCACAACAAAATTATCACCTACTCTGCAATTCTCATTTAAATTTACATTTAGGGCATTTAGCAGGCGCTTTTGTCAAAAGCAACTTTCAGTAATTCATAAATACAATTCTCCTCAGTTTCAGGGAGATTGTTTAACATTTTTTTAGTTAATTCTTTTGTTCTAGGACCTGTTCTCAACAACTGTATTCCCAGCATTAGCAAACTTTAGGAAATATTCCATTGTTTTTTTTTAAAGATTTTTTTCTGGCATAGACACCTTTATTAAGCAGTAGACAGAGAGGAAATATGGGAAAGAGAGGGGGATGTGACATGCAGCAAATGACCTCCTGAATCGAACCAGGTTCGGCTGCGTATATGGCATGCGCTTTAACCACTCAACCACCTGCACACCGACAATATTACCAGACCAGCACAAAACAGCAGACAAAGTTACAGAGTAGCTTGTGATGAAAGTGAAAGGTGTAGTGAATATTTAACTACATTGTGCTGATCAGTTGGACAGTGAAACAATTCCATATCAAATTCTTATATTGCTCTGTATTGATCTGTTAATTTCCAGTGGTGCTTCATGTTGTAGCATTATCGTTACGTCGTATATACTGTGCTGCTCTGTTTTTCTTTTGGCAACAAGATGACAACAAACACCTTTTATTCATGGTCTTCATTCAGTTACAAGCTCTGTCTTAAATGTGATTTCTGTTACAGTCATTTCCCAATATTGTTATTGTCTGTGTTCTAGAACCTTATGGCCAGTCCCAGTTTAGTGACATCCAGTAAGTCTTTACTGGAATGGTGTCAGGAAGTCACGCAGGGTCACAAGGGAGTGAAGATCACCAACTTCAGCACCTCCTGGAGGAACGGCCTCGCTTTTTGCTCCATCCTCCATCACTTCTATCCAGAAAATATGTAAGATACGTTGAAATCACTGGTCTACAGATACATTTCAATAGATATATTATTCCTCCCTGCAGTCCCTTAATGTATACACTGATTGTGTTTATCTTTTTTTCTTTGTGTAGTAATTATGAAATGCTTGACCCGTATGACATCAAGTCCAACAACAAAAAGGTGATTAACAATTGGTTATCTGTTGATTGAATGATCAAAATTGCGTAATTGTAACTTGTAATGTGTTGGTTGATAACTTCTGATAAGATCCATCCATGTGTTTTGCAGGCCTTTGATGGCTTTGCCGAACTTGGCATTTCCAGGCTGATTGAACCTTCAGACATGGTCATGCTAACAGTGCCTGACCGCCTCATTGTCATGACCTACCTCAACCAGATCCGTACCCATTTCACAGGACAAGAGCTCAGTGTGCTTCATATAGAGAAGGATAGCAGCGAGTCCAGTTATGCAGTAGCAGGGGAGCGGGATACCCAAGAGGACCCTGAGGCAACTGTTCGCTATTGTGCTCAGAGGCTCCAGGTGGAGGGTATAAGTCTTGAGACAAACGGGACTACTGGCACAGCAGAGAAGGACAGCAAATCCAATAGTGATGTGGTTCCACCTCCCAGAACCAAACGACTGCAGGTTGTTGGGGCAGGTGGGGCTCAGTTACCAGTGGCACCACCAAGGACTCATTTCCTGTCCAAGTCAAGTTTCTCTCATGTCAAAGATGCTGATCTGGTCAAGAAGCGTAGGTCACAGCGGAGAAGTGGTTCAGTTGATGAAGGAGACATATCAGTGGTACGATTTATTTTGTACCTTATTTTTTTCTTTTTAATTCTGATTATCTTTGTCTGATTTACTTATTTCTGATATATGAGATTCCTTTTTGTCTGCAGGTTGTTGAAGAAGACAGTGTTACCCAGAGAAAGTCAGAAACTGGTTAGTTTTTTTAAAATTGTATTTTCTGTTTTTTGAAAGTTGGCTCTGTTTCCTGTTAACATAATTTGCACTTGAATATTTTATAATGTTTTTAAAGTTGTGAAGCATTGTGTCATTTATACAAGTGTTTTAATTTCTGTTTTTCTCACAGAGGGAACAGAGGCTCTGGTTGAGGTGGGAAGACTAGAAGGGCAGGTAAGTTAGAAACCATTTGTTTCAGTGTAGTGCCAAGTATCTAGAAGGGTTTCTGGATTAAAGTAAACTTGTAAGAATTTCTATTTCGTTGATTTGTCACATGCATGTAATTTGTATTGGTTTTCATACCATTGGTACAAAGACCGTACTAAATTGTTATTTGTAATTCTGTTTGTGTGTTAATGTATCCAGGACCCCAGCCAGTATGTGCTGAGTCAGATGGAAGCCCTGGAAGCAGAACAAAACCATATTGATAACAGAGCTGGTGTGGTGGAGAGAAAACTTAGACAGCTTCTAGAAAGAGGTAAACCAGAAATCTTATAGAAAGTAAAAAAGAAATGCTAGCTGTGCAATATATGAAAAGCACATGAGATTTTGGATTACAAAGTATTATTTTAAAGGATAAAAAAAAACAAAAACCCGCATCAATTACTCGTTTTAGGTTGTGAGGATAAGATGCTTGTAATCGCTGATAATTTAGTTTTCCCCTCATGTCAATACCAAAAGCACTCACAGACATACACATACCCATCTAACCAACTGTGTAATGGACACATAATACATTTTGGCCAGTAAGTATGAACAGTTTCAATTATATTCATTATTCACGCTGACACTTGTCTCAATTTAGGAAAGAAAGAGGACTGAAATTCACAGAGGTTAACAGGTCATATCCTTTGAATTCTCTCCTGTAGGCAGTGACAAGGTGGAGGAGGAGAGGTTGATTCAGGAATGGTTTACACTGGTCAACAAGAAGAATGCTTTAATCCGGAGGCAGGATCATCTGCAGCTACTGTAAGACATCCAAAACACATACTGCTGGAAACTAAAAATGAGGACAGTATTCACAACTGACAAGACAGTCTCAAAATCAAGTTCATATCGTTGTAGTCCTGGACCGTTTGATTACATATTTTTCCTCAGCCATCACATTGTAGAAATTTAAAACATTTTACTTTTAACAGTGTTTTGAGGACCACAAGGGTATTTCATTCATGTTACATAAAAATAAACTAACAAAACTACATAGGTGAAAATTCTCTTCAGCACAAAAACGCTGCAAATTCCACTGGGTTAAAATTGTGTAGTAAAATAAGCTATAGGAAAGGTTCAAGTTGAAATCAATATTCACAATGTATTCAAAAAGCAAGATTTGTAACCCTATGTTAAATCCAGAAATCAAGCTGCATTAAGATGATATTTTTTCAAATTTGACTGTTGACCGACAAATGCAACAAATGTTGTTAAAAGGGTAAGTCCATTCTTGACCCGTGACATAGTTTGACAAAAAAAACAAAAAAAACCCAACAACCTCAATCAAGTTTTACTTACTAGCTTTGTCCATAAACATCTTATCTGGATCAGTGGGTGATGTTTTCCAAGCTGACAGAGATGCATTAGCACCACCCACCGATTAAGATGAGATGCTTTCAGTTGAACATCAATTTAGATGACCTCGACTGCACATCCATTTTTGGTGAACTAGCAGTGAACTGAAATGGGACATTGTCCTCTGTCCTTTTCTGAAATACAAGACAACTCTCCTCCACAAGCAAACATGTCACACATTATATGATGCATCTCTTGTGATCGACAGGCTGGAGGAACAAGACTTGGAAAGGAGATTTGAGCTGTTAAACAAAGAGCTGAGGGACATGATGGCACTTGAAGGTTTGACTTTATGGATACACAAATACTGCATTAACACTATTCAGAACAGCACACAATCACTGACAGAGTGACTCTCTCCTTCTCTCAAACACTGTGGTTCAATGCTTAAGTGACACAAGAGATACTCTTAAGCACGTCTTGTTCTTCTGCCAAGGAAGTTGTTGAATGTTAGTATCACTGTTATGCAAAAATCACACAAGACCACAGACATACAGCATGCGATCGTTTTGCAGCAGACTGCAGTTTGTTATGAATCTTTGATGTACCCGTGGGTAGCATTGGTATCCCATGACAATCACGGGTCCCTATTGTCTTATGGTATAGGTACATTTCTTCACTCAAAATAAAGACAAAATGTTTTGGAAAAAAACATTTTTCAGAATAATTTTAAATTATTGTAAATTTTGTGTTGGAAAGACAGGACTTTGACCATAAGACTACAAATGATAAAATCAGCTTAATGTTTTGAGTGGAAATTCTCTTCCTTTGTTTCTTCCAGATTGGCAGAAGAGTCAGGTCCAGAAACACAGAGAGCAGCTGCTGCTTCAGGAGCTGGTCTCATTGGTCAACCAGAGAGACGAACTGGTCCACAACATTGATGCAAAGGAGAGAGGGTGAGACACACTTACTGTGCTGTTTGAAGGGTTAAGAGAGTCTGCAACTGCCTTGGGTGTCAAGGTTATGAGGGAAATTGAAGGTGGACCCAAAAGCAGACTCACGGAGGCAAGATTGGAGAAAAACAAAAGCGAGCTTTATTTATACAAAGCTTAATAAAAAAACAAAACAAAGGGAACTAGGCACAAAAACTAGTTAAAAAGGGACAAAAGGCAAAGTAGCAAATCCACAGAGAAAAAAAACAGAAGCTGAAATAATACACATACCGCACAGGAGACACTGGCGGAAACACAGGGCACTTCGAGGGGGACATCACACAATGAACTGACAAGTAGTGCAGGGAGAACAAAGACTTTATACACAGACACTAACGAGGGGATCAGGAACAGGTGAGGAGAGTGAGGAGGGACGGGGACAGGTGAGGTAATGAGGGGAAACACAGAGAGAAAAGCACAGAGGGAAAAATACAGAGGAGAACTGAAGAGATACACAAGGACATAGAGTTAAAATAAAGCAGAACACAACAAAAATACACTGAAAAGACAGAAGAGACACAAAAGGGCATAATGACAAAACATAAGATTCAGAACCATGACATTGGGACATCAGTCAACATGATAAACATAATGCCTCAGGCTTATACTGACATATGTAACAGGGTTACAAAGGAAATTTACATAATTATATTGCATGTCCTTTATTAACAATGAAGTCTTAGTCAAATGTAGTTTCAGTATGTTTCCACTTATGTCTTTCTCTAGTGATTTCTCCTTTATAGATGACTGATGTACCACTAGATGGCAGTATAGTGTGAAGATGCTCAACCAGCTTTCATGTACTGATTATGCTATAGTACATGAGGATGTGTTCAAAGTTGCCATAGAGATGCCAAGAAGATAGTCAGCAGTACTCTGCTATTGCTGTGAGAAAGGAGTAGTCAAATCCCAAAGGAGTAAAGGAGAATTCAGAAATAATGATAATGACACACATGTTGGTCTTATCAGAGTGAGGGGGCTGCACCGTAAACAACAGCTGTAAACAGGCGCTCAGAGCAGTTTGGTGTTCAGTCCCTGGCACAAGAGCCCCGTGGCAGTGCCTAGGAGGTCAGCTGTCACCTCTCCAGATACCAGTCCATGCTCCGTACTGACTGGTTCATGTGGGCCTTTTGTCCTCCAAGCCAAGTCCCCACGGACTGTGCGCTGCTGCCGGCCCAGGTTTGGAGAAACTGAAACTAAACTTCGTCAGTTTAGCTTTACTACAAACACACACACACACCATATAGTGGCCTACTATGTTTAATTATATTCACCTCGGTAACTGTCTTTTCATTTTTCAGTTATTCTGTGATATTAATGCTGGAAATAATAATAATAATAATAGTTACAATAACCTTTGATTACATAGAACCTTTCTAGAACCTTTTAAGAGACTAAGTATCTTATTAAGCACGATAAGATAAAATGCAGATGCATCACTCGAAACAAGCAGCAAGTCTGGACAAACTGGAATTTCATGTTGAAAGCAGCTGTCTGAAGAATTTATAAAAGCCTTTTTCTAGTATAAAAATAATTTTCAAAGAGGAAAAGTCCATCCCTTGTCATAACTTAGTATGTCTCTATTCTGCTGGAAGCCATATTTATGTAGTTTCATTAGCTGTGATAGATGGGGATGAAAAGCAATTTCAGCTGTGTTTTAAAGGTGCTATTTGTAAGAAAAGTTAATTTTTAGTCTCATTCCCAATTCCTCAAAACTGATGCTTTGGGATTTTAGGATCACTTTTTGACAAGTTGGAAAACCCAAATCTTCATTATTTGATAAGTTGGGACTGAGATGCAAAAATCAACTTACAAATAGCACCTTTAAGACATTTATTAACAGTCTGGGAAAACCATCTGACAGACGCTATTATTCAAAGCAAAGTTCAAGTAAAATGACTTCTCCTTCCCTTTCATTGAAAAATCAAGAAAGAATCTTTGACAATACAAATTGCAAAAGTTTGAAAAAAATAGACACAAGAACAAGAGGAAAAACACATCTTCTAGGGGAAGGAGGACTTAAATAATCTGACGGCCCAGATGATTTGATACAAAGAACCATCTTGGATGTCATCCTTTGAAAAGTGTTTGGAAGAGGGCTGACACTTGGCTCACAGAGCCTGACAGGTGATTGGACGATGCTACAGCAGCTACTCCAACCCCTCACTAAGCCACCGTCTTTGTTTCCAAACAAGCAGTTGCCATTTTTTTTGGTAGGCACACCCAAACCTCACCTGTAGCTGCTGATTGGTCCCAACCACTGGGGTTTGGCCACAAGTGCTTTAAGTCTGGCAAAATACAGACTTTAATGTTGTCATTTATGTCAGCAGTATGTACCACTGTCTTAAATGAGTTGGTGAAAACACAGGCAGCCCAGGCTGAGTAATCAGAGTTGTATCCATACAGTATCTAATCTCTTTAGCCTCTGTGGACAAGGGGCAGCCAACATACTAGATATTCCTCAGATTATTTAAGACTCCTGTTTGCACCTTCAATGTGGAGGCTTCAGTCTCTCTTACTGACAAAACTAATGAATGACTTGCATGTCTAACTGTCAGTGATGAGAAAATGTGTGTGAGCCCACAGCAGCACTGTGGCTGACAGTAGGCAGTGTAGATGCTGACACAGGACTCTGCTAATGTTCCGCATTGACTAAGCAGCTATTGTAGCTAAAGTGAGCAGGGCTGACTCAAGACTCAAGTTAAATTTTTAATATTCAGAACATATATCCTGATAAGACCTAATAGCTGCCTTACACTGTGTGCGCAGCTTGATTGATGCAAGCTGAAGAATACAGAACACGTAGAAGCAAGCCCAGGTGACTGAAAAATGCATGTGAAACACCCTGTGTGGACGGCCTATGACTCCTCTTGTCTCTTGTCCTCAGCGCTCTGGAGGAGGATGAGCGTCTGGAACGAGGCCTGGAGCAGCGGAGGAGGAAGTATGCTAAACAGCAGAAAGAGAAGTGTCTGATGCAGTGATCTTATCACCCTTTCGCCACCAAATACTGGGTCACCTATCTGAGAGAGTGTGGGTCAAGAAAAATTCAAGATGGACCTTGTTTGGTGCTCATTTATCTGCTGTCGGTACCATCAAACCAGCTGATCCAGGGAGCTTACTCCTGCAAAAGTACAGAGTGTACCAGTTTGAGGTGGCAGTGTATTTCCAGCAGTGGCTGAAATGGTCCAAAACCAGAGTGAGGCTCTGATATTTTGATTTGTGTCATAAAATGGAGCCCAGTGCTCCAAGGATCAAGGCGCTTGATGTTGGCAGTAGAGGACCTTCATTGTCCATTCACCAATCGCTACAGGACACTCAGCACCAAGGAATTTTGACCCAGTCAGCAGAAGAGGCATCAGTGTTTTAGAGAAGTTGGTTGAAACTTTGGACATAGTTTTTGCCATTTCTGTGCAGTGGTTTTAGTGACGATTGTTACACATTGTCATTGTGAATGTGTGGATAGATACAGATATGAGCTACCAAAAACAGGAGAGACTTGATTTGACCAATGTTGGTTTGTTAAAGCAGTATGGATATGTTTGGATTGGAAGTCCTCCTAACTGAATGACTAAATGTACATTGCTATTGACTGCTAAAACACCCGTACCAGTGAAAAATGGGCAGGGCCACACCATAAATATTACGTGATCAAATTATTTGTTCCTTTTCTTATCCAGGTCTGTTTTTTTTGAACATGCAATTTGTCACCACAGCTGCCTTACTGTCAAATCAAGAACAGGATTAGGGCCACTGTAAAAAAGGTATTTTCTCTCAGAATTTTGACTTTTTTCCCTCTGAATTCTGAAATTGAGAAAAAATAGTCAGAGTCTAAATAAGAATTGGCACAGTTGCCCTAATCATCTCCTGTACAGATGTGTTATGTCAGAAGTGATGTGTGAAAAAGTTTCTTCAACCCTGTGAGTGGATTTACTGATTGTAGCGGATGCATTGGAACGGAATGCTGTCTTCCAGCCCTTATGTTTTCTGTTTGCTTTATTTTTTTGATAAGATAGAAATAAGTCCATTTGAAAATGTAAATCTACAGTAGCATGATTGTGGTGTTCAAACATTTATATCATAATGTGTGACCACTTCTCTGTTAAAGCAGATGGAATGCAAGGGCAAACAAAGCTGCCATGGTCATTGAATACGGTAGATCAGCCTTCGAACTAACTTACTAGATTAATTTGAAGTTGTAATATTTATTGATTTAAGACGTATCAGATGGGGGAGCAGCTACTCAGAGCTGTCCAATTTATTGGTTTGTATTTGAACCAAGGCTTATAAAACACACTCAGTGACAACTGACATTGGTTTTCCTATTCAGGTCATTTGTGGAAAATAGTAACTTCTGCATAAACAAAATGTTTATTCTAAATTAAAAGGTGATGATGTGAATGCCTCGGCATAATAAAAGCCAAATCTCTAGCACAATGTTATCATTTGCTAAAAGTGAATTAGCAGCACTATCTCTTTCAATAATGAAAGAATGCTTCCTCCTTGTTTTTGCACTGAAAGCTTCTGTGCTTTTGCTTCAGTGTAAGGATGTTCTGTAACAGTGACATTTGTGGGCCTGAGAGATTTGGTTTTGTGTGTTGAAAAGTTTGCAGTTCTCATGTTGCCATAACTTCTGGTTGTTGCAGCTCTGACCACTACTTGTGTGAATTAGTTACTGCCTGTTAAAAGGATGCTGTTGGAGAGCTTTTATTTGTGGTTTTTATGTGTTATTTGCACTATTTGTAAAGTTTGGAAAAATACAAAAGATTTGAATGCCTCAACAAATCTTGTGCATTTTATTTCAAAATATAGTATAAAATAACTTAAGTGCATTGCATTATATTGCTCTCATTGTTTAAGTGTCTTGAAAAGGACTTTCAAGGGCCTTACTATCAATTAACTTACACTTGTTACAAGGACCGTAATATACACGTTTTCCTTTATTTCTCCAATTTATGGGTGTATGGTATGGTATTTGTGTGAGTGTAATTCATTATCAGCATTTCCTCTTTTCAACTTCCGGACCACAAACAAACATTCTGTAGAACAGTCAGCATTGAAGAGGCTGTTGTTTAAAGCCATTCTCACTGATTGTGTGAGCAGAGATGCGTCCATATCTGCCTTATTTTTAAATTATTCTTCTGACTCTTTCTTTTCCATTTTAGAAATAATGAGTCATGTTTGGGGAAGAAGATGATGCCGGTTCGGTCATTCTTCCACTTTCAATCACTGTGTCACAGTCCAAGCTGTGGCTTTACCCCGTGACAGTGACTCTTTCTGACAGGCTCTGCTTTTTGCAACATGTTTTAGAATTTGATTAAAAGTAAAGGAGATGTAATCAGGGAGCCCATTGATCAGGATTTGTAGCATGAACACAGTGAGATTCATATTCACATTACATCCCGCTATAATAGTAGTGGTGATGGATGGAGCATTAGTATGTGAGTGCAGTAAAAAAATATCAGATGTCACCAACATTAGGCACCAGTTGTCATTTTAGTAGTTACAATAAATCAGCATAGAAATAAATAGGTAAATACAATTAAAATTTATATATAATCTCTGACTGTGATTGAGACTGCAAACAGTAGACTTTTCCATAATTTCTCAATACAAGGAACTGGATATACGTTTCTGAATATAGTATCATGTGTGATTTATGTTTAATGTTAATAAATGCCAGCTTTCATAAGCAAGGGATACAAGGACAAAATCCAGCAGAGAAGTAACGAGAACAAACACTCTTTCCGCTGCAGAGCAGTAGTACGTTTTTTATATATTGGGATGGGACTTGGGTTCTCCTAGCAGCACACTGTAAACAAAAGTCAACTGATATTCTATGGCATACATACAAAACAAACCAGCTGTGAAGCCTATCAACATATTGATGTCCCAACCCACGAGTACTCAGTAGTCATTACTACATTAGTGCACAAGTACTCAGTGGTTATTACTACATTATTACATGAGTACTCAGTGGTCATCACTAAATTAACGCACTACATATAAATAAATAAATAAATATATATATATATATATAAATATATATATATATGCATATATATATGTATATATGTATATAGTAATTGTGTAGTAATGACTACTGATGTATATCACTAAATTGTTTTCATAATCACATTGCCCTAGACAATTGCTACATTCAGAGATGTTTCTTTGAATGAATTAAGTTTACCATACAGTGTTCAGATCAGTTTTGTGATCAAGATTGGGCAACAAAAATACTTGGGTTAAAGTTTGAGAAAGATCCTGATTTCTGTTAAATTGTTAATATAAAATCTTACATCTAATGTCATTGCTGACTTTTTCTGTATTTAAAAAACTAGTGCAGTGCCCACAAGAAAATATGTATTCCTATAGAAAAGTGGGAGGTTAAGAAGCTTTTTCATTGATGGCCAAATGAGGCTGTTTGAAGGTGGAACGTCAGGGATATTTAGGTTTGCTGTGAAATCCGATATTCCAGGGTATAATTGGCCGTTTTTGACTATTTTTGATTTTGCCATTATATTTCACCTTAAAAACTATTTACTTGGCGTCATGATTTACAGCACAATCTCACGTGTGACTGTACAGTTATTTTTTCATTTTGACCTACTGTATTAACACAATGGACCTAAAATCACAAAAAAAACATAAAATCTGAGTAGAAAAAGTTAGATTTTTTTACTGTGAAAACCACAAATATGTTTAACAAGCCATTTTTATTACTTATAATGCAAATTTAAATTGTTGTTTGCTGAATATGTGCATACATTTGAAAAATTTACAAAGGTATGTGTAACTATTTACATTTAAATGCAGGCAATGCTCAGGTCTGCCTGAGCTCCTTCCAGCTGAATGAAGAGCTGCACTGCCTGCTCCACATTCAGCTTCTCCTGTTTTGACTCATTAAACAAAAAAACGACTCCACTACACACTAAACACACTACACCAAACACTACATAACACACTAACTATACACTCCAAACACGCTAAATGTCACAAATCTCTCAACTCTCTCTATCGCTGTCTGTACACCGACCGTCGTTGCCTGTCACTCATCCGCCGACGTCCCTCCCACAACTTCCTGTTCCTCAACAACCAAACTTGCTGCTTGGACACTTTCGTGACAAAAGCCCATTTTTACTGTTTCTTCTGCACCAGACACAAAGCAAACGTGACGGCAATGTTCGTGAAAAAGCGTGGCGGACATTATTTACCCTAAGTCTGGTTTTGGACATGCCGGTACGTCTGGTCCGTCGACTCGGGAGGTGGGCCGTGTGGTAAAGCGGCTAGCAGCTAGCTACACACGAACATCCACAGATTCCGATTCCACTTTGTTGTCTGCACATCTCCGCATCTCCCCAGACCCGAACAGACTCAGTCTGGACTCGTTTAGTCTCATTAATCCACAACAGTCAGTTTAGATGCACAGAACAGAACGGGACTGAACCGCCGGCAAAATCCTGGTCCAGCTCGTCCCGCTGCAGGTATAAATCCGCTCTCCACAGACTCGGTCCGGTCTCGTTTAGTCTCATTAATCCACAACAGTCAGTTTAGATGCACAGAACGGAATGGGACCGAACTGCCGGCTAACTCCCGGTCCAGTTCGCACCACCGCAGGTATAAGTCCGCTTGTTTCTTAAGGTAAATCGGGGGCTTGAGCTCTGCAGTCATTGACTCTGGTGCGCATGTGGCTACGGTGTGCAGTGATTGGTTCTGGTGCGCACGTGACTGTGGTGGCTCCGGTGGACAATGCTCCCGAATTTGTAAAGCATTTATGAAATAATTTATTCACGGTATATTGCAGTCCAAACAAATGCGAAGTTGCACACCACTGAACCAAACAGCAGCCATGTTGAAACTCTCAGGTCAGTCTGATCCTGATCCGCAGAGATATTTGAGGCACACACAGACAGACAGACAGACAGACAGACAGACAGAGATTCCTTGCTTTTATAGAGAGACAATGAGCTTTATCTGACCTTGACCTTGAGGCGCTGCTAGTGCCCGAACATAACTGCTTTACAAATATTGAATAATGCTGTAGTCATTATGAGTAGATAGTTTTGTTTTTTTAAAAGATTTTTTCAGGCAAAGACACCTTTATTTGAAAGTGGATAGACAGGAAATGGGAGAAGAGGGGGATGTGACATGCAGCAACGTTCCTCCGGCTGGGATTCAAACCGCGGTCTGCTGCATACGTGGAATGCGCTCTTAAACACTCAACTACCTATGCACCTGAGTGGATAGTTTTGAGCAAGCCAACAACTAACGTCAGCGAACATGTTACTGCTAATATCAATGTCAGCATTTTCATAACTTGTCTGATACCTTCATTAACTTTCCCTCATTATGTTATTTGTAAACGTGATTCAGTCACCCTACATACTCCTGAATGTGTTTAAATGAGTTGTGTGTAAACAATTTCTAAGAGACAGAGAAATGTTGATGCTATCACCCAGTCAGATAGACAGACAGACACAGAATTTAATTTGACCATTATGTACTTTAATGGTTTTACAAGTTGTTGTTTTCTTTTTTAAATTTAATAGCATGTGAATAATTGTTCAAAAGCAAAACTTTCCGAATGTCGACATTTCTAAAAAAAGGAAGAGAAACTGAGAAAGTCTTGCCCAACACCGGATTCTTTGACCTGGAAAAGAAAAGAAAATACAAAGACAGCTGACTGCTCCAGGTTACTTGGAATTCGTTCCACCACTTAGAGTTCCAGTGGATTAAATCATAGTTTATCATAAACTCTAATTACATGAACGTTATAAACCCAACTTGGATTCTTAATCCATTTTTCATTTTAAAGGTGCAGTATGTAAGAATCCGCCACCTTGTTGATCTTATATACCCAACAAATAGGGGCAGCCTATCACCAGAGTTGTCTGAGTAGCTAACTGCTGCTAACTGTTTTCTGTTTGACTGTAGTCTCTGTACGGCTAGCTGGAATGTTGTTGTTCACACCGCAAGCACAGGATCTGTATCACTGGGAGAAAGACATTTTCAGACCCTGGGCTAGCTGGTTAGCATGCTAACTTCAGTATATATCCCTGCAACAAAGTACATAGATGTTTATGACATAACATCAAAACTGTTTTATCTTCTGATGATGATTTAAGTTAATGTTAAAACCACATTCACCAAAATTCATACATATTGCACCTTTAACCCCCCCTAAACCTGGTTGAATGTTAGCCCTGATTCAAAGTGAAACTCTCGCCAAAATGCAACCTAGGCTTTGTTTGTGAATGTATATGAGTCAAACCTTCGTGTAAAAGCATAATCATGACCAAAGGGGCACTTTTAAGATTGACCGTATTTTCGTTTTCGGCTCACTCATTTTCAATTGGAGTGCGTGGGGCACTTTTACGCTAGCATCAAATTTTCTATTCTAAATCTATTTTTAAAACACTAAGAAGGCTCAACACAATGTGAAACTTTGCTCGTAGTATCACCAGGGTCTCTACACATGAACACGAGCATTGAGAACATTGTTTGTGTACACAGAGTTTACTAAAAAGAAAGTTTTCGAACAACTAACGTTAGCAGTTTCTTCTTCCTCTAGCTGTAATCATGGCAACCCAGATGTACTCGGGGATCGACGTCTGGGTAGAGTGTATGTGGTTCAGTTGAGCTATATGTAGAGACCCTGGTGATACTATGAGCAAAGTTTCATGTTGTGTCGAGCCTTCTTAGTTTTTTTAAAAATAGCGATTTTGAAGCTAGCGTAAAAGTGCCCCATGCACTCCCATTGAAAATTAGTTTGAGCCAAAAACGAAAATACGGTCAATTTTGAAAGCGCCTCGTTCGTCGTAATTATGCTTTTACACAAACGTTTGACGCATATACATTCACAAACAAAACCTAGGTTGCATTTTTGCGAGAGTTTCACTTTAAAGCTGTGTAAACTTTTAATTCTTTAAAATGATGCCCAAGTGTTAAGAAATGGCAGATTGGGAGGAAAATACTCCACTTCTATATGTTCACCAGCTGTGTCTGTCTGTTGTTTGGTACAGTGGGGTTTTCTGAGTCTTTTTACTTTTAGGTTGAGACCGCTGAGAGTAAACTAAAAAGTAAAGTTACAGTTGTAAATCCAAGACAGAGGACGAAAAGAGGCCAAGAGGTACCACAGCGTTGTAGGGTTTCCCAGTAGATTCATCACTATGAGCAACGTCTTTCAATGAAATAAAACTTAAGGAAACATGTCAAACTGGCATGGTTCATCATGTTCATTGTACAGAGAGAGTCACTTAAATACATTTTAGATGTCATGTCTAAAATATCTCTGTGCTTAAGTACTATTTGTTACAGTGAGGTTTTTGTTTAGTTTAGTTTCTTGTTTCTTAGACTGTAACTGTATTTTGGTTGTGTTCTGTAGTATATTTTTCTTATTGCAGTTTTGGCTTAAGGACTGGGTTGGGAGCAGTAAAAGGAGCAGCAGCTGAACACAAATACAGGAACACAGCAGGCAGAGGCGTGTTTCAAGAGGAGGAAGGCTCCTCTCAGCAGTTTAATTACGTCGTTCCTCTGAACCTAATCATGAGTAGATGTAAACACAGGCATTAGTCATTTTACTGACCCTCTGGGGAACTGACTGACAGGCTGGGTGTACGAACCAGCAGCATTAGCAAGCTGAAAACATGGCTGTGTGTAACACCACTCTGTTCTGTGTATGGCATGTTTTAATCCTGGTGTGGATCTGGATTCTGGAAGCTGGTTGTGACATACAATATCAGGCGGAGGAGGGTGAGTGATCAGGTGTTTTACGTTGACGATGGAAGACTATTCCAATGAATATATCAAAGTTTAACATGTGGTGGTATTCGATTAAAACTCTAAAGGCTCATTACAGAAGACTGAGAGGGATGTCAGGAAGTGTTTCAGGAAAAGATAGGATTATCTTTTTTTTGATTGGCAGTAATAAAAAGTATTATATAATGTTTTCATCCGCTTACTGCTGTCTCTGAATACATTATATAATTTATACGGTTACTGTATCATAGCCTTGTAATAGATATCAAAATCCCCTCAGAAATGAAAAACTGACCTGAGGAGAGTTCATGCCCTATGTGTATGAGGAAGAAGTCATTTTTTTGTTTTTTTTTTCAGTTCTTTTCAAATTCTGACTTTAACTCAGAAAATTGTAAGAATAAAAAAAATGTCAAAATTCTGAGAGAAAAAGAAAAATCTGAATTCTGATTTTAAACTCAGAAATCTGAAAAAAATCTAAAAAAATCAAAACAAAACAAAAAAACAAAACTTCTGAGAATGAAAAAAAGTTTCTTTTTAGATAGGCACTTGTCTTTTTCCATACAATTCCGCATTAATAAGTGGTAAAATATATCACTTTAAGTTGATATCTAATCTAGCTGGTTGAGTGTGGAGTTAATTTTAATTGCTTTATATACAATTGAGGAGTTTGAGCAGTTTAACCCATATCATTAAAGATAATCTAGAAACAGATCATATCTCTGTTAAGCATTCTGTGAGGAAGGTTAGGTGTAATATTTAATCTTGCCTAGATACTTTTTGGGTAAATTGGTTTGAAACTGTTGAAACTGAGTGTTAAAGTGAAACTCTCGCCAAAATGCAACCAAGGCTTTATTTGTGATTGAATATGAGTCAAACCTTTGGGTAAATGCATAATTATGACGAAAGAGGCACTTTTAAGATTTACCGTATTTTCGTTTCTTGCACATCAATTTTGAATGGGAATGCTAGGGGCACGGATACGATGGCATCAATATCGCTATTTTGAGAACACTAAGAAGGCTCGACACAACATGAAACTTTGCTCGTAGCATCACCAGGGTCTCTACTCATGAACACGAGCATTGAGAACATTGTTTGTGTACAAAGAGTTTATGAAAAAGAAGGTTTTTGAACTACTCACATTAGCTGCTGCATCTACGGCAACAACTTCGGTGTCTCCTCTTGGTCTTCTTCGCTGTTGTGCTGTGTTTGTGTCTCTCAGGTCACCGGTAGCATACTGGCTTCCAGCAACAACTATCCACGCTAGATGTCACATGACTTTTCCGGCTGCTGATTGTAGTATTGCTTGTATTATGAAGCTCCCCTTTCAACGTGGACGTCAATGTTGCTTTTTGCTAACGACAAAACAATGAATTATCCGTGCATTCATATGGAACTAAGCTTGAGGAGTGTCCCACCATTACTCTCCTTCCTGATGGTCGCACTCTTGGATCGACACTTTTTGCCTGCCATGACGGCCGCGCCGGAGAAGCAGCAGCTAATGTGAGTTGTTCAAAAACCTTCTTTTTCATAAACTCTTTGTACACAATGTTCTCAGTGCTTGTGTTCATGAGTAGAGACCCTGGTGATGCTACGAGCAAAGTTTCATGTTTTGTCGAGCCTTCTTAGTGTTCTAAAAAGCACTGGTCATTTTCCGCCTGGACTACTGCAACTCCCTCTTGGCTGGACTCCCAGCCTTTGCGACTAAACTGTTGCAGCGTATCCAGAACGCTGCAGCGCGCCTCGTTTACAATCTTCCCAAATTCTCCTATGTGACCCCCCTCCTCCATGACCTCCACTGGCTTCCTGTTGCGGCGATTCAAGACGATGGTGCTGACCTTCAAGGCCGTCAGCAGAACTGCACCCGTCTACCTCCAAACACTGGTCAGACCACACGCCCAGCAAGAGCACTTCGCTCATCTACGTCAGTTGGCCAACTGGTACCCCCATCACTGAGAGCAAACAAAGCCTGCACGGCGAAGTCGTGACTATTCTCTGTTTTGGCACCTCAGTGGTGGAATGAACTCCCGACCAATGTCAGGACAGCGGAATGACTCTCCATCTTCTGCAAAAGACTCAAGACTCATTTGTTCAGACTTCACCTTGACCCCGCATAACATCACTCCCCCCAACCCCCCACAAAAAATTAATTGTTGTAAGTTTGTATCGTTAGCACTTCTATCATGACGGCTTGACAATTGTTTTTTTTTTTTTGTTTTTTTTTTACTCCATCTACAGTGATATGTTGTAGTTTCTCTCTTGTGACAAATGTGCTTATTGTAATTCGCTTTGGACAAAAGCGTCTGCTAAATGCTGTAAATGTATTGTACCAGACAGAGACTCTGAAGCCATGCTAATGGGACTGCAGGCTGTACTTTGAGCTACATGCATTTTTTCCCCCCAGGTATTTGGTAATGAATTAAAGGACTGGACAGCTTGAAATTTTGATCTTCTGATGTGAGGAAGTGATCTCATACACCATCTTCATACTGAAGGAAACAGTGTGAGACAACAGTTGTGTTGTTGTTGAGTCCTTATCTATAGGTGTGTGTTCTCCCTATGCTGCTGGAAGTGAACTGCTGGGGGATTTCTGACTCTGTTCTGACAGTTAAAAAGGAAAATATCTGTCATACAAAGTTCAGCATGATTGAACAGAGTGACAAAGTTGACTTTCTGTCCTCTTCTCTGTTTAGAGGAGATTTTCCACTCCGACAAACAGACCACACTGGAATGGACTTCTGACCCACCCAAAAAAGTAAGTTGGGTTGCTAATAAGATAAAGATAATTGTTCATTGCGCAACACAGGGTTGCACAGGGAAATGTGAGCTGTAGTCTCTTTATCTAACTCACAAAGTCCAATTTTAATTGAATGTATAAAAAATAAATCATACAAAAAAAACAAACAGTTGGAGTGTGGAGGATTGAGTAATGCCACTGAGGAAAGAAGGCCTGTGTCATGTACAGTAAAAAAAATGTTTGATCAAAGGTTGAATAATGACATAACATGTTCATATAAACTGTACTCATTATAAAAGAGTTACTTCACCAATTTTAGTTAAACGTGTGTTTAAAGGTCTTGGGAAGGACTAGTGCGTATTTAAAAAACTTAGTATCAAGCCGTTTGCGGCTCCAGAGGAAACTGGAGTACCTAGTTGTGTTTTGGATAAGGCTGGTTTCAGACAAAATCCAGCAGCGCGGCAAAAGAGTTGAAACCTGCTCAACTTTCAGAAAAAGCGCAGCCCGATGTCTGTGACTGAATGACTGAAACCACAGTGGAGTGTAGTCAGTGATGCCAGTAACGCACTAAGTAACGCATTACTCTAATCTAACCACTTTTTCCAGTAACGAGTAATCTAAAGCGTTAATATTTCCAAAGCAGTAATCAGATTAAAGTTACTTATTCAATGCACTGTGCGTTACAATTATTTTCGTCATTCTCCTCACTAAAATATATATATTTTTGCTTTCTTCTTGCGTCTCCGAGAGTGATGTCACTTATGCGACAAATCACGTTTTTCAGCACGAGGACAACTCACGTGTTACACCACGCAGCAACACAAACAATGGAGGGAGGAGAAAAGTGCGCGTTTTGTGGCTGGAATACAGTCATTATTTTGAGTTCGTGTCAGCTAAGGATGAGAATATTAAGGTTCGTTGTACAGTCTGTGCTGGCGACAAAGTACTATCATACGGTGGCCCAGAGGTGTCAGGCCAAATACAAAAGCCACAACACGAATACAAAAGCCGCAACACGAATGCAAAAGCCGCAACACGAATGCAAAAGCCGCACACAAATACAAAAGCCGCAACACAAGTACAAAAGCCGCAACACAAATACAAAACCCGCAACACAAATACAAAAGCCACAACACAAATACAAAAGTCACAACGGAAGTGGCCCACAATGGAAGTGACCAAAACGGAAGTGAACAGCAGCGGATGTTGACAATGCAGCGGACTGTTGCTGCCATTTTAGGGCCCGTGTGCCGGCTGTCTCTGGGCAACACAGAGTCCAACTTCGTCGCAGACTTTTTTCCAGGCTCTCTCCTGTTTTGTCCAAGTCTCTGTGTATCTGGTTCTGTCCCGGAGCTCCCGAGCTCCAGTAGCGCCAAGATCGAAAAGTGGCTGGTATAAAGCGATCCCCAGACTGACATACAGATTCTCGGAGTGGTATAAAGCGATTCCCAGACTGACATACAGATACTCGGAGTGGTATGCTGCTACTATGCCGCTGTTATTCCATCGACACATGACGGTATGTGCCGCTTGAGGATTTTGACAGCACTGAAAGGCTGTTGGATGGGTACCGCCCCCCTGATGAATATGCAAATGTGATGCCACTGGTCTGGTTTCGCGACAAGTACTGCCGTAAAGCATGTTTTTTTTTTTGTCTTTATTGACAACTTGGTAACTTAACACTTTACGCAAGTAAACAAACGTATGCATGTTATGTTGTTGTTGATGTACGCATGTAGACAGTAATTACACGTGGGACTCTTACGATATGATAGTAAAGCAATATGTCTAAATGTCCGCCTATAAAGTCCTAAAAGCTAATGAAAGCGCTAGCCTTAGCTATGGCTAATATTAGCCCAGCCACCGTAGCCAGTCTGACTAATCGATAGCAGAAACTTTGAGCCTGCCAACAAAAACAATATTTAGTGACAGGTTTTCATTAGTAGGAGAACACAACAATACATTACTTCATATAAAATTTCCAACTTTGCAAAACATTAACCATTGTGGCTACCATTGAGATATTTTAGGGCTGAAACAATTCATCGAGTAACTCGAATAACTCGATTATAAAAATTCCTCGAGGCAAAAACTCTGCCTCGAAGCCTCGTTAAATTCCTATGGCGCGCACTATACGCGCAGGGATCTGATTGTTCCACACGGACCATTGTTCAGGAAGCACACCAGCGCGTCATACATTTTGAATTTAGCTGGCTGGCAGCTCTGTATTTGTAGTGATGTCGTGATGCGGTTTGACGAGATGTGATGTTTAGCTTTGATGTTTTTAACCTCTTCAACCCGAGCTGCGCATGTTGCATTATACACCCTGTAAGAGCATGCTAACCATGTAGCAACATATTAATGCAGCACACCAACTTAACGGGAAGAAGCTCGGCTAAACGCTCATGATAATCATTTTCACCTAATCGAAACTCAATTCCGACACCAAGCAACTAAAGGAGCACATAGAAAAAACACGCTAATGGCGCATGTCCGAAAAAATCAGCGTTAGCGATTACGCTACTTCATGCTAATGCTACATACAGCATGTCATATGAAAACTGGGACTCTACAAATTTCAACGGTATACGTCTCATCACTCTGCGCCCAAAACTCACTGAAACAACCGCCGAAGAAGAGCAAAAATAAACATCACTGTATACAGACATGATCATGAATTACGTGTCACATTGGCTGTTTTGTGATTATAAACTCTGTTTGGAGGAGGCGGTGTAATGCACTCAATGTGTCTGTGTCACTTTGAAATGATTCCTGACAGTTCAGGTGCAATCCTTTTTTTGTAATGTTGTATGAAGAAAACAAAACCAAGGCCAAATGGCCTTTACTATTTAAGTTTGTATTCACAGTTTTACATGTTATACATGTTTTACAGTAAGTTGATTTATCTGTATTGTTGTTTAATTATTGGCACTGGCACTTAATAAATGGGCATATTTTTGGAGCCAAATGTTGGAGTTGGAATGAATACCTCTGTTTTTTTTGAGAAATGCTTGATCATTTTACAGCCACATCATTTTTCGTTATGCATTATTTGTTTTGGTTGTTTAAAAACGCAAAAAAAAAAACATCCGATTACTCAATTAATCGATCGATAAAGTGCTAGATTAATCGATAACAAAAAGAATCGATAGCTGCAGCCCTAAGATATTTTCTAACTATTGTCAATGAGTGTGTGTGTATGTATGTATGTATGTATGTATGTATGTGTGTGTATATATATATATATATATATATATATATATATATATATATATATATATATATATATATATATATAGTTTTACTGTACTTCTACTGTATACCTATTGTGATAAGAAAGTGTTGGAATTTTTGTGTCTCAATTTAATTGTTACCCCTATGTTTCATCTAGGTCTCGGTTCATGCTATTCTACTCATGTTTATGCAGCAGCATATGTCCTAGAATATCACAAGTCTCACTCAGCCAACACTGCACCCCTACTACTGATACACCACTCCTGCTTCAGCACCATATGATGTCCTTCATCAACACACTGATCCAGCACATAAGCCTTTAGGCATGGACATTTCCAGTGGTATAAGCCTTTAGGCATGGACATACCACTATTCTCAGCCACACCACTATTCTTTTAGCAGTATAAGCCTTTACTTCTGGCGGTATAAGCTTTTAGGCATTGACATACCACTATTCTTCCAGAGGTATAAGCCTTTACTTCTGACATACCACTATTCTTCCAGCGGTATAAGCCTTTACTTCTGACATACTACTATTCTTCCAGCGGTATAAGCCCTTACTTCTGACATACCACTATTCTTCCAGCGGTATAAGCCTTTAGGCATGGACATACCACTATTCTTCCAGCGGTATAAGCCTTTACTTTCAGCGGTATAAGCCTTTACTTTCAGCGGTATAAGCCTTTACTTCCGGCGGCATAAGCCTTTACTTTCAGCGGTATAAGCCTTTACTTCCGGCGGCATAAGCATTTACTTTCAGCGGTATAAGCCTTTACTTCCGGCGGCATAAGCATTTACTTTTAGGGGTACAAGCCTTTACTTCTGGCGGTATAATCCTTTAGGCATGGACATACCACTGATGAGCCAGAGGAACATGTCTTTTATATGATGCCAGTGGCCACCAACTGGGATGCAAATGTTGATTTGACGATGCAATTATAAAATGAATGTGTCACAAGTTTGTTGTTGGATGGGTACCGCCCATTACTGTCTACATGTGTACATCAACAACAACATAACATGCATACGTTCGTTTACTTGCGTAAAGGGTTAAGTTACCAAGTTGTCAATAAAGACAAAAAAAAACATGCTTTACGGCAGTAATTGTTGTGAAACCAGACCAGTGGCATCACATTTGCATATTCATCAGGGGGGCGGTACCCATCCAACAGCCTTTCAGTGCTGTCAAAATCCTCAAGCGGCACATACCGTCATGTGTCGATGGAATAACAGCGGCATAGTAGCAGCATACCACTCCGAGAATCTGTATGTCAGTCTGGGAATCGCTTTATCCCACTACGAGAATCTGTATGTCAGTCTGGGGATCGGTATGCCATTGTAGGGATCGGTATGCCATTGTAGGGATCGGTATATGCCGTTGAGCAGCAATCGACATACCTTCAGCCACTTTTCGATCTCGCTGTCACTCCCGAGCTCCGGTCTCTATATGCGTATGGAGTGTGGTAGTATAGTACGGAGCTAACGAGCTTCGGGGCGCCGAGCACGGAGCATTAGCCCCAGTTAGCACAACAGTAGAACAGCAGGCTTTTCTCGCTTGTTGTGTCGTCCCGAGCCGTGGCTGCAGCGCCGATAGCAGCGCTCCGGTCCGCTCCCCGAGCTCTGTGCCACCATACCGCTGTACACGCATACAGAGACCGGACAATAAAGGAGAGTGCTTGGAAAAAATCAGAGAGGAAGTTGGACTACTTGCTAAGTTATGAAATATGTGTCTGTTATTTAATTACAGCGGTCTGTTGTACTTTACTATGAGCCACAGTAGCACAATCACAGCCGACTTTCCCCGCATGCTGACTTGTTGAGTTTATTCGCCTTGACTCTAAGGAGTCATTGTAGGAATAGTGATATTATTCACATGACCTGAGATTATAGGGGAGACAGTGAGTGTAATAATTACATTCATGTGTCCTTCATTTCCACAACTCTGCCTTATATATATATATATATATATATATATATATATATATATATATATCTCGCTGAGAGTTATCATACCGTAAAATACCAAATAGCCGGGGGGTTTATTTTTTTCAATTACTTAACAGATCAGGCATTTATTTGGGACAGACGTTTAATTCTTTCCTCTCAAAAATCGGGGTTGAAAATGTCACAGACTTCGCCAGCTTCTCTGTGAATTCTCTGGCATCCTTCTGCAAGTGAAGTTGTTGCAGCGGAGGAAACTTCTCATCTCTGCTGTCACTCACGGTGGCGTGCATTTGTGTCGCCATCGCCCTGATCATTTTGCGGGGTGTATATATATATATATATATATATATATATATATATATATATATATATATATATACATATATATAATATATATATATTTATATATTATATATATATATATATATATATATATATATAGAGAGAGAGAGAGAGAGAGAGAGAGAGAGAGAGAGAGACACACACACACACACACACACACACACACACACACACACACTATTCCTACAATGACTCCTTAGAGTCAAAGCGAATAAACAAGTCAAGTCAGCATGCGGGGAAGGTTGGCTGTGATTGTGCTACTGTGGCTCATAGTAAAGTACAACAGACCGCTGTAATTAAATAACAGACACATTTTTATAACTTAGCAAGTAGTCCAACCTCCTCTGATTTTTTCCAAGCACTCTCCTTTATTGTCCGGTCTCTGTATGTGTATACAGCGGTATGGTGGCACAGAGCTCGGGGAGCGGACCGGAGCGCTGCTATCGGCGCTGCAGCCCCGGCTCGGGACGACACAACAAGCGAGAAAAGCCTGCTGTTCTACTGTTGTGCTAACTGGGGCTAATGCTCCGTGCTCGGCGCCCCGAAGCTCGTTAGCTCCGTACTATACTACCACACTCCATACGCATATAGAGACCGGAGCTCGGGAGCTCCGGGACAGAACCAGATACACAGAGACTTGGACAAAACAGGAGAGAGCCTGGAAAAAAGTCTGCGACGAAGTTGGACTCTGTGTTGCCCAGAGACAGCCGGCACACGGGCCCTAAAATGGCAGCAACAATCCGCTGCATTGTCAACATCCGCTGCTGTTCACTTCCGTTTTGGTCACTTCCGTTGTGGGCCACTTCCCTTGTGGGCCACTTCCGTTGTGGCTTTTGTATTTGTGTTGTGACTTTTGTATTTGTGTTGCGGCTTTTGTATTTGTGTTGCGACTTTTGTATTTGTGTTGCGGCTTTTGTATTTGACCTGACACCTCTGGGCCACCGTACTATCAAGCTTCAAAAACACTACATCAAATTTGAAGTCGCAGCACAGTTAAGTTAACAGAGCAAGTCCCACCTGGAGGTGTTAAGCAGAGAGCTGCGAGCAACAAAAGCTGGACTTTGGTGTAAAACAAGTAAGCGGGGGAGAGTAGAAGAAGTTGGTCGCGCAGTATGTTGTAGAGGAAATGCTGCGCTTAAACACACTTGAGTCGCCCTCGTGTCGTACCATAATAAACACGATTCCACTACTATCAATGCCGTGCTGCCTCACAGAACATGTTTTTCTTCCTACCTGGAGAAGGACAGAAATCTGAAGGCTACGCTGAATGTTTATAGGGGGGTGGGGGTCGTTACCTGCTGAATGTAACTAATAAAGTAACTTGTAATCTAACTTAGTTACTTTTAAATACAAGTAATCAGTAGAGTAACTAAGTTACTTTTTAAAGGAGTAGTCAGTAATCAGTCGTCGGATTACTTTTTCAAGGTAACTGTGGCAACACTGAGTGTAATGTAGTGTGTCACGTGTAGTCACTCAGTTTGACATGCACTGGTTTAAGAATCATCTGTCGATGCCGACGTTAACTGTAAGACCAGCATGCTTAACCTACTGCGGCAGAGACATGACTGTAGAGCAGAGCGGCTCTTAGTAGCAGGGCATGTTATTTAGCTTGGCTAATTGTTATAGAGGAAACACATATCTTTAACCATCTTACCTCACTAAATGGAAATCCCTCTTCTATTTTGAATAACATGGACAACATGTCCAGTAGAAGTGCAGTTTATAATATCATTTGATGTTCTTGGTTTAAAGGGACACGTGATAGTTTTGGAAGTAGTTTGTAGTTTTTTTGAAGAAATTCAAACTGAGAATTTTTATTATTACAATATAAATCAGGTAATGATACAAACATTTTCCATAAATGAACAAAAAAATGCTGTTCTCAAAGGAAAATAAGGTCCCACAACACTGTTGGAAGCTGTAAGGTAGCAGGGTCCACCACATATAAACAAAGTGAAACAGTATAAATTGTGTTGCCCTTTAAGGTCAGTTTGTTTATTCAGTGTATGCAGTCATGAAATCAACGTTTGAGTGTTTAGTTGTTTTAGGCTGAAAATAATCGGCCAATGCACATCTTTATCTTCTCATTAACATTTCTTCAACAAAACTACAGAGTGCACCTTTAACATTCCACTGATTCATGAGCTCTGTCTTGAATTGAGGTTGCCGAGACTCATCAGGACTTTGTGTAGACCTGTGGTCCTACCCTGCAGCTTCCACTCATATTATCTTGCATCTTTCCTATCATCCCAGTGGAGTGAAATTCGGCTGAGAGTGGGTACTCACCGTCTGGTGCCTGTGCTCCAAGCTTGTCTAGGAACTGAAACTAGAACTGTTTTAAGCCAGTGGATGGAGCGTAAACATGCCAACGATCTACTGATGGACATTGCATTTGCCCAAGAAGAGGAGCCATCTGGTCAGCTCATTCCGCTAAAAGTTCACCTTGTCAACTCAGACACACCCATCACAACACTTCCAAGAGGTCGGTCAGCCCTGGACCTTCAGACCTTGGAGCGGTTTCCTGAGACAGTCTCTCCACAGGAAATATCCAGTCACCTAAAGCGCAGCCAGGCTCTGAGCCTGGGCCCTGTCAGACGCAGAGGCTTCCAGATCATCTTCTCCTACTCAGGAACATGTGTGCTGGTAGCATCCATCAGACTGTACTACAGGAGGTGCCCTCACATCGTGGCTAACCTGACCTTGTTTGAGGGGACAGGGGCTGGGTCCGGTACCCTAAGGGGTACCTGTGTGAAGGGAGCTGTGGAGGTTTCTCCACCTGTTAGAGAGTGTAAGGTGGATGGAGTATGGGGTCCACATCTGGGGGGATGTACCTGTGAACCTGGCCATCAAGTCATGGGTGACACCTGTCAAGGTATGGAGGTAACATGATTTTTATTTATTATTTTTTATAGATTTCTGTCATGATCACTGAGCAATACCATATATACATATTATGAATGAATCTACACATTCTACTTCACGTGTCCTGGCCAGAGATAGAGAGTAACTAAGTACATTTACTAAAGTACTAAACGGTATTTGTCTCAAAAATGTAGTAGAGTGAAAGCAGAAAATATAAATACTCAAGTGAATTAAAAGGACCAAAAATATATAATATATATAATATTTTTTTTACATAAGTATTATATATATTATACATACTATATATTTTTGGTCCTTTTAATTTACTTGAGTATTTACATTTTGTGCTTTCACTCTACTACTTTTTTGAGACAAATACCGTTCTTTATTTGTCTAATGATTTAAAAAAAAAAATAGGGATCTACAAATTTAGAAAACAATTTTTTTTGCCATAGAAGATGAAACAGCACAAACAGCAATTCATGTTTAGTTTTGTTTTTCTTACCCCTCTTTGGGCTGCATGGTTCTAAATGATGGAGGGGACTTAAGATCAGGGTGCAATAACAAAATGACAATGTTGTCTATTCAACTAATCAACATTGTGTACATTTTTTACATTTGGTTTCTACATGAACTGCCACAGGCATCACAACATTTCTCAGTATCCTGGTAAAAATAATCTCAGACTTCTTGGATTTATAGATGACGTGTCTTTTATTACATGAAATGCAACCCAGGACTTTCACATCCTCTTTCTCATGATCTTCTTCCCCCTCAGTTTCATCTTTTCTCGTTTTATTTGTACTTGGACATATTTCCCATGTTGCTCAACAGACATCAGTCACAGTTTGGTGTTTTCTGTGTTGCCAAGCAGCTCCCCCCCACAACACGAGAACATTTATGGACACAACTACATAGGCATACACACAATGCTGCTATCCTTAGGCCTTTCATCGGAATTGGGCTGAAATTGGGGGTTATTTAAAAGCCATAAGCCCAATGAGGCTTTGTGAAACTTTGCCAGACCCTGCCACTAGTTGGAGTCCGGATAATCTTTCAAGCAAATGCTTTATCTTACAACCAAGGAAATATCCAACTATGTTGTCAAATAAAACATTTACAAACAGCACCAGTGTCAGTGGTGGGAAACAGACTATCACTCTTTCTATTTCAACAGCGTGCAGGATGGGCTACTACAAAGCAGCCAATGAGAGTGGAGGATGCTTGCTGTGCCCACCAAACAGCAGGACACATGAGGAGGGATCAGAGAGGTGTGACTGTCTGCAGGCTTTCAGCCGTCTACCCACTGACCCTGAGGACCTCGGCTGCACCAGTAAGAAACACTGAAGGGGGTTTGGAAACCCTTTGGGATCCCTATGGGATTAATGATTTCCTTAGTTTGCACCTTAATTTGACTATTTTGATGCCGTTTGTCAGAATTAGTCAGAATTCAGATTTTTGGAGTTGAAGTAAACATTCTGAGACAATTCTGACTTTGACATTAAATTAAAGTGACATTTTTGATTGAGTCTGAGACTAAAGGAGCACTCTGTAATTTTGGAGATTTTTGGTCAAACTCTCTTTGTTTTCATGACTGAATAAACTGAATAAACAAACTGACGTTTAAGGACAACACAATTTATGCTGTTTTACTTTGTTTATATGTGGCGGACCCTGCCACCTTTCTAGCTTCAAACAGTGTTCTGGGACCTAATTTTCCTTTGAGAACAGCTTGTTTATTCAGTATGGTAAAATGTTTGTATTAGCTCATCAATATTGTAAATATTCAAATTTCCCATTCAAACACTTATTGGTGCCCCTTTAAAGTTGGAATTCTGAGAAATGTCAAAACTCAAGTGTTTTACAGTTGCCCTAATCCTCTTCTGTAAATTTGAAAGATGCTGTAATATAATGGGCTTGAATATATTTCCCTTTGATTTAAAGCAGGATCTGGCTCCATCCTATTGTCCATTTCTGCAACATTGACATGATATTAAAAAAGTGACAGGTGACACTGGTTGTCTCTCAGTCTAAACCTGTCTTTGCTGCCCTGTCTTGTCCCCAACAGAACCACCCTCTGCCCCTGTGAATCTTACAGCCCATCATCATTATGACTCTGTGCTGTTGATGACGTGGGATCCTCCTCATGACTGGGGAGGCAGACAGGAAGTGACGTATCGTGTCAACTGCGAGAAGGAAGCAGAGGCGGGGAGTTGGTGGAGTGCATGTGGGGATGATGTGGTTGTCCTGCCAGACTCAGTCAGACTGAACGGCACATCTGTCAGCATCACAGGACTGAATCCACAGCACAACTACAGACTTTCAGTGCAAGCCTGGAATGATATATCCACCCTGCAGGGGGCACCACCTTCATCCACTGCTACTGTTGCCATTCATAGATGTATGCAAGGTTGATTAGATTTCAACACATTAGATAGGAGGAGTGGGACAAACACATCTCTGAGACAAGAAATAGACAGCTGGGGGAACAAGGGTTCAATTCTGGTTTCAGTTGCCAACTTTAAGTTTCCTACTGTGAATGAGTTCCTCATTCAAAGCATGACTATGTCATTTTTGAAAGAAGACAAAACACATTCTTCCATTAAAAAAATAAAAAATTGAATTCATAAGTGATAAAACACACATTAGTTAATTTAATACACTCAAGGGTTCGCTGCCACAACCTTACGTAAAGGAGCAGTTCACCCAAAATTGAAAATTCATTCAATATCTCTACCCCCCATGTTGATGAAAAAACAGGTAAAGTTTCAGAATCCACAAAACCTTTCTAGAGCTTCAAAGCAAAACAGTGTTGCAGCGTTCTTCTAAACAATGGAAGTTGCTGGGGACTTGTTTACTGGGTACATTCAGAACAGCTCGTGGTTGAATTGAGTATCACCAGTGAAATCTGTGTCTTCTTTAGTTCTCCTTACAGCTCATATAGATATTGAATGGTGAAGTGCTGCTGGGTACTATAGGAAAACCAGAAAGTGGATCTTTAAAGTCTACAGAATGTCAAAAGTACTGTTATTTAGATAAATGTCCATTGTCTTCCAGGGAAGGATCCTCCTGTGGTGACCGCTGTGACCCAGGCCTTCAACATCTCAGAGCAGGAAATAACACCAGCTCCTCAAGTACAGAGTCGCTTTTCCCAGTGGCTTACAGTTGGTGTTTTATTTGGCATCCTGCTGCTTGTGGCTGTAATCTTGATTGCTGTGGGTGCCCTGCGCCGCAACTATGCTAAACTCAGGTAAAGGGACCTTCCACCGCTGTTTTTACAATTACAAAAGACATTTGTGGAAATGTTCAATATTCAAAAATGAAAACTTTCCAACTCATAGTGCAGGATGAGCTATTTGCACATAGCGGTGCTCGGGATTTTAAAAAGGTTTAATTAGGTTAATAAACTGGTGGAGAAAAAACACTTAAAAGTGAGAAAGCTCACACTTCATGGTTTTATGTTTAGGATTCATGGTTCTTTTAATTGTCTTCCTACAACACAGGGGTGTACCATGAAATGCATGTTGTCCCCTTGCTATAAACAAGAAACAGAGTGGAGTGTTGAGGATGAGACCAAGATTCTGAGGAACGAAGCTTCTCTGTAGTCTAGTTGTATTAATACTTTTGACATAACTGTCAGTGTACAGTGTGCGATGTGCTTGCGAAACTATGCAGGAAGGAGGAGAAAACAGAAAACAAAAATGAGAAAAAAACAACAAAAAAGTTAGGTTTTTTTCTTACTGATAAGGATATTAAGTAAGAATTCTCTACAGGTCTGACCAGGATGTTGAACTTCTGCCAATGGACGCTGTAATTTCCTATCGACGTGCACAGGAGGCTGGGGCTGCACCACAGCAGGCCAACAGTAAGTGTCACAGTCCTGAACAGTAGTAGTAATACTTTGACCTCTTCGTATTTTATCATTTCTTCTTCTGGGGTCATACTAAATAATGTCACATTCAGGACACACTGGACAATGTTTTGATATTTATACTCTTACATTTTAACTGTCATGCCAGCAAGAAGCTGATTTCAACAGTCACAAATGATTTCCTCTTTGTTTCAGTGGTGGAGGGTGTGGACCAGTTGTTGGAGGGGCTCAGTGGCAGGCTGCTGGCCAGTCTTAAGGATGCCCTGGTGGAGAGACAAAAGCTTACTCTGGGCAAGGAGCTCGGCAGAGGTCAGTCCATGGGTCCTCATCAACAATAATCTCATTTTAACCACACAAATGAGCAAACTCTCAATATCGTGGCTAATACTGTAGAAGTCTTTTCTGCTGGCATATCAAATTCAACTCTTCCTACAGCACACCTGATAGGATAAAGTGGCACAGTGTCACCAAGAATTACATTTGTATTCTAGGATTCTGCAGTCCATCAATAACATTGAATGCCAATGCAATATGTAGTGTGTCCCTACATTGCAAAACAGAAGGAAGTGTGTCAAGGCTGGTGTGGCGGATGCGTATTTGTTGCTTAATCTTAATCCCAATTTAACCATAGTTTATTTGTCATAACCATGATCTTTACCATACTGCAGTTGCTATGCAAAAATATAAAATAATTATTTTTTTTAGACAGACTACAGCAAACAAACAAACAAACTAGGTGTCTTGCTGGACTTCATATTTGCTTCCAATAAACAGATGGTAAGTCACAATTGTCTCTATAGAGACACTGTCAATATACCCCTGAGCTCTGAGTCTGAAGTATTTCACTGTATTTCACCTACAGCACAGTTAAATCCAACATTGAGTGTTTTGACTTTTTATGTTGTTATTTAATGAGAATTATAAGGTAGTGGACTACACTATCACCCAATGTGGAAAAAGCACTGAACAAGGTGTATATATCACAAATAAACTGCCAATATGCATTGCCACCAGAATTACTTTGTGTCAATTCTTTGGCTACTGAAAAGAGTCTGTATAGTCTTCTGTCATATAATCACATTAGAATTAGAAATGAGTGATGAATGAGTGAACTATCTTTTATATAACCATAGACTCTCACTTTTGAATCAATCAGAGATGAGAAATATGCCATAAAGATGCAGAAACATTTTTATCCTGTATCTAAGGCAGGCTAGAGTTAGGGCTAACCTTTTTAATAGGTAGTGAGTAATGTCTGCATCTAACCTCTGATAGTTTACTGACTGATCAGATGCTTGTCCAGTCTGGCTCAAATGTTTCTCCGTAGATATTTCACAGAATTAAATCTTGCAGCAACAGGACTGTGTCAGAGCAGGTCGGCCCAAGGTGGGGCTGGCGGGCCAAAGTCAGCCTGCATGAAGGTTCAGCTTGGCCTAGCAGATGGTTTTAGATCAAATATTTTTAGAATAAAGATATATACATATATATTCAATATTAATTACTGTTTAAAATAATTTAACTTTGTTAGGTAAAATGTTCCTCAAATATGGAGATCCCTAATTAGTATTAATCATCATGTTAGAATGGCAAGCAGAGTGACACAGGAAATCAGTGCCCGACATGCCTCTAAGCACAACTAAAAACTGAGCGTGTTAGATGTAGTGAGGATTCTGAATGATAGCCTACACCTTCATTGTAAAAAAAATAGCAGCCAGACTTTAATGCACTGAACACTACCTAAACATACATCAACAAATTGTTTAAAACACTTGACCAAAGCTTAGTTTCAAAATCAGATATCCAGTATATAAGAAAAGAAATCTAATTGGGCCCTTGTCTAGGCCGGCAAAAACACTTGATGCTGTTTTATATAAAACTATGCATTTTAATGATATTTTCGACTATCATTTGCCACATTTGTGCACATGACAGTAGAAAAACATGACAGTTACGTGGTTACTGCTCACTGTCTCCCTTGTAGTCCTGCATGCAGGTCTAATTTATCTCCACAACTATAGACTCACAGGTAGTGGCATTGGATTTGGGGTGAAAAAATACATATATGAGGCTATATGGTCGTTGCGATTTAATCTTCTGATTTCCAGAAAATGTAAACATTTTTTTCTGATTGTACTGATAGTTTTATTGAGTCACACAGTCTGTTCTCCTCTGTTCCTATTGCAAAGCAGGGGGGTGAGAGTCCCACTACTACTACTGACCAAACATTCTATTTTAGTGATAGCTGAATTTGAACTATATCACATATACACATACATATGCTCTTTTTATTCCAGAACTGTTTTTAATACATGCAAATCATTCTGAAATAAATATGGATTATAGGCTATTTTTATTTTATAGGGGGCTGACAGACAGCTGCTGCTGCTGATGCACTAGACGTATCTGTTCGAGCGACATGTTTATTTTAATTATACTCTGCTTCATTGATCATTATGTGAGAAAATAATTTGTGTTTGAATTTCGGTCATTAATAAATATTTCATTTTCTTTTTTGTAATGGTAAAAAGAGCAAGAGAGACAGAGAACTCCCCACAGACTCCCTGTAATGATGCTAACTGGCATGTCATTGAACACAATGTTGCTCAGCTTCTTCACTGGGGGGGACAGTTATGGGGAGACTGGGGTGCTGCTGACTCGTCTGTTGTTAAGTCTGCTAAAAGGAGCAGGGACAATGATTTAATATGCATATCTTGCTAAACATTTCCCTGCACTGATTAAATGTTGATGAAATGTAGGCTAACACTAGTCTGTAGCTAGCTAGCTTATTTTGCTATGGACATTAAGCCAACAGGTTAATACCACTCACAGACTATAGGCTACCCACCTTTCTTGGTGAAAAACTGGGTTACTGATTGACACCCTTTCCTTTGTCTTTCCTCTCTCTCTTTCCTTTTTTGAAAACCAGATTTTGCTTTAGGCAACATGGTGATCACTGTAGTTCTGGCACATGATTGCAACTAAACCTTCACTAAGGCAGGACCAAACCATTTCATGCAGATACAGGGGGGTGGTCAGTCAATATGGATGTTTACTTTTTGGTGAATGGGGATATTAAACTTTTACTGCCAAAAACAAGTAAAAAACAAAGAGATCATTAATTGTATTATTATATTTGAAATATATACTCAATGATGATGGTTTAATAATTTTATATCAGTTTTTTTTTTTTTAAACCTATTTTTTGGGGCCCCTGTCAGTCAGGGGCCCTTAGAATGATCCTACCTTTTCTCTCCTATAAGGCGCCCCTGCACCTGGGAGTGAAAGTGAGTAACAACATTTGATCCTTATTTTTTTTTTCTGCAGGAGAGTTTGGCTCAGTGTATGAAGGAGTCTTCACCACAAACGAAGGCATGGACATCAAGGTGGCTGTGAAGACCCTGAGAGGTATGCATACTAAAACTCAGACCCTTTGTCAGAGCTCTGCTCTGCTATTTCTTATTTGTGTCACTCTACTACTTGTCACTTTGTCCCATACATCCAGTTGGATTCTACAGCCATGAAGACTTACATGAGTTTTTGAGAGAGGCAGAGATCATGCAGAGCTTCAATCATGAAAATGTGGTCGGACTACTTGGTAAGGTACCTTATTCAATACTCGCAAGCCTAACTCTTCAGTGTGACTGTGATAACTTGATCCCTAAGACATGTGTCCTTTGCTGGCTGCAACATTCCACAATATGTTGCATGGTAGCCACTCATTGAGTTCTGGATTGGGTTATCAAGTTCATTCTACTAGCCTTCAGTATTTTTGCTTCATGTGTTCGTTGACCATGTTCCTTAAAAGGAGCTGTACATTTTAAATTGGACATAACTTAAGCTATAACTTATCAATTTGCAGGTTGAAAACACCTGCTGTTAGTTAAGAAACCCCCTTGGGGCATTTCATATGGACTGGCAAATGAAAGCAATATGGCTTGAGGAAATGCAGTGGGTTTTATAAATATGGACCTTCATATCATGAGAACAGGTAGTTGTATACAGGGTGATATAGTAAGCCCTGTATCTGTTCAAAAGTGGCCTCTGGTGTCCAATGTGATTTTCTCCCTTGATCTTTCTCCAGCTGTCCTCTGACTCTTCATCAATAACTTGGACTCCTTCCCTCTTTATGCTATTACCGCTTCATTCAGTCTCTCATACTGTCCATGGCCCTTGCCATTTCATCATACACCATTCCAGTCTCCCTCTCCAGGAGGGGTGGGAAGTCCTGCCCTTAGGTGTACCAAAACAGATCTTAAAGGAATTAAGGGCTTGTGTCAATTACAAAATAGCCCACAGCTAGTACGAAAGCTTAGCTTCACCTGACCATACACATTTCCTAATGGTTAACAATGAACATCCATGCTCTGAAGACTGATTCTTTGTCTCAGAATGGTTCACTAGCACATCCTTAAAACTATATAATACGTCAACATATACTGCAATGTGATCTTTTAAGCCTTTCTGGATCGGCATCTGGTCTCCTACCTGTATGCCTGTTGGCCTTCCTGTGGTCTCCACAGGAAGGCTTCCAGAAGGTATCACGATTAGATGCCTGAACCACCTCAACTGACTCCTTTTGTGAGCTCCTTCAATAGGTCAGATTTTACATGCACAATTTATTTCTTATGGCCCTACCCAAAGGTTATGACTGTAGCTAAAAGTTAGACAGTAGATCAGTTGGTAAATCAATACTTTCCCTCTACAGAAACAGTACCTTTAGCAAGTGCCCAAAATAAAGCTGTTCGGGTTAGGGCTGTCTTGAATATTATTTCAGGGACTTTTAAAGCTTCAACGACAAACTATCGTTCTTGCTGTCATTATTTACCTAGACCTTAATGTTATTATAATTTTAGTCTGTGCATGGCCCAGGACAAGAAGGCTCTATGGCAGGTGATTAAAACTACCAGAAAATTACTGGTACCATTTACAGAGCATCAGTGATATCAGTGAAGTGAGATGTCTGCACAGAGCCCAAAGATACTAAAAGTCAACACCCACCCAGCCACAGTCTGTTCACCCTTGTACCATCAGACTAGAGCAGCTTCATTATTCTGACTGTGAAACTCCTAAACACTCTGCTACATAAAAGTTTTTTTCTTGTGTTCCATAAAAAGTACAAATGTACAGTACATTTGATTGTGCTACCCTGTGTTGTAGAATGAAAAAAAAAATGAACCTCTCAACTTGAGTTTTGAGTCTAATGAGAGACTAGTCCAGGAGAGGCGACATTAGCCACTTTCCCTGCTTCCAAGTCCAAAAGTCACCTTGATGAGTGAGCACTGAGAAGTTGCGAGCCTGGAGCATACAGTGTGGAGGGATGAGCTCAAGCATGTCACACCTTCATCAGTCTTTTGGTGTTTTCTCCGGCTTGAAACACTTGGGTCAGCCCAAGGAAGAAATCATTTAACATAGACCACTGTAGTTAATTTTCCTGCTTCCAACTGACAGTCAAAATGTTTTTCTTTTATAAGCCTAACAATAATTGTTAAATAACCTTAACCACATGTTTATTGTTGTATCCATGACAATGTAGGTCCCCTAACCTTGACAAAGTTCTAAATTTAACACAATCCAAGGACTGTGTTTTTGTGTCCAAGCCTAACAAACCTTTACCCTAACATTGTTAAGTGTTTTCTCAATATTTCATGTCTTTATCATTAAATCACTCTCGGCAGATAATTCATTTTCTGACCTGACACTGTTGCTACTTGTGATACTTCAACTAAAATTTGATAAACTATAGCACATTTGTGTCTGTCCTGTAGGGGTGACTTTACAGAGAGAGCAGGACATTCCTCTGCCTGTTCCCCTGGTCATCCTTCCCTATATGAAACATGGAGACCTTCGTCAGTTCCTCATTGGTACACGCTATGGCAACATTCCTATGGTAAGATGCACTTAGCATATGCATGAACATAACTGCAAAGTCAGCACATGCTTACATAGACAGATACATACAAGAACACGTTTGACTCCCAGCTACTCTTTGATGTGGATAGGTTCTTTACACCTGCACATAATCGACAACTCGCACTACATTTTTGTCTTTAATTTGGAAGTGAAAAGCAATGTCCATACTTCCAGGAAAGAAAGCTCATGTCCACATTGTCGGCCATGATGTGGTTTAATGCTGATTGATTGATTCGATTGGCGTATCATTGCGTCACCATTAGGTCCTGCTGACGTTAGATCAGAAGTAGCTTAAGTACGCCTGTCTGTTGTTCTAAGAGTGGCGTAGCCCCTTTCAGGAATAGGGCGGTGCGTGAGGTGTGAGTGCGTGAGGTGTGAGTGCGTAAGGTATGAGTGCTCGAGCCAGAGAGAGGTAGTGTGCGTGCGTGCAGTAGATGAATGAATGGGAGAGGAAGGAAAGCGAAGCAGGTAACAGTAGTAGATCGAGCAGTTAATGTATAGTCTAGGCTGCAGTTTCGCTGTGGAATAAAGGCAACGGCTCCACAAGATACAGCAAAGCCGAAGGTAATCATAAACTTCGGTCCTGGAGGAAATCATCTCCCCTTTGCTTCCCGACCACGGTCCGGGAACCGAACAGGAATAGTGCAACTTGTCTTGTTCTTGTCTGCAAGCGTTCATTTTTCACAAAAGAGAGTAACGCGAGTAACGAACTCATTTAAATGTCAGTAATTGTAATTGCGTTACTTGATTAAAAAAATATTTCGTTACATGCTCGTTACCGCTAAAAGTAGTGGAATTATCGTAATGCGTTACTTTGTAGCGCGTTACTCCCAACACTGGCTGTAACATTGTAGTGAAGTCCAACAGGGCTCGAACCACGATTGGTCGGACAATCAGACAGCTTGTAAACAACATTTGTACTACTGGTCAGATGTTATGGAATTTTTGTAGCAGCATTGAAGGGCCTTAGCAGAAGAATGCTAATGTTTTTAGGTGAATCTGTAAGACTTTTGGTCTTTTCCCCACTCAATGTTCAAAATTGCCCCAGATTTTCTAAAATGTGGCCACATTGTATACCAAAATCTACCTTTTCCATCCCTTATACAACCCTTTAAAATATTGACTTTTACACAAGATTTCATAATCAGAATCATAGGCAGATTGCAATGAATGAGTTTGATCACATACCAATGAGTCTCTCTGATGAACAAAAAAAATTAAATCCAGGAGATCCAGTTTGAGATATGCATGCAAATATGGATCATACAATTGTTGATGGTGAATTAAATGGTTATCAGTGTAAGCCCCATTTGTTATTGTTTAATTATTTGCACTGATTTATGCTGATGTTTTGTTGGAGAAATAAGTTTGCGTGTGCTTTGAGTTTTGAGCCATTTGTGTTGCCGTTGATGTCCCATGCACCTATGGTAGAGAAAGCAGGAAGTGAAGTTGTTGTTAAGAACGTGTTGAATAAACGAGAATATGGCGGAGCGACACAGTCGTTTTACCGTCTGTGTCGGCACACAGCCAGCTCAACGAGTAAAGCGGTCTCACGTCATTTCTCGGGAGTGGTTAAAAGAGTAAGAAATGAAGAACGAAGAAAAGAACATAAGATAGCCACTACATTAAGTAAAACGACTAGCTCAGCAACACGACGGCCCGTCGCCACGATGTCCCGAGAGCCGAACACAACGAGACAAGAATCTGGTCCCAGATAAGTGAAAGTACTCGAGCATGAAAGACGAAAATGAGACGACAAGCATGTTGGGTCTTCAGAAGATGACACTTATAGAGAAAGCCGTCCAGCGCTTTGTGTCATAGACCGTTTCATGAACACTTGTTGAATTAGACGTTGTGTGAGATCACCATGGCAGACGACGGCGTGGCTACGAGACCAAGAACACAGAGCTGCGGCAGCAGGACCGACCACAAGAGGGCATCAAAGCCCACCGAAAGGGGGCTAGAAGAGCTACTTGGCAGATTTATAAATACAAGAAGATCAAAGCTATCACAGTTAACGTCAAAAATGAATAAAATTAATGGACTAATGAAAGATTGTGAGAGTCCAGACATTGTTGATGAACATTTGAATGAATGCTCAAAACTGTTGAGAGATTTTGGTCATGCAAATGATGGTGTACTCAGACTGTTGCCTGATGATGAAAAGAATGCAGATCAAACATTTTGGTTCCAACCAAAAAATGAACAATTCAACAAATTTATTAATAAAGCTGAAGAATGGATCTATGCATCACGGCAACAGCATCAAGAAGAAGTCAGTCCAGATGACAGCGTATCTGCGGTTGCTACACCAGCGGAAGATGAACCTGTGTTCCATGTGGTACAAGGCACAGCGACAATCCAATCTTCGAGACTGTCCAGATCTTCTAGATCGTCCAGATCACAAGGATCTTCAAGATCATCCATTTCATCTATACGTCAGCGAGAACAAGCAGAACACGCCGCCCTACTTGCACGAGCAGCATCCCTGAAACAAAGAGAGGAATTAGAACTTGAAGAGTGCAAGTTAAAGGCAAAGAAAGATCAGCTAGAAATCGAGACAGCAATTGCTGCATCTTCAGCAAAAATAAAGGTGCTGGAGAATTGTGAGTATGAGAACCAACAACATGCAACTGCTTATTCTGAGACAAAACCAGTGGACAATCTGCTGTCCAAACAAGAACCAGCAGTAATGTGTGAACAACACACTGAAAGGTCACAGGTGAATCACAAAGTGAAACAAGAAAGGGAGACACAGCACACTAATATCAGTGATGATGCAGTAAACCTGTGTGAAGTGATGCTGAAACAGAATGACATCACTGAGATGTTAGTCAAACAACAGAAGTTGACCCATTTGCCCCAAAGAGACATGCCTGTTTTCAGTGGTGACCCCCTTGAGTTTAAATCTTTCATAAGGGCATTTGACTATACCATTCATGACAAAACTGATAATGACAATGACAGGTTATACTACCTTGAACAGTTTACCAGAGGTGAGCCCAGAGACTTGGTCAGGAGTTGCCAACATATGAGTCCATATCAAGGCTACAGTAAAGCAAGAGAATTGCTAACTTGTCACTATGGCAATGAGCTAAAAATCTTATCTGCCTACATGAACAGGGCTCTTAATTGGCCACAAATCAAGCCAGATGATGCTAAGGCTCTCCATAGTTACTCTCTGTTCTTAACTGGGTGTAACAATGCAATGCAAGACCTTGATCAGCTGCAAGAAATAGAGAATCCCACTAATCTTAGAATCGTTGTCTCCAAGTTACCATATAAAATGAGAGAGATGTGGAGAGTTTCTGCATTTGATATTCAAGAAGCTCGTGGAAAGAGACCAAGATTTGCAGATCTGGTCAAATTTATAACCAGGCAAGCTAAAATAGCTGCAGATCCTCTTTTTGGTGACATAAAGGATACTGAAGATAAGGGGAAACATTATGTGAAAACAGACAGAGTAAACAGGCCAAAGGGGAGCACATTTGCTACAAGTGTAGCACAAACTGCAAGTGAGAACTCCACGGAAAACTGTAAAGGCTCCTCTCGTCAAGCCGTTAATGCCTTTCAGAAGCCATGTATATTCTGTGAAAAACAACATACATTGGCAGAATGCCTCAAAATCAGAAACCAGCCCTATAAAGGAAGAATAGAGTTTCTTAAAGGAAAAGGACTGTGTTTTTCATGTTTGACTCAAGGTCACTTGAGCAAAGATTGTAAAAAGAGAGCTTCATGTGAACACTGTTCTAAGAAACATCCAAGTATGCTTCATGTCACAAGAGAAGAGGATAATGAAGCTGTTAAGAGCAGTGAGAAAAGCACCACAGAAAACATGACAACTTGTGAAACGACACACAACTCTAGTGGACCTTGTTGTGCCACCGGGGCCGGAAAAGACAATTGTGTCTTGGCAATTGTGCCTGTTTGTGTCAAGGTAAAGAAAAGCAACAGGGTGATAGAGACTTATGCATTCATGGACAATGGAAGTCAAGCCACTTTCTGTACTGAAAAGTTAATGAGACAGCTTGGCATTGAAGGCAAGAAAACTCAAATATTGCTTCGAACAATGGGCCAAGAAAAGTTAGAGCCGAGCTACCATCTTTCAGGTCTAGAGATTTGTGGTTTGAAAGAGAACATGTACATTGACCTACCTGAGATTTACACTCATAAAGACATTCCTGTGTCCAAAGAGAACATTCCTGTGAAGAAGGATTTGGAAGAGTGGCCACACCTTCATGGTATCGAGCTGCCACAAATAAAGGCAGACATAGGACTGTTGATAGGCTGTGACGTTTACAAGGCTATGGAACCATGGGAAATCATCCACAGTGAGGACGATGGTCCATATGCTGTTCGAACAATCCTCGGTTGGGTCATTAATGGCCCCCTCAGGGGTAATGGTTGCATTACTTCATCTGAAAGTGAACAAAGTGTTTCTGTCAATCGCATCTCCATCGCCAATGTAGAGAAGTTGCTTGTACAACAGTTCAACTATGACTTTCCAGAGAAAGCCAGTGAAGAAAAACATGAAATATCACGAGAAGACATTCAGTTTATGGACTCTGTTAATGAGACAGTGACAAACGTTGATGGACACTATAGCATAGGTCTTCCCTTAAGAAACAAAGCTGTCAAGATGCCTAGCAACTACAGTGTAGTCGTTCAAAGAGCAGAAAACCTGAAAAAGAAACTTGTCAGAAACAAAGACTTTCATGAAGAGTATCAGAGATTCATGTCTGACTTGATCAGTAAAGAGTATGCAGTGGAAGTACCAAAAGAAGAGACTGTGTCTGAAAATGATAGAGTGTGGTACATACCTCATCACGGGGTATATCACCCCCAAAAAGGGAAACTTCGCGTAGTTTTTGACTGCGCAGCATCATTTCAGGGCAAGTCATTGAATGCAGAACTTTTACAAGGACCAGACTTGACAAACACACTAATAGGAGTGTTAACAAGATTCAGACATGACCACATTGCCTTAATGTCAGACATTGAGGCAATGTATCATCAAGTGAGAGTACCACCAGAGGATCAAGACCTCCTGCGATTTCTCTGGTGGCCAAATGGAAACCTGAATGAGCCCTTGAAAGAATACAAAATGGTTGTGCACTTGTTTGGGGCGACATCCTCCCCCAGCTGTGCCAACTTTGCATTAAGGAAGACAGCTGAGGATGCTAAGGACACAATGGCACCCGCTGCAGTTAAAGCAATTATGCACCATTTTTATGTAGATGACTGTCTTTTGTCAGTGTCAGATGAAAACCAAGCAGTTGAGTTGGTCAGAGATTTGACAGCACTGTGTGAGAGTGGAGGATTTCATCTTACAAAATGGATGAGTAATAACCGGACTGTTCTAGCCTCCATTTGTGAGTCAGAAAGAGCAAAAGAGGTTAAGGACTTGGACCTTGAGCATGATGTATTACCTGACGAAAGAGTCCTTGGAGTGAACTGGTGTACAGAGTCAGATGTGTTCAAGGTCAGAATTAATGCAAAGGAAACACCACAAACTAGACGTGGCATCCTGTCATTTGTAAGTGCTGTATATGACCCGTTAGGGTTCTTGTCACCTGTCATCCTTCCAGCTAAAATGATCCTGCAGGAGTTGTGTGGCAGGAAAGTCTCCTGGGATGAAGATATCCCTGTTGACCTGGCTCAGAAGTCACAAAGGTGGATTTTGGATCTTCCAAAACTTCATGGTTTCACAGTGGACAGATGTCTAAAACCAGCTGGTTTTGGAAAAGTCACATCTGCACAAATGCACCACTTTGCGGACGCGAGTGAGAAAGGTTATGGAGTTGTCACCTACCTTCGCATTAAAAATGAAAAAGATTCAGTTCACTGTTCATTCATCATCGGGAAGTCCAGAGTGTCTCCATTAAAACAAACAACAATTCCGAGACTGGAATTGACAGCTGCTGCTGTCGCTGTAAAAATGGACAGGCTTATGACAAAAGAGCTGCAAATGCCACTGGAAGAATCCATGTTTTGGTCCGACAGTACCACTGTGTTGAGATATATTGCTAGTGAGAATGTCAGATTTAAAACCTTTGTAGCCAACAGAGTGTCGCTTATCAGGGACAACACTAAGCCAAGTCAGTGGATGTATGTGAACTCTGAGCTGAATCCAGCCGACCATGCATCCAGAGGCATGAATGCAGACACATTCATAAAGTGTCAGGACTGGACTAGTGGCCCAGATTTTTTGAAGAAAAATGAGAAACATTGGCCAGTTTCACCTCATATCAAAGACATACAGAAGGATGATGTTGAAGTTAAAGCTGCAGTGAGTGTGAATGCTACAAATGCATATGAGAATACACTTAACAAGTTAATTTGTCATTATTCAGAATGGCACAGATTAACAAGAGCAGTTTCCTGGATGATGAAGTTGAAAGAACTTCTCCACAAACTGAGCGAACATCGCAAATTACTCACATTACAAGTAAGTGAGAAACTGAGACATGAAAGGAAAACTGAGATTGTTGCAAACCAGATGCAAAAGTTCAAAACAACTATCAGTGGATCCTTGCTCACTGCTGAAGATATTGCACTGGGAGAAATTGAAGTTATCAAGCTGTGTCAAATGCAAGGCTTCAGTGATGAACTGATGACTCTTCAGAAAGGTGACAAGCTGAAAAGAAGCAGTCACATCATCAAGCTTGATCCTGTTCTGCAGGATGGGATTTTAAGAGTAGGAGGAAGGCTGCATCAGTCTGCACTTCCAGCAGATGCTAAACATCCTGTGATTCTTCCTAAGAACCATCATGTATCAACCTTGATCCTCAGACATGTTCATCAAGAAACAGGACATAGTGGAAGAAATTATACATTGTCTAAGCTAAGAGAGAGATTCTGGGTTCCACAAGCAGACTCAGCTCTCAGAAAGATACTTTCAAAGTGTGTGATATGCAGAAAGATATCAGCAAAACCAGGTGAACAGAGAATGGCAAATCTGCCACGAGATCGCCTGATACCAGACAATCCCCCGTTCACTAGTGTCGGAATAGATTATTTCGGACCCTTTGAGGTCAAGTGTGGGAGGAGTATGGTTAAGAGGTATGGGGTCTTGTTCACAAATCTCACAGTCAGAGCAATCCATATAGAAGTTGCTAATACCCTTGAAACTGATTCCTGCATAAATGCCTTCAGACGATTTATAGCCAGAGGAGGCCAGGTGTCTATAATGAGGTCAGATAATGGCACGAATCTGGTGGGTGCAGAGAAAGAAATGCGTGAAGCCATCAAAGGCTGGAATCAGTCAAAAATCTCTAATATGCTGAAGCAGAAAGGAATCACTTGGATATTCAATCCACCAGCAGGTTCACATTTTGGAGGCATCTGGGAGAGACAGATTCGTTCTGTGAGGAGAATTCTTAACCAGATACTGAAACAGCAGCCTCTTGATGATGAACGTCTTCACACGTTGTTCTGTGAAGTCGAGGCTATTGTAAATGGCAGACCTATAACAAGAGTGTCAAATGATCCACATGACATTGAGGCTCTCACACCTAACCATTTACTTCTTCTGAAAAGACAACCAGTGCTGCCTCCTGGAGTGTTTCAGAAAGAGGACTTGTATGCCAGGAAGAGGTGGAAACAGGTACAATACCTGTCGGACATCTTCTGGAAGCGCTGGACCAGGGAGTACCTGCCGCTTCTGCAGGAGAGGCAGAAGTGGACTGAAATCAGGAAAAATCTGAAGGAAGGAGATGTTGTTCTCATAGTGGACGACAGTGCACCAAGAGGTTCATGGGTGATGGGAAAAGTTGAAAAGACAGTGTCCGATGCAAAAGGTCTTGTTAGACGAGCTTTTGTGAAAACTAAAACTAATGTTTTGGAAAGACCAATAGATAAGTTATGTTTATTGCTTGAGATAGATGAATAAGTTCTTATTCTGTGTGTGATACACTTGTGTTTAAAGCATGTGATTTATGCTCCACACTAAACTTGAGTGATTGTTGAATTAAGATGATTTAAGATAGATGTGTGCTTGAAGTACATTTACTTTGGTTCATGTAAACAAAAGGAACGACAGTAAGTTCTATATATTTGTTGTTTCAGATTAAATGACGCTTTAATGTGTAGAAATGTAATTGTTATGCCCCAGCAGTAACAATTAGGGGCCGGAATGTAAGCGCCATTTGTTATTGTTTAATTATTTGCACTGATTTATGCTGATGTTTTGTTGGAGAAATAAGTTTGCGTGTGCTTTGAGTTTTGAGCCATTTGTGTTGCCGTTGATGTCCCATGCACCTATGGTAGAGAAAGCAGGAAGTGAAGTTGTTGTTAAGAACGTGTTGAATAAACGAGAATATGGCGGAGCGACACAGTCGTTTTACCGTCTGTGTCGGCACACAGCCAGCTCAACGAGTAAAGCGGTCTCACGTCATTTCTCGGGAGTGGTTAAAAGAGTAAGAAATGAAGAACGAAGAAAAGAACATAAGATAGCCACTACAATCAGTATGATACATTTGTAAAGTAAACAGTACAATATTGCTGTCTACATTACAAAGAAAGTCATGAGTATGTGCTTGCATGTATAGATGAGCAGGCATACTTTAGCTAGAACAACCATAACCCGTTTTGAATGAAAACAAGCACCGTTAAAGGGCCAGCGCCAAATTGAAATAAATAGTAGCACCACGTCTAAAAGCTCCCATGTTGAATTTTGCACATCAAGCAATAAAAAGCACTACAGATGAACATTTTCTTGAATGAAGGGCAGGAAAAGCAGCAATCTGTGTCTTCAGCTCATCTGCAGAGAGGATGACAATGGTAAACTGGGTGACAAAACCAGTCAGTGTGTCCATGTGTGGCAAACACACGCTGATGTGTGCTGATTATGTCTGGAAGTGAATCAGAAGAGTCTCTGTACAGATGTAACAACATTTTTTACTGTACATAAAAAAAAAAACTAAAAAAAAACAACCATATGGCCCAACCATAACACACCTGCTTTTAGAATGGGTACCTTGTACACCAGCCGGGTTCCCAAGAACAGAGATACCTGGGGACTCAGAACTCAGGAGAGCAGCTAAGCTGGAAGCAGAGCAGAACACAGTGGAGATTTCTGAAGGAGCCAAAGACAAAGGCATTCTCGCAAAGGCAAAACACTGAAAAGACGAAATAGCGGCACTCTGAATTCAGCATATGGGACGTAATAATCTAGCCCCGAAGTGGTGGAGAGACCAGGTAGATAAAGCTGGAGGGTAATGAGTTGATTACATACAGGTGTGCTACTCTGCTGCTGCTGCCACACCCACAGACACACACACAGAGGGAAGGAGCAGGTGAGGGAGAAAGGAGGGGGGAAAGGCAGATAGGGAGAACTGAACACAGTAAACAGAACAACAACCAGACTGCCACAGTAGCACAGTGACAGGAAGTGGAGCTGAAACCAACCTGTTTTCTACTCCTCTCGACTCGTGGAAAAGGTTGTATAATAAGCCCAATGTTGTGTTTTGTAGCGGACCCAGATTCCGAGACACAAAGACAATAGTTGAGTATTTTACATGAGAGAGGTGATTTGAGGAGGACGAGGGCAGGCAGGTAGACAGGTGAAGGCCGTTGCTCAGCTGATTGCTGAGCATAGAGATGGCTGGGGTATCGGATGAGGCGGAGCAATCTGGCACCGAAGAGAGGCGAAGACCAGAGTTACTTATAGGCAGATGATGAGTTGATGAAAGACAGGTGCGTCTCTCTGCTGCAGCGATGACACTACGTCCACAAGCACATACACACTAGGAAGGATCAGGAGAGGAAAAATAGAGAGGGGGAAACGGTACTGGTACACACTGTGACACACAAACATCTATGAAAAATGGAGACAGCAGTTCTATTTAGCCATAATGTAATTTTAAAGTACATTGGACACATAGGACAGAATATCAATACAGCAAAATAAAGTGTGGAAATTACAGAAAAAGTCATCCATAACAGAAATAAGCCCTATGGAGGCCATCTGAAAGGACACTCGCCAACCCTTGTTCCTTCAAGTTTTCTTACAAATTAACTATAGAGCAACTTCATTCCTCAGGCTGTGAGACTGTCTTCCAAACTATATTTTTATTTTTTAAAAACAAATTTATCTGGACCTTTATGTTTATCCTAGGTTGTAGATCAACAACAATAAATTCAAAAAGTAATATGGTATTCTTGTTGTATTCAATTAAAGAAGAAAAGAAGTAGTTGCCACTCAAATTAGAGAAATGAAAACGGGTGGGATAGTTCCACACAAAAAGGGGTGGAGCAGGATGCAAGGACAAAGTACTGGGATGGGCCTCTTTCCCTCATAATGACCTATTGAGCACCAGCAAAAGTTGACCTAGGTTCAGCTACACTGCATTTTTCTCATCATAATGAAAGGGTTGAAAGGAAGCAGGCATTTCAACACATGCATTTCTACTGGTATTTTAATGAGAAGTGTAGTTAACACTGTACCCTATAGATGACCTTGGAGAGACTTTTTAAATTTAGATTGAAAAAGAATGACATTGAAATTCAAAATAAAACAAAGAATACACCTGTTTCTATCCTCCTCCAGTTTGTGCCCCATCAGAGTCTCCTGCGCTTCATGATTGACATTGCAGCAGGGATGGACTATCTGAGCTCGCAGGGGTTCCTGCATAGAGACCTGGCTGCCCGCAACTGCATGTGAGTCCATCAGAGGGAGACACTGAGAGGTGGAGCTCGAAATCAACGACTCCTTGTTCATATAAGACTGTCTCTGTCCTCAGCTATTGGTATTCAACCATAGCTTGTATCTGGGAAGGAAGCCGCTTAAAATTTCGATAAAGCAGACTGAGAGGCTCAGAGGGGACAATGTGTGTGTATTGGGAGAAAATCTTGTTTTGGTATTTGATCTGACTCCAGATAGTAGTGCCTGCACCCCTGTAAGCCTATGGTGATAACACAAATGAGCTTTTTTAAAACTTGCTTGTAATCCATAGGCTGGGTGATGACCTAAGGGTTTGTGTGGCTGACTTTGGCCTGTCCAAGAAGATCTATAGCAGCAATTATTATCGTCAGAAAGTAGCAACCCGTTTGCCTGTCAAGTGGATGGCCATGGAGAGCCTGTCTGATTCCGTCTACACCACCAAAAGTGACGTGGTGAGTCTTCTGAGGAACGTTTCTGTCATGGAGAGGTTTTTGGCCTCAATCAAATGGTTGACAGTTTTAAAAGTGGAGATTAAATTCTGATCACTTAAACTTTATGAATGACTGGATTTGTACTAACCCACTATTTAAACTATGATTTCCTTACCCTGTCCTCAGTGGGCATTTGGCGTGACTATGTGGGAGATTGTGTCACGAGGAAGAACTCCCTATCCCGGAATTCCTAACCACGAGCTGCTGGACCTGCTGCTGTCCGGACACAGGCTGAAACTACCTAAGGACTGTGACCACAAACTGTGAGTTCCTGAATTTATCAGGGTCATTAGGGTCCAGGCAGCTAAGCTACAGTACATGCTACAGTTTTGAAACTTTCACCAAATTGTAGCCCTAATACTGCTGAAACTTTAGTCCACTTAAACTCATTACAAATTATGAAGTCCATCACTCAGTTTTTTTCAAAACCTGTAAAACTTATAAAACCTCTCCTCCCACAATTTTTGCTCAATTGTCACCAAACTTGCTGGAGAGCATCTTCAGACCGTCCTCCACAAAACTTGTTTCCGGGCAGCTAAGCTGCCAGGACACTATTGTATTCCTAGGAATTCTTTCTTTCTTCTTTCTTTCTTCCGAGGAAGTCATACTTCCCAAGGGCGAAAACTCACCAAACTTTACAGAAATGTCCGGCCCCATGCCAGATTTACTTAATTCCAAGGACATGTCAATATTCCTCCTGGGGGGGGGGCACAATAAGCGTTTAAATTTTAAAAACTTTAAAAATACCTACAAAATCAACAGTACATGCTACAGTTTTGAAACTTTCATCAAACTGTAGCCCTAATACTGCTGAAACGTTAGTCCACTTAAACTCATTACAAATTATGAAGTCCATCACTCAGTTTTTTTAAAAACCTGTAAAACTTATAAAACCTCTCCTCCCACAATTTTTGCTCAATTGTCACCAAACTTGCTGGAGAGCATCTTCAGACCATCCTCCACAAAACTTGTTTCTCAGATTTTTGATTTATCAAAAATTAAGCCTACAGTGCATCAAAATGTTTGACTGTAAACAGTACTGTAAACATATACTATCAAATTCTTGCTAAATACATTTTCAATCTTCATGAAAAAAATTGAGAATATTTTGGAGTCATGGTTGATGAAGTTTAGCAAATATCTGAATTTTATCTCAAAAACTAAATTTTTGAGAACATTTTGAATTCTGCTCTCATGGGAACAACTGGAGTCGATGTAAGAGTGAAGCAAAACACTTAGAGTTAAAAACAAATCGCCAACATTTCCATGCTGTCAAGATGCAATTCATTTATTATGAGATTTTTGTTCAGGTAACAGAATTTCTGACATTTTATCCATTTTTGAAATCTGCCTTGACAACAGCTGCCCGGACAGTGACTCCCTGAGTCGACAAATGAAGCCACACAGCAGGTCTCACTTCCAGCCAATTAGCTCAGTAAGTTAGGAGCTGGTTCTTGGTGTCAGGGGTTGTGGGTTCGAGACCCAGCAAGGATGATGATGATGATGACAGATCAAAATGTCAGATGTTCTCAACATGAAACACAAGACAATTGTCCTGATGGTGGCATCACAGCAAGCCTCTAAATTAAATAAAAACAAATAGCTTGGACCGGACCATGGGTGAAAGCTAACCAGATTTTGCATAAAGGTCCAGTCTCATGCCAGATTACCTCAGCTGTAAACCGAAGCCAATGGTCCTGATGGTGGCGCTACAGCAAGCATCTAAAGTTCAAACATTGAAAATTCATAACAAATCCACACGCTAGAACTTCACACTTTCATCAAATTGTAGCCCCAATACTAAAGAAACTTTTGTACATTTAAACCTATTAAAAATTAAAAAGTCCATCACTCTGTTTTTTTTAAACTGTAAAACTTATAAAAGCCTATCTCCTCCCACAATTTTTGCCTACAGTGCATGAAAATGTTTGACCGTGAACACTACTGTAAACATATACCTGCAAATTGATAAATAAATCTTCAATGTTCATGAAAAAATTTAAATTTTTTTAGATTCATGGTAGATGATGTTTGACTAATATCAGAATTTTACCTAAAAAACTGAATTTTTGAGAACATTTTGAATTCTGCTCTCATGTGAATAATTGCAGTTAATGCAAGCAGCATTTTTAAACATCAGTTATTCACTTATGGAGCAAATCAATCATTTTTAAAAACAAATTACCAACATCTCCATGCTGCAATATGTGTATTTTCAGATTTTTGTCTTAATAACTGAATTTTTTACAGTGGTTTAAAATCTGCCTGCACAACAGTGAATGGCTTACTCAATTTGTGATGCCACTGTTGTTTTGCCACTTGCCAATTAGCTCAGAGCGATAGATGACAGTCTTTGGTTCCAGAAGTTGTGAGTTCAAGCCTCAAGTGGTCCAAAATGAACATTATTGTCAACTGTCTTGTATTCCTATTCTCCTGTTTGTTTTCAGAATTGCCTAAATTTGCCAAAAATAGGGCCAGACCCGACCCATCGCTGCGCAGCAGCTATAATTTCTCACTTTATATTTTGACACAAGAGATTTTGAAATATTAACAGAAAACTGTGAGTACCAGTGGGCAGAACAAGAAAGTTGGGGAGACTATTGTAAGGACGGCTAAACTCTATCTTTGTATTGTTTATCATTCGATTGAAATATTTTACAAATACACATGTTAACTTCTGATATTAAAGCTTAATTGATTCTTTATATATGTTAAATTTACTAGAAATCGTTAGGTTTATATATAAAGAGAACATACAGTAAGTCCGAGTGTATGGGAGACTGACTGGTGAAGAGGCTTAAAAGAATAACTAGTGCAGTACTTGTTCATAATATGCTGTATGCCCAGATGCTCACAGACTCATTCCTCCAAACATGTGTGATATTTACAATTTAAAACCTGAATGACCTCTGTACTCTCTGAGCCGGGCCACAACAAACAATGAGAAGGGCATTTCTTGACAGCTGGGGGGAAATGTTGGTCCCCTGTTAATAAATGATTTAATAATTTATCAATTAATTAAAAAGTATGGTGGAAAGTGAGATAACTTTTGTTTTAAATTGGTGATTAGCCCCTCAGGCTAACATTAGCCAGTATAATACTGTTGAAATAACATAAAAACTCACTGCAATGGTTTACTACACAAAGTTGTTGGACTACAGTGACCTCAATTTTGTCTACATCTGCTTCCTCATGAGATCATGTAAGAGGGCTCATGTGTGAGTCCAGCTTCAGTCTGCAGAGCCATGAACCCAGAGTGCTTAAGACCTGCCCCCACTGCTGCACAGAGTGGTGTTTACTGTTTATTCCAAATGTATTAATATTGAACATGCCACACACTGCACTTCCTTGGGTCCTCAGCAACAAACCTGCCAAGTGTGAAGTAGATTGGATAAACAGTTCTTGAGATATGTGAACAAAATACAGAGAGACAGATCCCTTGCTTTACAGTTTGATGTGAGGAAATTAAAGTTAACTTCAATTCTGAAACAACAGCAAACATGTTAAGATGTGATATCTGTTAACACAGGTGGATTTGGTTTTATCAGTTCAGGTTTTGAAATACCTGTGTGAGCTTTCTGCCCACCCAATACACAGAGGTGGGTGCAGCTGTGTTTGTGGTAAGAAGTGACTTATTAATTGAAATTAAAATTAAAATAGGAAAATCAACAGCAACGCCTCTTTTGAAAAACAGTGACCCTGGTGATTGACAGTACACAATACCGACAATTTTTATAGGGACCATTTCTTTGAAATAAATAAAGTAGTAGTCTAACACAACATGATCTGTATGTTACTCAGATTTACAAAAACACATATTAACATATATAATATTAAATGTGTCAATGTGTTTATTATTTGTTTATTGATCTATCTGGTTTATTATGGGTTGTAATTATGTCAGAATTACTGAAGCAAAAATATCACTTTTATAGAACTGCTCACAACTCAAGACATATAATCCCTGTAATGATAGGTCACACTTACATTGAAGACATATGCATCATATGCAGCTTTGTTTTAATCCATTGGTATAGAGAATAGTCTTATATATCAACAGTGTATTTAAATGAGCCTCACTCTGCCATTTCCATCTCACCCCAAACATAGTTATGAAGTCATGCAGAGCTGCTGGGATAAGCAGCCGAGCCACAGGCCTGACTTCAGGGAACTGGGCGAGACACTGAAAGGTCTTCTGTCAGAGCTTCCGGAGCTGGAGGCCAGCCAGGAGGCCAGCTACATTAACCAGGTCCTGGAGGTTGCTACTGCGGCTGCTTCTCAAGAGTCACAGACAGATTCTGGGAGAAGACTTGGAAATGTCTACCTGTCTGCCCCTGTGGGTGCTGCTGCAGCCAGAGTTGAGGATATAGAAGTAAAGGATGGTTACCTTAAGTGTATTACTGGCTCATTAGTAAAGGGGGATGATAATCACTAAAAAGACAGTATCTTTGTAGAAAAGAAAAATGTAAATATATATCTTAAGTGGACTTTGTATTAATTGTTTGTGAGAGAGAAACAGATGTGTGTGTGTGTGTGTGTGTGTGTGTGTGTGTGTGTGTGTGTGCGTGCATAAAGCGCTCAGTGGCATTTCTAAGGGACAGGGATGCGGGGGTGGGGCTGGATGGATAGCCAAGGATAACAATGTCTCCAATTGGAAATAAACAGCAAGAGGGTGACAGAAACGACAGTGTTTAATAAATATACAATATTTGCACAACCTTATTGTGTATCAATTACAAGAAAATATTAGTTACACTAAACAAAAATATAAACGCAACACTTTTGTTTTTGCTCCCATTTTTCATGAGCTGGACTCAAAGATCTAAAACATTTTCTATATACACAAAAGACCATTTCTCTCAAATATTGTTCACAAATCTGTCTAAATCTGTGTTAGTGAGCACTTCTCCTTTGCCGAAATAATCCATTCCACCTAACAGGTGTGGCATATCAAGATGCTGATTAGACAGCATGAATATTGCACAGGTGTGTCTTAGGCTGGCCACAATAAAAGGCCACTCTGAAATTTGCAGTTTTGCTTTATTGGGGGGATCAGAAAACCAGTCAGTATCTGGTGAGACCACCATTTGCCTCACGCAGTGCAACACATCTCCTTCGCATAGAGTTGATCAGGTTGTTGATTGTGGCCTTTGGAATGTTGGTCCACTCCTCTTCAATGGCTGTGCTAAGTTGCTGGATATTGGCAGGAACTGGAACACGCTGTCGTATACGCTGATCCAGAGCATCCCAAACATGCTCAATGGGTGACATGTCCGGTGAGTATGCTGGCCATGCAAGAACTAGGATGTTTTCAGCTTCCAGGAATTGTGTACAGATCCTTGCAACATGGGGCCGTGCATTATCATGTTGCAACATGAGGTGATGATCGTGGATGAATGGCACAACAATGGGCTACAGGATCTCGACACGGTATCTCTTTGCATTCAAAATGCCATCAATAAAATGCACCTGTGTTCGTTGTCCATAACATACGCCTGCCCATACCATAATCCCACCGCCAACATGGGCCACTCGATCCACAACGTTGACATCAGCAAACCGCTCACCCACACGACGCCACACACAGGCTGTCTGCCATCTGCCTTGAACAGTGAAAACCGGGATTCATCCGTGAAGAAAACACCTCTCCAACATGCCAGACGCCATCGAATGTGAGCATTTGCCCAATCAAGTCGGTTACGACGACGAACTGCAGTCAGGTCGAGACCCCGATGAGGACGATGAGCATGCAGATAAGCTTCCCTGAGACGGTTTCTGACAGTTTGTGCAGAAATTCTTTGGTTATGCAAACCGATTGTTGCAGCAGCTGTCCGGGTGACTGGTTTCAGACGAACAAACTAATGTTGTAACTGCCCGGTCACTTGAAAGACACTTTTGCTAACCAGTAGCCATAAAGACAGTGCTAAACACTGGAGTTAGCATAACAAGCTAGATTTTCCAACAAGCTACGTAGCGCTATGTGCTATTGTGAGTATTACTGTAACTGCCACCACATTAGCCTTGTGGTTTAAAACATATATCAAGCAGCGGTCCTTACTTGTCCAACAGAAAAGTCCTTTCATATCCCACAGCTGTTTTCTTAGACACTCCCCTTGGCTCTGATTGGTTGTATTGACCTGGGAGGGGTGGATTCTTGCAAATCAAATTAGGGCCACTGGGTGGAGCCACAGAAAGTGGATTTAGACACAGCTGACCTGTATCTTATTCTACTGCCAGATCATAATGACAATTTTAGCAAATATAACCAAAAAATAGTTACAGACTACAGCTTTAATTGATACCTAAGTGAGGATTCACTTGGCATAAAGCTGTAGTTGCACCTGTGAGTCTGTAAATGCAATGCAAACATGGGGTTTGAGTCTGAAAGTGGTGGAATTCAACAGGGCTGGATAATAATTTATCATTACCATTTTTTGTCCCTATATAATCTGATCATGACAACGTTCTAATGCAAGATATTGTGACTAATTACTACTTACTCAGAATACACTGCAGTAAATATCTTAGCTCATTCATACTGAGTTGAACTTGACATTTATGGAATATCAATTTATGTGTAATTAAACAAGCAACAAGCTGCTTGAGGAAGGCATTGTTTTGTGGAAATCTATATGCTGTTCCAGTGAGTGCAGATCTTTTTATAGTATGCTATGTAGTTGTTTTAAAAAGAATAATTTTCATAATAAACTACAAGTCCCAGCACCGCGCTGTTTCTAGATTTGTCCGGATTTCTGACTAGTGACACGTCACCTTACGTCACTACCGCACCTGCGCAGCCATCTTGAGCCCGAAACAAGCTAAGGACGCAGAAAGGCAGAAAAAAAGGAGTAAAACAGCAGTCTGACCTAACGAAACCGGGATATGTCCGCAGGAGCCAAGTATATATGAAAGGATAAAGGTCGAATAGGCAGGAACGAGCAGGGGACAGTAACAGAGACGCTGAAACAGCCAAGTGCCTCGACCACCCGGACCTTACTAGTCATCTCTTTTGACCGGAGTAGGAAGGAAGATCCGAGTCGCCGACAGAAAAACACATCCAGAGTGAAACCATGAACCCCGAATAGTGAGTTTTAACGTACCATTGAACATGCTCCACTGTCAGAGGGTTACTGTTGTGTTCAGCCAGAGAACATAATTAATTATGTGTGTTACGTCGTTTATGGCGTAACACTATGTAATGCTAGGCTAATTGTTGTGTCGTTAATTTTATTGGCAAACTGTGTGAGCAGGGCGCGGACAGCTCTTCTAACGTGACAGCCTCTGACCGTCAGCTGACAGCCCGCTCTAGCCTCACCGTGTCGACTGTGTCGACCTTTCACGGGACAAAGAATAGAGCAGCCCGGTGTGTAAAAGCCTCAGAGGACACACCGACTGAGGTCACTCCAGAAACCAGGAGAACAGCGCTAGCTTGATATTACCGTCACATGAAGTAGTGAAGTAACAGATGTGGGATTGCTGACCTGTAGCCTCGATTGACAGCCCAGCCTGTTGTTCATGGACAAGCAGGTTCAAGTTGTGCCGTCTTTAAAGGCATGTCCATGCTGTGCGATCAGTGCAAAACTCAGACGTCTCATGATTCAAAATGTGTCATAAACGTAACACATAATCTTTATTTTTTATTTTTATTTAGGCTTTAAGAGATGGCTTCCCTTGTACGTTAAAAAGCAAATTAACTATTTGCATATCAATTGACAGTGGATTTATTGAACTCCTATTAATCTGTTTAAATACGTGGTTGGCTCCCGGGCCCTGATTTTGAAAGCAGTTGTATCTACCATGCAGCCCAGTTTAGCAGTTACACTGCCAAACTCGGCTCCTCTCCTGTGTGGAGCGTGTCGGTGCTAACGTTAGACGATACTTGAGGTAGCAGATGTATGACGGCTGACCTGCAGCCTTGTAATCAGAGGACTCTCGCCTGTCACCGAATCCTTCGGTCGGTGCTGAAACGTCTCACCGTCTCAGCGGCTGTTCCGGTGCTGTTGCAAGCCCTCTGAATCCTCATGAACCCTGTCTAACTTGCTTAGCTAAGACCTCCACACCCTTAGCAGACAGTCTATATCCCTGTGTGTTTACACATACTGCCTAATCTTGTCTGTGGTTAAATATGCCTGCTGCCAATGAGCATACACTGAATCTTGGGAAACATGCTTAATACCCTTGATTGAGGCTGGTTATCCATCTTCAAACATTTGGTGCCAGCAAAGGCATCCCTTCTGGGCTTAACCAGTGTTTTATTAATGGTAGACAGATCATTTTCTAATGCTTTATAGAGATAAGCATCTATTAAGATTACCTTCTGGGTCACCAGGTTATAGACGGAATCCATTTGACAGGTGGTCATCCTCCTGTATGACATCCCTTCCCAATGCATATTGATCAGCTCTTTAAGATTAGCTACTGCAGACTAGATAGGTTGTTATGACAACCTTCGTATATCTTTATCATAAATGTTTGCCGTTTTGTCATTTAAGGGATCGTTATAAAAATAAAATATAAACATCTTTTATTCCCTAATACAGGCATTAGCTCCAAAATTGAGTACTGTCCAGTAGGCCTGGGCGATAAACCGAAAATTTACCGATACCGAAATTTAGGACGATAACCGACGTCATTTTGGCCATGTCGGTATATTCGGTGTCATAGGCGTATCATCCACTAGGAACAGGGGGACATGTTAGGTCCACTTGATTAATCTACCCAGTGTATGTGCTTATTTCACATTAATTTGATGGCAAACTCCGCCTGCCGATGCAACATCAGCTATGCCAGGGTAGTAATCAAGTGAACCCACTCTCGCTGTGAGTCACGGACTGTTTGTGTAATGATGCTGCGTTCAAAGGCTGCAACAGGCCACTGTCTTCGGCCGGGCGGTTCACTGATCAAACATTTGTGTTTTATTTTTTATTCACTCAAAATAATAACTGTATTTCCAGCTAGAAAACGCGCATCTCTCTCCTCCCTCCATTGTTGTTTGCATTTGTGTCTCTGCGTGGTCTGACACATGAGTGACCTCATGCTGGAAAACGTGACTTCTCGCGTACATGACGTCACTCCCCGAGACGCAAGAAGAAAGCAAAAATATATGTTTTTACTAAGGAAAATGACAAAACTAGTAAGGTGTTACCGGCATCACTGATTGTGTAGCTTAAGAGCAACATGGAGCATGAAGATGTAAAGAAAAAAATAAAAACAGTAGAATTAACTTTGAGCAAGTTTGGAGGAAAGTCAGAGGTGTGGACCCATTTTAAACAAGTCGTGGGCCGTGATAATAACATGTATCGGCTTTGTCGAGTGCATTAAGTTGTTGCATTATTCATTAAGATTTCTGTAGTTCAAACAACTCGCAATTGTAGTCGAGAACGTCAGTTATAACAGCCCACGTATTAAACAGTTGTGGGTTTAAATCGGTCTCGGGCTCATAATTACATTCAATGTGTCGGCCGGGCTCGGACACAACGTACACAGGCTCGGGTCGGGCTTGATTCTAAGCTCTACTCGGGTCCAGCCGCGACTTTACTGAGGTTCACCCAGTGTGAGCTGCAGGAGGACGGTTAGCTCACCTCCCAGAACATGGCACTGAATCGCTGGAAACTGATTTAGGGACTGTCATCAAATTACTTAGCATAAATATATTAATACAAAATAATTGCAGTTTTTTCAATATCTTCCATGTCATGGGGCCCAGTGACTCCAGCAGCAGATTGTATTAGTAAACTGGACGAATGAGACACAGCTATGTTTATTGTATTTTAGTGCTTCCTCTATTTTATATGAATAGTAATATGCAAAAATCTTGATTTTTTTTTCTCAATAGCTTCCATGTCATGTGACCCACTGACTTCTGAAACAGATTCTGTGTCTATCAAAAATTTATATAATGATAAAGAAAATAATGGTAAAAAAAGTTCTCTAATGCTCAAGAGGTTAGCATATTATTAAGCAGCAATGTCCACTTGTCCACTATTTTGTCTCATGTCTTAGATTCTGATTCTGAAGTCCTCAAAATGTTTATTTATTTACATCCAACCTCTTCCACCACCTGCAGTACAACCACGTGATTCAATTCGAAGAAATAAAAAAAGCGAGAAGCTTAGAATTAGTTTATAAGGGACTGTATATTTTATAATTTTAAACTTGTTCAGTTTTTGTCATTTCAAGTAATCTGTGCTTTTCAGCTGTTCAATCGTATGCTTATCAGTTGTTCTTAACTACTAAATAAATAGTGCTTTAAAGTGGCATTTCTGTAAATACACAGGATTTTTTTTCCCTTTTTTTTAGGTGCGGGGTGAGGGGGGTTACTTATCGTTCATTTATCGTTATCGAGGTGAGTTGCTCAATATATCGTGATATTGATTTGAGGCCATATCGCCCAGCCCTACTGTCCAGGCTCTATTAGGAAGTTGTATAATATTTCTTTAGATACTCTACTAATGTGAGGACTGATGTGGATACCAACACGTCTAACACTGCTCAATATTAGCAGTCACATTTTTGTCATTTAAGCCAAAGTTCTTAAAAGCATCATTGTTGAATGTTGTCTTAACGCCGTTATTAAGGGTTCTGCCTCAGAAGAACATGCTTTACGACTAATACAATTATGATGATGAAATTATCATGCAATATCGGTTCTGTAGCTTTTGGTGTTTCATACTAGAAACCAATTTACTCTGCGCTCAACCAAAATTAGGGTTCCATACCCATCTGCTCTTGCATGATGAATCTTTGACACCCCACAACAGTGTACTTCAAATGTTGGAGCAAGCTTGAGTGAGACTCTGTGTCAGCTGTGTGGAATTACTTTAAGCTAAGAAGGAAAAGTCAAAACAGCTGAGTGCAGTTTATTAAAGTGTTTCGGAATCTTCCAACACCACGAACTTGATAAAACACTTGCAGAATACCATGGGAAGGAGTGTACTGAATTTTTATAGGTGACAGGTGCCGAGAAGAAAAGTGCACAGTAACAACCAATGCAATTTTTCCACTAGCACGTTTGGGTACATTGAGTCAAACCGCACCACACCGATTTGCTTCTCCATCACCAGTTTTACCGCGACGGGTTGATGGACCTGCTCCGGGGTAAGGCCAAGCCAGGGCCCGGGCCGTGGTGATTCCCCAACTGTAGCTTACCTATAACAAGCACCCCTCTCCCCCTCAAATCAGTACTCAACTCATGTCTGTGCAGGAAACTCGAGTTAAATGTTTTTGTAAAAGTCAGTGTGTTCAGCTCTCAGTGCTTTAGTAGCTTCTAACGAAATGTCTTTAGTTTCTCTCATCCTGTTTGTATTTTCAAACTAGGGCTGCCACGATTAGTCGACTAGTCACGATTATGTCGACTATTAAAATCGTCGACGACTAATTTAATAGTCGACGCGTTGTTTTTTTGTTTTTTCTTAACTTGTTTTTCTCTCAAAAGTCATTTTAACTGGTGACTGTCCCAGATGTGCTGGAGGTGTGGTTTGAGAATCCCATCTGGAGAGGGGTCCTTGGCCATGCCCGCTAACCAGGAAAAATATTCCGATCGCCCTACTTATCGACCCAAGTCATGTATATGTGTATTAGTTTTGAAGTGGCTTGAACACTACTATTACACTCGGAGATACCGAGCGGTCCTGTTTCGTCCAAGTCTCTGTGTATGTGTATCTGTTTCTGTTTCTGTCCCGGAGCTCCCGAGCTCTGGTCTCTGTATGCGTATGGAGTGTGGTAGTATAGTACGGAGCTAACGAGCTCCGGGCCCGAGCACGGAGCATTAGCCACAGTTAGCACAGCAATAGAGCAGCTGGCTTTTCTCGCTTATTGCGTTGTTCCGAGCCGGGGCTGCATCGCCGGCAGCAGCGCTCCGGGTCCTCTCCCCGAGCTCTGTACCACCATACCGCTGTACACGCATACAGAGACTGGACAATAAAGCAGAGTGCTTGGAGAAAAGTCAGAGAGCAAGTTGGACTACCTGCTAAGTAATGAAAATATGTGTCTGTTACTTGTAAGGGTGGGCGATATGGGCAAAAAATAATATCTCGATATTTTGGGGGATTTTGGCGATAACGATAATCAGTCAATATCCTTTAAAATGTGATTGGAATTGACTAAGTTAGGGCTTGTGTCCACCAAACGCGTTTTTAGCGCTGAGAGTGCTCAAAAACTCATTTTCTGAGTGCCCAGCGGTGTTAAAAGTGGAACAGATTCCAACTTGAAGGGCTCTGAGCGCTGCGCTAAAAAAAACGTTTCCGCTGACGTCTTTTTACTGCTGAAGGCGCTTAGCACTATGAACGCTGAAGCTCATAGGATTTGTATTCAAAGTAGGCGCTGCTAGCACTAAAAACACGTTTGGTCGACACAGACCCTTATACCTACTTAAAGATTACAATAATGGGCACAATGTTTAAGGAAAACACTTATTTATTTTCTTTAAACTTAAGCATTCAAGTACAAATAAAAGAAAAACTCTCCATTTTTGTACTTTTGAACTCAATAATTGAACTATAATGTAGGAATATTGAATTCTGTAAACATTTGGCTGTCAGGTAAATTGTACTGCAGTACAGACAAACAAGAGCATATAATAAAATAAAAACAGTAGCATTTGTAACAAAGTGCTCTATATTTTGAGAACTATTGCGCATCATCATCAAGTCTATCTTATGGCCTAATTAAACAAATGACCAACTTCAAGTTCCGTCCAGGATTGTACAACGACAACAACAACAAAAAAACACAATAAATACATTTGCTAAAATGGTTCACTAAGGGTTTTCTCAAATATTGTACAAAAATATAGAGATTTGTAAACAACTGACATTAATGTTGAAAAAAATTCCACAATTCTGAGATAGAAAAAATACCCAGTATTAATACAGCTATGGACAGATGCCAGAAACTTTGAACATTTTAACATTCAAGGCTAACGGTTCACTAATTACATTAACAGGCTACTTCAGATTATGAGCCAAAAACACCAGTCTGTCCACATTGTCAGGCTTGAGTGAAGCCCGATGACATGTCACAACATTTCCCCCTGTGCTAAATGCCCTCTCTGAAGGGCTGCTTGAGGCAGGGATGCAGAGATATTTTTTAGCCAGTTTCACCAGTCTGGGGAAATTCACCTCCTGTGTGTTCCACCATTCCAGTGGATTCACATCACTGTCCACCTCTGGTATCATCAGGTAGCTCTTGAGCTCCTTTTCGATACCAACAGCCAGTGACTCCTCTCTGGCTGGTTTCTTAAAGTAGCTGCCAAAAGACTTCTTTGTCTTTTTGGCTGGCTCAGTGGTGTCTCCTCCACCTGCTCCACTTTCTGCTGAGGCACCCTGAGCTGAGGCAGTTGAGGGACCTGAAGAAACGCTCTCTTCCTGCATTGCTATAGACAAAAGCTCAGAGGAAATTGTGGACACTATGACCTGGTCATCCTCATTGAAACGATTTTTAAACCTTGGGTCTAATGTGGATGCTGCACTTAATAAGCCATCCACATTGTCTTCTCTGTACTTGGTGTTAAGGTATTCCAGTATGGTTTCTTTGATTGTCTTTGTGAGCTCTGTGTCATCACACTTCGCTGCCAGGACCTCAGAGTTGAACAATGACAGGACCGGTTTCAGGTAGGAGATGGTCACTACCTGCTCACCTGAAAGAGCATCCGTAAACTCTATCAGGGGACTAAGTGCTTTACTCACTGATTCTAGCACATCAACATCTTGCCATGTTGGGATAAGATGCCTGCGCTTCTTGTCTGCACCCAGCACATGAAGAATGGCCTTTTCTTGCTCAACAAATCTCTCAATCATGCGCTGTCTTGAGCCCCATCTTGTTGGTGATTCCGTGATGAGTTTCAGCAGATCTTGAGCATCACCCAGTGCTTTCTTCAATTTCCAGCTGTTGGAAAAGGCTCCAACTACCTTTTTGCACACTCCAATGGCTCGATCTATCCTAGAATCACGCATGCTCCTCTCTGGAAAATATTTGAAATAGACAGAACAACATTCATTATTAGCCAATTTCACAGTGTAATGATGCGTTAATTTCATATAAGCCTAGTAGGGTATTTGTTAAACTGTCAAATAGTAAAACACCTATAAAAATATATTCATATTTTCTTAACCCTATATCACCATTGTAGTGAGTTTCTGAGACCTCTATCTTATCAAGATAATCAATACTTTCCTTAAAAACCTGTTGCATATCACTGATACATGTATTCTGCCCACTAGTGGATAATCATTCCACTGTAGGGAGTGGAAGGGCTTTTTTTGGCTTTTTCAAAATGGCCACTGTCATTAAATCATCCATACACTTTTGGCAAGAAAATCTTTGCTCATTTTCAAGAAGTTAGAGTAAGAATAACATTTATATTGTTAATCATTTTTTCAAGTAAATATGTTCTGTATCGAATCAATTCATGATTACTTCATGATTCATTCTTTATATTACAGTTAAACTGTATTAAAAATGTGTGTATCAAATTCGATATTGCAGGTATATAAGGTCCTATATCCCAGAATGGTAATGTCACATTTTTGTAATGTCTCATGCCTACCACAATACAAGCACACACTATTTTGCAAGCACTGCACCAGCAGTCACTTCTCACATGTCTACTGTGAAGGTGTAAGGTGCATCTTTGCCTGAACAAGTACCGAAACTCTTTTTGTGCCGACCACAAAGTGAAAGAAAAAGGCTGTGAAAAGTTTTATGTATAAAAAAAACAATGAAAGAAATTGCCTGAAATGTTCTGTATTTTCAAAATGTTATTTGCATAATTTGATTTGTATCTAAAATGAACATTGTTGTGAGCAAAATGTTGCCAAAAATGCCCAGTGTATCAAATGTGATACAAAAATATATCATAAACAAAATGATATGGAAAAAATTGGGGGATGGATTTTGTTAAAAAGGTTAATAAATATCTCCGGTCCAAAAAATTAGAATTTTCTGGCAATTGTTTTGATGTGACAGGCTTTACAGGGTTAAACTGATTTATTTTCACTTTTATCTTGACATGGTTGACACTCAAATAAAAAAAAATAGCTATTTCATATCAACTGCATAAAATAACAATATTCAAATTAGAAAACTCACCGATTGCAATATGAAGTCGGTGCCCAAAGCACGGTAGTCTTTTCCAGTTGTTACTTTTGAGTGCACTGACGATGTTTGCACCGCTATCGGTGGTCATGCAGACGATAGCGTCATCACGACCATGATGTAAGGGCATCTTTCAGACAATGGACAATGACGTCTCCTGTGTGGTCATCTGGGAAATAGGAGGTTTGCAAACAGTAGCTCTGGATAGCCAAAAGTCATCAATGAAATGCACGGTCAGAGAGAGATATGGATCCGATGTTCTGCTCGACCATAAATCCTTTTGTACTTCATCCATCACAGCTTTGCGAGTTGAATCATACAGACTGGGGAGAGAAGTTTCACTGAAATATTTCTGACTAGGCACTGTGTATCGCGCGTCTAGGACATTCACAAGTTCTTTAAAGCCTTCTCTTTCCACGAACTGCATCGGCAACATCTCTTTGGCTATGAATTTGGTGATAGCATTTGTTATGTCTTGCCATCGTTGGCTTTTTCTCTCATACGGCACTTTTCGCTGAATGATTCAGCAAGGGTTTGTTGAGTGTGCTGACCAGGTGCAGGCCGACTCGCGAAGTTTCTCATATTCTTCTACTCTTTGCTATGGTTGGTTCCTAGGTGATGAAACAAGTTTGTTGTGGAGCTCTGTTTCACGGTGATAGACTTCCGACAAATCTGCCATAAAACCGTCTTTTGGCCCACATCAGTCTTTTCGAAACCAAACCATTTCCATGCCAGAGAGGTAGACCCACGTCTCGGCACTAAATCATCTTTAGTACTGGTAGCTTCAGGGACTGGAGGCGCCTGCATTTTCTCTCTGCCATCACAACGCGAAGCTAAGCTGTTGCAAGGAGGTTGCTAGCGAGAGGTCATGTGATCACGTAGGCCCACTAGTCATGTGACTGAATCCTGCCATGCTGCAGAGAGCGATGCTGCACTGTGTATTAAGTGGATGTGAGGAGTTTCCGCGTGCATTTCAATATTTTTGGCAAAGTCATTTAAATACTCGATAATAGAAATTTGCACCTCGTCAAAACAGCAATGACGATATTATCGCAAATGATATATATCGCCCACTCCTAGGTACTTGATTACAGCGGTCTGTTTTACTTTACTATGAACCACAGTAGCACAATCACAGCTGACTTTCCCACATACTGACTTGATGACTTTACTCACTTCGTCTCAAAGGAGTCATTGTAGGAATAGTGATATTATTCACATGAACTGAGTTTATAGGGGAGACAGTGAGTGTAATAATTACATTCATGTGTCCTACATTTCCATAACTCTGCCTTATATAGAATCATACAGAATGCGGTATTAACATATATTGCATCTTTTAATATAGCCTACATTAGCTTTAGGTTACGAACAAGATTTGTAAACCATATTCACAGTATAAACTACTACATATGTTTGATGCCAGAGACAAATGAAGGAAAGAAAAACCTAAAAAACCTTAAGTATTTATTTTTGTGTTGTCTAGGCCAGTGCCTTATCCTTATTTTACTCAGCTGTTTGCACTTTTTGCTACACAGTTGCTACAAGCTGCATATTTCATTAAAGGTTTAATGACTATCATCTTAATTGTCTTTATTTTTTCAGTTAGCATACCTTAAACACTTCAACCTGAAAGCTAATGATGGTTATATAAGAGCAGCTGCATGCTGGTGCGATAAGCTGTATGTTTTACATTCAGTTTACGTATGATCCGATTAGTCGACTAATTGAAAAAAATAATCGGTGATTAGTCGACTATCAGAATAATCGTTTGTGGCAGCCCTATTTTAAACATCTGATGTGTTTACTGTTTCATGTAAGGATGTCCCGATCCGATCACGTGATCGGAAATCGGGGCCGATCACGTGGTTTCAGACTCGATCGGAATCGGACGTTACATCCCGATCAGGGATCGGATATATATGGAAATGCAGGGCTCTACGCTGACATTTTTCCCAATGGGCACGTGCTCCTAAAGTAAAATATCTGGGAGCACAAAGACATATATGGGAGCACAAAAAATACGTATTTATCCATTTATCGAACACTTCACACTTAAATACGCAGCACAAACAAAATTATGTACAGTGTTTGATTTCATTTTTTTCATTTCAGGCAGCACAAAACAATTTCTTGAATTTACAGTGATTTTATTTTTTTCATTTCATTTTGTATCCAGTGTGTACTAAACACAAAGGATGTCAGTTGCCCAAGTGCATATTGATATTCATATAAAATAGAGGAAGCACTAAAATACAATAAAAAGAGGTGTGTCTTATTTGGCCCACTTAGGAACACGATTTGATACTGGTTTGGAGTCACTGGGTCACATGACATGGAAGCTATTGAGAGAAAAATCATAATTTCTGCATATTAATATTCATAAAAAATAGAGGAAGCAATCAGATACGATAGAAAGAGGTGTGTCCTATTCATGCAGTTTACTAATACAATCTGCTGCTGGTTTGGAGTCACTGGGTCACATGACATGGAAGATATTGAAAAAAACTGCAATTATTTTATATTAATATATTTATACCAAGTAATTTAATGACTTAGACTTAGACTTTCTTTTATTGTCATTCGAATTACACTTTACAGTGCAATGGGAACGAAATTTAGTTTCAAGGGCTCAGGATAGTGCTGGATAAAAAAAAAACAACCGCATGTAAATTTCGGACGTTGAAAAGTAGGATGGAGGGAAGCGGCGTTCTCCGCGGATTTGCCTCCAGCCCAGCTGTTCCGCTGGACAGCCGCGCCTCCATCCTCGGTAACAACACCTCCGCTTGCTCCTCTGTCGGCTTGTGATGCTAGGAGCGTCCATAATATCTGGGTCTTGTCGGCGTAGTTCCCTAAATCAGTTTCCAGCGATTCAGCACGAGGCTCTGGGAGGTGAGCTAACCATCCTCCTGCTGCTAAGACTGGGCGAACCTCAGTAATGTCGCGGCTGGGACCCGAGTGAATATCCGCCGAATGTCCGACCTAAAACTAACTTCACCACAGTCCGTTGACCCGTCTCCTCTCGCGTGACACTAGTTGCGTCATTACAGAAAAGTACTTATATTGGTGCGTTGCAGCTAGAGGATTGTGGTTTTTGAATGATCGCAGTCAAAGCAGGTTGTGATGGTAACTTGTGATCTTTGCTCGCACGCTGTGCGCCAAAATAATTTTCCCGGTTCGCACATACATTTTTTTAGGGGCAAATGCGAGTGAAATGCTCACACTGTAGAGCCCTGTATATGTATATTTATTCTCATTATTTTATATCAGATCTATAATATTTCAAAACAGATTTTCAGCGCCGCCGCAAAAATAAAAAAGGTATGATTTTTGTAGGTTTAATATCACAGGTGAATGGCGAATTTCAGTTGCACACAGTGAAAGCACTACACTCTAAGTTATCTTGAAATCGATTATTATTGTCATTACTGCTATTTGTGTAATTTCTACAAGTCACCGTTTAAGTTGAGTGACTGAAATCCTCGTCATCCTATTCAAAGGCTGCAACAGGCGACTCATTGAACCGGGGTTAGTTAGTTTTAGGTTGGATATTCGGCGAATACTCACTCAGGGTCCCAGCTGCAACTTTTCTGAGGTTCGCCCAGTGTTAGCAGCAGGAGGACGGTTAGCTCACCTCCCAGAGCCTCGTGCTGAATCGCAGGAAACTGATTTAGGGGCCGTCATTAAATTACTTAGAAGATCGTATTGGTAAACTGGACGAATGAGACACAGCTTTTTATTGTACTTTAGTGCTTCCTCCATTTTATATGAATATTAATATGCAGAAATTATTATTTTTTTCTCAATAGCTTTCATGTCATTTGACCCACCGACTTCTGAAACAGATTCTGTTCCCATAAAAAAATCTATAACAATAAAGAGAATAATGGTAAAAAAGTTCTCTAATGCTCAAGAGGTTAACATATTTTCAAGCAGCAATGTCAACTTCTACACTATTTTGTCTCATGTCTTAGATTCTGAATTTTTTTTTTTTTTTTTCAAAAATCTCACCAGTAGTCACCATTTAAAGAGTTATTTTTTAAAAATTTTCTTCTAGGGGGCATGCCCCCGGACCCCCCTAGTGTTGCTAGGTTACCAACTCAGCACAGCTGCTACAAAAAAATCTAGGGGAAACACTGTGTGTTCTAAGAATTTTGTTCTAAACTATTTCTTTCTTAGCTGAAGCCGACAAGGGGACAAAATAAATGTCAAGAGAGACATAGTGGAGCCATATATTTTCCTGCTTTTTTGTCCTTTGCCAATCCTGGATCTGTTTCTTTGCTCTTCTTCACTTTTTTTAATGTATTATAGAAGTACCGGATCGGGGCTCAGTGTCGGCAGATACTCAAATCAAATGACTCTGACTCGGGGTAAAAAAAACCTGATCGGGACATCGCTAGTTTCATGTGTTCACTTTCAGCTGTTTCAGGAGTCATGTTTAGTTATTGCTGCTGAAAACACGTGTCCAGCAATGCTGCTGCATAATGAAAGCTTTTAAATGACTAAATAACTGGGGCTTTTATTGTGAAGAAGTTACAGTAAATGAAGCATGTTTGTAGTTGAATTAGTGGAGTCACTTTGCAAAAATACTTATGCAAACTGAATGATGTTGTCTACATATGTCTACCTTTAGAGAAGGAGCTACCACGGCTACCACTGCTGCTACTGCTGCTACTACTACTACTATTACTACTGCTACTACTACTATTAATAATAATTGTAATAATTATAATAATCAAAATTATAATAATAAAGTTAACTAAGTGTAAAAATGATAAGGAAACAGTATAATATCATGTACCAAACGGAATAGAAACTCTGATCTACTGAGTGAGAGTCCTTCACTCAACCCACGTGGCCACCCACAAGTAGAAATGAGGTCCTGGAACAACATTAGTTATATTTTCTAGGAACAACACCAACACAGCGATATCAGATACACCTTGTTTTGGCACTAATGTTGAAAAGTTTGAAATGATAAACACCCTAGTTATCTTGCTGTAAAAGCTATTAATGTTTCTACAATGACTATTTTTAGCTGGCGTGTTAGCTGCCTATTCAGGGCTTGACGCTAAGCTTTTTTCCAAGTAGCACTGTGCTATCATGCTGAAAAATTTAGTAGCACACAACATTTTTTAGTAGCACAATGAACATTCAGCAATTTTGGTAAAAACGTCATTTTCAAACAAATAAAGAACTTATTTAGCCTAATCCTAACCCTGTAGACTAATTTTTAATGTTATAACTGGCTCTTTGCCTTAACAAAAACCAGGAAAGACAAACAATGCAAATATGTGTATGAAAATATAACATCACAGCTACAGTGCCCCGGCTGCCTCCTGCATCACCCTCTCCCTTTCTCTCCGACGGACCTGGCTCTTCCATTCCCTCGTCTACAACCTTGTTTAACGCCCCGTCCTCTTCTTCATCCTCTTCTTCTTCTTTGTCGCTCTCGTTTCTGTCTTCCTTCTTGTCATCCTCTCTTTTTTTCTGAAAATAATGCGTTAGGGGGTTCATTTTCACGACGCTGACACTCTTTCGCTTCTCCATTTTGTGTTTTGATTTTAGTTTTCGCGCTGCAGTCTTCACTGTGTGTGTGCGTGTGGTCACGTGTCTGTTATGGAAGCACTGCATTGGTTAGATCTGATTACGTAGCTACAATGCTGCGCTTGCATTGGTTAGATCTGATTACGTAGCTAAAATGCTGCGCTTGCATTGGAGGAGACAATTCAGAAATACTGCTCAGTGCTCACGTAAACAGCAAAACGGTGCATGTACTACAGTTTCTGTCGGAGTCGCACTGATGCGACTGAATGTAATTTTCTATTCGCACTGGAAATAATCAACTTGCAAATGCGAGCAAAACAGTCGCACTGTCGAGCCCTGCTATTTCATATCAGTTAGTTTAAATATAAAACGGTTGATTTCAGATGGTTTTTGGATGGCTTGTTGCAATGAATGATAACTGATTGACTAGTTGAACCTGATGGTTCTCAGCATCAGCCCACACCAACACAAGCTGTAGCCATGTAGAAATGTGAACTGGCCTGATTGCAACAGTGCTGTTGCTTTCAGTGTTTGTGAGATATTGTCAGTTGATCAAGTGTCAGGCTGGGATACACGACAGGCCTCAGTTTCCTATGACACAAGAATAGCAGTGGCATTGGGCAATTCTCTACAGCAGTGCGCTGTGTGTCAAATTCATGTGATGTTGTTTTCCTCTCAGTAATTGGGTGGGGTGAAGGTTGGGGGATGTTCTTTCATATTGGGAGAACATGTGGATATCAAACTTTAGACTGATCACATATTGTTTAGGCCTCAGCACAAGAGGTCAGTTATAGGCACTAAAAGTTTCAGATGTTATCCAGCCCTAATTCCTTAGCCAGACTAACCTGCTGGAAGGCTCTGGGGCAAAAATGCACTGATAGACCCTATTATCCCTATTACCCAGTTTCTCAATGCTGGAATACTACTTGGCCCTAGAATTACGGTATCGTAATTTAAATGAATACAAATTTGGCTTGAAACTTTGTTGTAAACTGTAACTGGACAGGTAAAAAACTAAAGCAATCCATATTCAATGTCTCCCCACCTAGGGTTTGTCAATTGAATGGATATATTTGCGATTGACTTAGTCCATCACTGGTAGTTTTCTCTTTTTTAGGCAGTTATTTTGGGGCAACACGTCCCGGTATACACGCGCTGACCCAACCAAAACACATAGGGAAGGAGTAACAGTTCGGGGGCCACAAATAGGAGTCTGGCGGGCCGGTTGCGGCCCGGGGGGTGCCTATTGAGGACCACTGGTCTACAATATAGAAAAACTGCATCTGTAGTATCTGTGTTTATGCTCAATGAAGTACAGTATAATACATATTTCAGATACCAACATTCAGACATTCCTATTGTTACTGGTATTTATAAATCTCAGCCCAGCCTTATCTGTGAGAAGGATGTGTGTCAGGAGAGTGAGTGTGTCACACAGTAATCACAATACAGAGGAGCACCTTTTCTGACCGGGACTGTGTCTCTTTCAGTGACTACCTGTTCAAGCTCCTGCTCATTGGAGACTCTGGAGTGGGAAAGTCCTGTCTTCTGCTACGCTTTGCTGTAAGTGATTCTGTCTCACCATTCAAAACATGATTTTCTATAACTGTTTCTGCTGTCTCCTGATGTCTGTTCCAATGGCAACCTCTTGTCTCTCCTCACTATGCTGCTGGCCTGATCCTGTCCTGTTCTCCCTCACTTTATCTGCCTCCCTCTTTGCAGGATGACACCTACACTGAGAGTTACATCAGCACCATCGGGGTGGACTTTAAGATCCGCACCATCGAGTTGGATGGCAAGACCATTAAACTGCAGATTGTGAGTCCATACACTGAACACTCTTGTGTGTGTGTGTGTGTGTGTGTGTGTGTGTGTGTGGTATGGAGTTGCTGGCATTGTTTATCGTGTGTTATGAAAGTGCTTTGGCTGTTTTGAGAGATGTGTGTCTGGTTACATAACCAGTGAGAGCATACAACATGTTCGCGCTTTGTTGATTAATTACTGAGGAGGATCAAATTTGAGTTCTGTCTCTTTTCTTTTTACACTAGAATTTGATCAAAGGTTTAAGTCTGATTAAATTCTGATTAAAGTCAGAAATCTGATCCTTTTGCTCAGAATTCCGACATTAAAGTCAGAAATCTGAGATAAATTATCAGATTTCTGACTTTAATCAGAATTCTGAGAAAGAAGTGAGTGTGTTGCATTCAGACCAAGTTGTTACTAGAGTGAACAGGCTGTGCCACCTCAAACACACTCAGCTTGTTAAGCAGACATGGCTGTGCCACACAAAGTAAAAGCATACTGCACAGTGTAGTTCTCTTTGCTTTTATAGAGCTCTCTTAAAGGAGAACTTCGGTCAGTTTCAACATGCAGCTTTATTGCTCAAGCTGCCCTTGACTTGCCAGTACCGAAAACGCAAGCACTTTTGGTCCACCCCTTACAGGGCTCCTTGAACGGAGAGTTAGCATTGACAGCTAACAGCACGGGGTCACGTCGTTACACTGTGTTTTAAGCATCTTAACAACACAGCACTGTAGAGTGTGTGGCTCAAAATGAATAAAAAAGTGGTTAAAACAGTGTGTTTGTGCAAGCAGCTACATACCGTTTGTTGACATCCCGTCTTCCCGTAGTCCAAACTAGTCAATCCGTCGAGCGTGCGCTTACTCCCTCACTGGCAGAGACGGAAACTTTTGCAGACAGAAATATATTCCAGCATTTTCGTTTTTCTGTCCATAACGTACATGTCCATGTTACAGCCTGTCATGAGCCATGAGCCTTACAATAGCCTGTTATGAGTCTACTCGCTCTGCACTGAGAGGCCGTCCAGACCATAGACCGCGGAACCGGGGGGGCCGGGGGGGGCCACGGCCCGGGTAACTTTTGTACTCTGACAAACTATTTTATATGAATAAAAGCCTACGTTGTATCTGTATTTTTACAAGCCAAACAATACTAGTCACCACACACCTTCACTCATTGGTTTCATTAACTCGTGAATTCCACACAAACAATACATACGATTTTTTTTCACAAAAGTTTTAAGGAGAGAATTGTTATAATGCTATTTCAGTGTGTTGATTTCTAATCTTTTCTCCTTTGCTGTTATTTTTTTTTTTTATCTCCGTCTGTGTCTCTCTCAGTGGGACACTGCAGGTCAAGAAAGGTTTCGGACCATCACTTCCAGCTACTACCGCGGAGCCCACGGCATCATAGTTGTTTATGACGTGACAGATCAGGTGGGTCAGCAGTCTAGACTGATTTGTCAGTAGGAAAGTAAGTAGGAAAGTAGTCTGATGCTTATGATGGCATTGTTTTGTTACTTTGCTGTGTATGAAATTTAGAAATTTATCTTATATTACCTTATTATCAATCTGAATTATCTTGATACAGTCTCAACAAGTATTGGACATTTGATGTCTTTAAAAGGTTGTATCAGAATGTGCATTTGGATTTCAGAGGAATTCTTCTCTTGTTGGAATCCTGCTCTCAATGCCCAGTGACAGGGGTGTCAGAAAACCTGTAAACCAACTTATATCGGGTGTTTGTCATGCTAATATCCTCTTTGTCATTGTGCAGGAGTCCTACAACAATGTTAAGCAGTGGCTCCAGGAAATTGACCGCTACGCCAGCGAAAATGTGAACAAGCTTCTGGTGGGCAACAAGTGTGACCTGACCACGAAGAAAGTAGTGGACTACACAACAGCGAAGGTGTGGCTGCTTCTCGTAACAACATGGGGTATTCATTAGGGATGCAACCGATATTTTTAACCGATAATTACCTGCCTCTTAGGTATACCATATTGTATCACAACTAAAAGTTCTCATAGTGCAGTAAAATGTTCCCTGTCAGTGTGTTCCTATTATATCTCATTGTAGAGTTAGTATTACTGCTGCAATAATGTGTATGTTGCATTTTACTGCTGTCTAGATGTTTAAGGTTTAAGCTTATTGTAATTACTTTATATGCTGTTGACTGGTTTAACATACAGCAATGCCGCCTGTTCTATAAGATCATCCAATGTTTGTAGTGTAGCTGTCCTGTGAGAACTGCAGATCTCATGGTCATGGTGTCAGAAAAAAAGCCTGTTTTCAGCTTTGGAAATTTTTCCAGCTAATCCAAGAGGAATTTTCCAACACCTAAAAGAGCACTTCATCCTTCAGTTTATCACAAATATTCTTATTTAAAATCATCACGTTTTAAAGATTCATGGTTTTCATTGGAAAGATGCATTGTAATCTAAAACTAGTAACCAAATCTGTAAGTGGAGTAAAAAGTACAACATCTGCCTCTGAAATTTGGTGGAGTAGAGGTATTAAGTTGCATAATATGGAAATATGCAGTGAAGTACAAGGACCTTAAATTTGTAGTTGAGTTAAGGTACTTAGTTACATTCCACCACTGGGAAGCATACATAAGATGTAGTATGTTAATAACTGCATGTTTTATCAAGGGCAGACAACACACTGTAAACAAACTGATACTGACTTGAGATTTAAATTCTTAAACCAGTGTTTCCTCCTTCTTTTCTTGCAGGAATTTGCTGACTCTTTGGCCATCCCCTTCCTGGAAACGAGCGCTAAGAATGCCACCAATGTAGAGCAGGCTTTCATGACCATGGCTGCGGAGATCAAGAAGCGCATGGGCCCCGGGGCCACAGCTGGTGGCGACAAGCCCAACTTAAAAATTGAGAGCACCCCTGTCAGGCAGTCTGGAGGTGGCTGCTGTTAAAGGACCCCTCACTCTTGCTGTCCCAACCGTCAGCTCCACCATCTTCCCCTTCTGTGTTCCCTTTCATCATCTCTGTCACTTGCACACCCGAGCAGTCCTCCATAACACCCGGTAACCCACACCCAACTCGCTGACTCCCCCTCTGATGGCCTGCCTGGTGATCCAGCGATGGTTGGCCAAGCAGAGGAGTAAACTGTAAGAGTGTTAAGAACTCTGCAAGGGTTAATTCAGGCCTGTACACCCACCAAACAGCAGAAAGTGGGAAATTAACCAGTCTGTGAAGGGGGCACAGAATTGGCCACCAAGGCTACTGTTACTTTTAGCCAAGAGGACAGATACGGGGAAAATAGGTATTGGTTTTGAAGGGAATGGAGGTAGTGGAAGATAAGGTTTTGATCAGGTAGCTTATCTACACACACGCACACACACACACACACACACACACACACACACACACACACACACACACACACACACACACACACACACACACACACACACACACACACCCCTGCGTCACACACTGTAGATGCTACATACACTGTTGGAAATGTTACTGAACAGCAGCAGCCTGCTAATAGTGACTCATCACTGCAATTTACTGACGAAGATCCAGGGAAAGCCCCTTCACTGAGCCTCCTCTCCCTCCATCTGTCCTCTCCCTCAGCTTCCGCTGTCGCTGTCTTTAGGTGTGCTCAGGCAGAAAGCGAAGGGGATTTCTCCTTACTGTAAGTCATTCACATAAATTGGAGCCCAAACAGTTTGCTTATGTAATAACAGTAGTGATGTTAGCTGTAAGCTAGCCAGAAATCGACGCACTGGCTGTGTTCAGGTCAGCCTCTGACTGATCTCAGAACTCGGCAGGAACTCCAGTGTTTAGTCTCTCTCCTTGTTGCTACTGTCTCTGTATGTTTGTGAAGTAGATTCATAAAGCCACAGGACAACCTGAATATTTTGCTCAAGTTGAAACATTTTCTACTGGCACGGATGTGTCTTTGCTCAGTTTGTGCCACCCCTGATGAATTTGCATATATTTACGCAGACTAAAGTCTCTCTGTTAATTTTGTATGCAATTACACAAGCTTTGAAGTTCACCTTGCATTCTTACTGAACACACCTTTATGGTCTCTAAATGCTTCAAACAAACTAGGAGGTACTGTATGCAGATTATGGAAGCAGTTGCTTGAAGAAAGAAAAAACAGAACTTGCTTTTATGACCCTTCACATGTAGCCAATTGCTGCATAAAGTATGAATCATTATCTTTAATAAATTCAAAAAATGTTCAGATGCAGTTCCTCAGTTCCACCATTAGCATTCTGAAGCCTTTCATGACTGCTCACATCAGAAAGAGGCAAAGCAAAATTAATTTAGCATTCTCTGAAACTGGTTAGTGTAATGACTGCTAGTGGGGCTGGATGGCAATCCACTGGAGCTGGTTAGCTCACATCTAACCAGTTACTGGTAGCAAGCCAGCTAGCTTGGCCACTAGTTAACACCGTTTTCTCAAGAGATGACAACCACTGTACCATGTAATTTTGGATGGTACAATATAGCTAATATGATACATGATACACTTTGGACTTTCCCTCTCATTTTCTCTCAAAAGGCAGAGCTCCAAAGATTAGATGTGATTGGTTGATGGCAAAAATTTGCATGTCAAAAATCACTTCAAAGTTAAATTTATGAAATTAGTTGATTTTGGCTCAAAATGTTGCTGTCATAAATGCAGATTTGACTGGGCCTCTTGTCTTAAACAATAATGAGATCATATACAGACAATTTGTAGTTAGTTCTGACAGAAGCATTAACCAAGGGATTCTTAAACCAAACTTCTGGCTCAACACTTGAGGTAGAAGAGGAGCAGAAAGCTGAGTTGCTTTCACATGTAGGCATCATAGCTGCGAAGGAGGAAGTGGAGGTACAACTGCAATATGCTGTTAGTGTTTCTTTTTCAGTCCTCAAAAGATGAATGTCATATGTAAAGGAATTAATGTGACAAAATGCTGTAACATTTAGCACCGTGACTTCCTCTAATGACACTAAACATCATAATCCAAGGGCAGATAACACTGCACACAGATGATGAGGCATCACAGAAATGAGGGGGAGTGACTCTGACGGAAAGAATTTGAAATATTCCGCAATGATCTTGCAATTACTGTTTTATTGTTGTGCTTTTATTTTTTTTATTTTCTCATTGATAATTGAGATAGAGATGACTTGTGCAGTTAACTTAAACTCATGTTCATTACGTGACAGGTGGGTTTTAGAATGTCATGTTCTGTTCCCGCTTATTTGCAGATGAAGCTGAGGTCGAGATTTGTGGGGGTGTGTCTGTTGGCTGTGGGGGTGGGGTCTAACAAAAGCTGCTGTTCCTTCCCTCAGATCAGCCTGCTTGTCAAACATGGTCTTTTTTGGACACGTGATTCTCACATGCATTTCTTCTCTGTCCCTGTGCATTTCTGGCTCCTTATCATATGCTTTAGTGCTCCATTTTTTGACACGTGTGTGTCATCCTTCCTTTAACAGTTCAGTCCTTTACAGTATTTACGAAAGTGTCAGTATACAGATATTTCTGCATTATTCAGGACAGGTCCATAATCCTGTGGACATGGACACTGATTGATCTCCAAACCTTTAAAAATTCTAGACAGTATCCTTCTTGTGATACCGTAATTTTGGTACAGATACCATCTAAGAAACCATAACACTCACATAATCATGAGCACATGAAAAGTTTTGATCTGTCCACTTGCTGACTTTTTTCTGGAACGTTCAGCTGCATTTGTTTTGCTGTCAGTCATCAAAGAACATCCTTAAAGAGAGAAAAGGGTTACTATCTTTCTCCAACGTACCACCAAAGTATAGCACTTCAGTAAGGTAACGACAACTGAGCCCACTCCATCTGCTCATAAAGACTGTGAATAGTGTGTTAACGCTCTGGTAAAGGATAGTAAATGCCCCTTGAGTTTAAGATGTGTTTGTCAGCTGATAACGGTTGGTGTTGTTACTGTATCTGATATCACCTTGTTGGTGTTGTTCCTCGAACATTATAATCAATATTGCTCCAGGATAGGGATGTTGCAATACATAGATACTGATGATCATCATTATATTTAAACAGTAAATATTTATATATTACCCTGGTGCCAACTGCCATAAAACAGAAAAGAGAAGTAGAAAGCACAGTAACTAGCAAGCGGATAGCAGCGTGTGTGGCCACGTTGGAGGAGACGACAGGCTGTGTCAATATTGTGAACTCTTTTGGCTACAATAATGGTGTTGTGAAAATCTGATGTTGCGACATCCCTGCTCCAGGACTCATTTCAACTTGCTAAACAGTGATGAAGTCTGGGGTAATTCTTGTGGCTGACTAGTTTGAGTATAGGACTTAGGAGACCAGGATTCGTTTTACGAGACGTGTTATTGTACTGTTGATTTGTTCTCAATTTTCGCTTATTATTTTCTGCTTTTATAGTTCAGTTGCTGTTTGGCTAGGTTTAGGGCACAACATTTTTTTAAACTTTTTTCCTGTGTTTTCTCTCCTGGATTGAAAAGCCCAGATGGTATATACATGTGATTGGTCTCCTCAGTGATGGTCCTAGACCAATATTAATTATGATATTCCAGAAACAACACACACAGCGGTATCAGACTGTGCATGTAGTAACAGTGAAATCAGGGGTAGATATGAAGCTCTGAATGGCCCTTTGCTTCTCATCGCTGTGTTAGGTCCCAGTTGTGTTTCCAGGGAAACTTGAAAGAATGTGAGAAAAATAGCATCCCCCTGCCTTAAAGAGGGGGCCCTCCACTGTTGTATAAATCAGTGAGACCTCATCAATCTGACCTGCATTTTTTTTTTACCCTGTTTTACAAAGAATTGTAAAATTTGGTGATGTTGCTGTATAAGTCTAGTCCCACTTTAAAGGTTTAACATACTGTACTAGGGAATTAATAAGCCTTCCAAGATGTCACTCTTTTATTTTTCTTGGTAATCTTTGGTGTTGTTGTCATTGCTTGTGTTGTGTTTGGGGACATCTAGAGGTTCAGGGACTGACTGGTCTAGATTTGCTGACTGGATATGAACTCCCAACTCTCCCCTTCAGCCAACTATGTCACTGCAGCTTAATGAATTCCTAAAGATCCTCCCTGGCCGACCTCTCCACTCAGCTAAAAGAATCTCACCCAGCCTTTGGTCACACCCCTGGCTCTGTCTGCATGAAAAACTGTCAGCGTTTGAGGTTCAACAATGCCTCAGGCTCTGGTGAGGCATCATAAAGAACATGCAGCTGCAAAAGTGCAATTTCAGCTCCTGGAAAGTGAATATAGATGAGTCCACATTATGTTGAGAACAACAGCCCTCATCGCTGAAAGCTTCAACCCTGGAGTGATCAGAGTGATGCACATGTGATCACACTTTGACGTGAGTTGTATGTGTGTGTGATGGCATCATTTTTACACAAATATATTTTTAGCCTTGTGTTTTCAGCACTGTTAAGCAGGACTGGAATGCTATAGTTGCTGTACAGGACTGAAAGCTGACATTAAGGGGGAGGGAAGGAAACAGCAGTGAGTGAGTGAGTGTGTGGGTGGGTGGGTCGGGGCAGGGTCATGTGTAACATTCCTGAGCCTTTTGGACACATGTTGGCATCCCGGCATCACGCCAGTCTAACTTGAGTAGATGCAGAACAAGCAATCATTGGAAACTTAACTCTGAAGTTACACACACATATACTGGATGTTTTGCGGTTTGATGACTGATTTCCTTTTTTATAATCTTTCTTTCAAGAAGTCTTGATAATCTACTGATTTAATGTGTTCATTGAATACTATACTGTGTTGTCTAATCCATGGAAGTATGAGAGGACACTGGGTTGGGTGGAGACTGTGATGTTGGGCTAAACAGATGCAGGGTGGGGCTTTTTGCTTATGAATGTTATTCTGGTGAAAAAACACTTGACTTTTCTTCTTCAGTTCACTTTTTGCATTCATTTGGGTTAAAGGGGGTATTGGTATTTGCACACGTGTTCATGCTGTTCAATGGCTTAATGAAGGCACTCACTAGGTGTTGTTTGTTAACAAAAAGCACCGGGCAGGAGTTTGCCTGTCAGTCACCTTTTTTCTGTTTGGCTTGTTCACTTTGGTGCTGTTTCCCTGCTGAGTTTAATCATGTTTTTTTTTTCTGTACATATTATAAATATATATATAATAAAATGATGAAAAAGATCAACATCAACACGTTGCTGGTATCGTTGCTTAACAGTACCCATATAATGGGTTCTTGAATGTTGAGGGACTGTACAAGAAATGATTGCAGTGGTTGTCAGGTGAGCATCAATGCTTCTGTTTAATTATAATTTCTGAGTCTCAACACATCGTAGAAACACTAGAAAGAGATTGTAAATTGATTTGAAAAGATATTATTAACGCTGCTTTTTTGAGCCATTCTCATCTAGCTGCTAAGATAAGAGCATTAGCACACACACTGTCTGAAGTGGTTGCAGAAGCTCGACCGCACATTGAGGGTGTAAGTAATGTCTTTTCAACTACACACAGGATATCTGTGCTTTTGGAGACTTGGATTACACAGGACGAGCTGTGTGTAGCCATTTTAAGGGCATTTTAAGTTATTTTTGGGTGAACTGTATCCTTAATTGGCCAGATTATTTTAAGAAAATACAACTTAAAACAGTTAAATAAAACATTTTTTTTACATTTCTAATAATTCATACTTACAAGAAGAAATGTTTTCACAAAAGTGACGGCATGGTGTCTATGACCCACAGACATTAGACCGGTATTTTTCCCTGACAGGCCTGTACTGCAGCTCACAATCTCACTTGTTTAAATGCATTCCACTATTTTCTCTGCAGCTGTGCAGTGACAACAGTTATAATTTATTAAGACACATACACACAGAAATACATATTCATACTGTGTAACACAGAATACACCACGTGATCATTGTCTTACACCATTAAGGCAGTTAAATGCTGTAATTGCTGCAACATAATCCTTTACGTGTACTGAGACAGGAGTTTTGATTTTGGGATGAGGCAACAACCAATCCTTTTTTATTTTAGATAAGTATTGCTTATTTGCACACCACAACATGTAAATGTATGGCCCAGATTTAAAAAAAAATAAAAAAAATACTAGAACTGTAGTTTTGTTAAAGAAATGTTTATAAGAAGAGAAAGATCCTTGGTGGCTGATTTTTTTTTCTGCCTTAACAAACTAAATATACAAACCATCTTTGTTTCTTGACTGAATAAACTGAATAAACAAACTGACCTTTAAAGACACATATATACTATTTTACTTTGTTAAATGTAGTGGACCCTGCCATCTTTCTATCTTCAAATAGTGCTCTGGGACCTTATTTACCTGTGAGAACAGCTTGTTTATTCACTTATGGAGAAAATACATATTTTTATCTCATTAATATTGTAAAAAAAATATATATATATTATTATCTCATTAATATTAAAAATATTAAAATTTGCGGTTTGAATTTCTTCTACAAAACTACATCAATGTTGCACAAAACTACATCAGTGTTTAAGATTTGATGACATTGTTACATATGCCATTGACTTTGAATATAACATCCTTTGATAACACTCATGGCTTTGTCTTTTCACGTAATCAATATGTAGAAATAAAAATGTATGCTACCTGGATTGTTAAGTTTCATGTTTTTTAAAACTGATTTTGAAGACTGAACAGAGAAATGACAGTGTAATATCTGGAGAGTTTGGAGACTCCTGGTGGTAGCATGAAAAGCAGGCAGCCAGGGATGCTGCTGCCTTGCATGACTCTGATGTCAAGTCCCACTAAATTTACTCTTGTGACTGAGTTAAATTTATGTCCTGATGGCAGGGCTAGAGGAAGTGTCAGAGGTCATCAACACATTGAGTTCAATCTTCAAGCGACCACAGCCATGCATCATAGATTAACTGTCAGTCTCTTGAGATATCTCTCTTTGGACCAAAGTGTAGAATAAATGGATATGGTTATTGGGCACATTGACTGATATCGAAAATTGCAACTGCCTAATAATTTTTTTCATAAGGGATGTTACACACACACACACACATCCAGTACACCACCATCACCATAGTGTTGCACTGTTGCAGTTTCAGAAACAAGTCCTTAACATCCCTGAGATCCATCTCCCAGGCTAACATACTGTAGATCTCCTCTGCTGCCTGTCATCCACACTGCGGCCGTCCTTGATTAGTACCCCTGCCTCTCCCTGTGGACCTTTAAAAAACTGCACACACCAGGCAGATCATCTGTAGGTGCAGGCAGCTCAGCTGTAGTACATCACTGTGTCAACTGAAAAAGCTGGAAAGGCAAATGAAGACAAATTTACCATAGCCAGTTGTTGTTCAGACCTCTGATATAAAAACCCTGCAGCAGCCCTTGGTGGGATTACAGTAGCCCTCTGCATCCTATCTGAAGTAAAACCTCTTCAGCAGTGATATTAGACATTATAAGATACAAAACATATCTGCTCTAATTCAATACAGAATGCATTGTTTACCTACAAATCTGACTGTTGAATCAGAGGTGTGTTACAGGGTAGCTATTGGAATATGCTTGTGGGGTACTTGTTTCCAGTTTGTTCGGTCAGTACTGAATAGGTGATGTGTAGCTCTCCTCATGACAAAGCTGCCCTAGCATTCTTATCTTCTCTCCCTCTCCCTCACTCCCTCACTCACTCATTCACTCTCTCCTGGTGGGCAGGCATGGGGCTGCTTGGTGACCTTGAGTTATTTTTAGCACAGTGGGGGCGCTGCAAACTGGGAGCAAAGGCTCAGAGACACTCCGTGGAGTCTGCAGCTCACCACAGTGTAGTCAGTTGGTGTGAACATGTGTGGGGCAGCCACGATGCTAAAATGTTGAGGTTACGCAGGTACTTTAAGGATCACAGCTTCATTACTTTGAAAAGGTCTGAACGGTGAAGACACACGAGCAGTCTGCCAATCAGACGGGCAGTAAAAAAGCCAACCGTTTTGACAGATTATCGGAACTACTTAAGTGTACCTAAAATATCACTGGACAAAAAAAATGACGGATGTGAACAACTACATCAAAAATGATTAATATTAGGGAGGTACTATATATATATATATATATATATATATTTTATACTGAATCATGCTTTGAATGGTCAGAAATGCACTTGAGTCTGAGACTCAGCAGGTACAACAAAAGGTCACCACACGTGTTGATTTCAACACAATTTATTTACATACTCTCCGTACACCTCATATTCTATTTGAAGCCTTGGCAATCTACTATTGCATCATGTCAACAGTTCTTTTCTTGTACTCCTTCTTTCATCCCACACTTGAGTGTCCACATTTTTGTCTTTGCACATAATGACAGTCTTTACTCAGCAGGTTCACCTCTGTCCACTCCACCTTCAGTTTCCTCTGAGTACCTTCAGTCAATGGGGCCCTGGAAGATGAGTTTGATGTGGCCCTGCTCCCCCGTCAGCCAGGTACCACAGAAGGGGCAGGCAGCGTGGAAAGCATGGGTGCCGTGGGGTAATGGGATCTGGCTCCACCCCACCACTGTTTTTTCTGAGCATACATGGCCGCAGGGGCAGAAAGCGTGAGTGGGTGGACCGGCATCCAGGTACAATCCTCCCTCACAGCCCAGCCACAGCGGCACATAGGGGCCCACTTGCCGACACATGGGGCACTCCCTCTCCCCGGTGCTGGCTGGTGCTGTGCCCCCAGGGCCGGCGGGACCCTTTTCCTTGCGGTAGCCCCAGTTATGGTAGCCATGTACGTGGCCGCAATTAACGTAGACCCAGGGCTGCTTCTTGTCAACGATCTCACGCTGAGCCAGACTTGGGAATGCCAGGGTGTTGAAGCCCACGGGACACTGGGGTCGGGCCGCATTCAGCTCCTGGCGAAGGGACTCCAGCTGTTTGAGGGTGGGAGTGTGGCGCAGTCCGGCGGGGGTCCTCCATAGCAGGGTAGCCCCGCACAGATCAATCAGAGAACCGTCCTGGAGGGTGTTTGACTCATTTTCAACCTTGAGAGGAGAACAGAGGATAGAAATGTAGCAGGGAAAAGAGGAGAAGAGAGGGTACATCATTTGTCATAACTGGGCTGTCAGGACAGAGGTAATGCTGATTTATTTATATACTGGTGGGAGCTGTTAAACTGGGAACACTCTGCACTGGGCTGATACACTGTACAAGGGAACCTTTCAGCAGTCCCCTTCTAACCACCACATGATGGCACTGTGCTCAACTAGACAGACAGGTGACACCCATGAAGTGGAAGTGCTTTCCCTCATAACACCATCATTATCAGCAGCATGTCTATCTTTGGAGTGTAGCTGTAGTAAAATAATTAAAGATGGATGTTTTTTTTGTTTGAAAGAGAGACAAAAAAGTTGCCTTTACACCTGCTCAGATTGCTGTTACATATATGATAGAAACTAAAAGCACACAAAAAATACAGAATCTATGAAAAATACCCGTCTTTTGTTTTTCAAATGACAACGTTATAATGTAAATGACAGTTCTCAGGACATAAAACCAGTGATCTAATGATTTTAACAAATCCAGATGATAAAATCTAACAATGGCATAGCCGTCAGTGCTGAAAACCCCCATAAACCATAACCATAAATCATAAAAACTATTCTTTTTCAGACAGCTCAAATGTTTTCCATATTACAGGAAGTTATATATGGGACAGCCTGGTTATGCAACAGTGCTTAACAGTGCTTTGATATTGTTATGATATTTCACATTTCCTTTCCTGCCAATGCTGATGAGCCACACTGCCAAATATTTTTGATAAATAACTTTTAGTTATTTAAGTTTAGCAGAGAACTATTAACCACGCCCTCATTTTCTGAGAAAGAAAGTCCTTTAAAGCTAGGGTTGGTGAGTTATTCTAGAAGCACGTTTTGTTTTAAATCTTTTTAACGGCTCAGCAGCATTCCATAAATCAAATACTCCGACATATAATAAAAAAAACATCTAGTATCTGTGGCCGTTGCGGGCCTCCAATAATCCTATCCAATCAGTCACATAGGACTCGTATGAAAGATCAAAATCTGATTTGATGCCAGACTTCTTATAAGCATGGAAGAAGAGGCTATCGTGTTAATTCAGGGGATTACCAAACAAGGTGGATTATAACCTTGTTTTGGGTAAAGTCAACAAACCAGTGGCGTGCACAGACTTTTTGAAGGGGCGAAAATACAGCACGTTCTCGCCACTGAAGAGGGCACTTTAGCACGTATTTTGGCTCCCAAGAGGGCACTTTAGTACGCGTTTTGGCTCCCAAGAGGGCACTTTAGCGCGTGTATTGGCTCCCAAGAGGCCATTTTAGCATGCATTTTGGCTCCCAAGAGGGCACTTTAGCGCGTGTGTTTCATCAATTGGGCCACGATGCACATCACTGCAACAAACTTTCCATGCATTTAAAAAAAGCAGCAGTAAGGAGTAAGTGTCGTGCTGGGTATCCTTTTCAGACTATTTTGCTTAACAGGGCAGAAAAAGCTAAGAAAAATAGCTGCTGACACATCTTTGGCTGTCGGGAACTGCACAGTTGGGCAATATGTGTTCATGTGCATTGGAGGAGTGGCTCTGGAGGGAGGGGATTTTTTGGTTGGATACTTTAAATTTAGCTGGCTCCCCCAGCTTTAAGACAGTGTTCACTTGCTTACATTGCACTGTCTTTGTAATTGCTTATCTCTGACCACAAAGCAAACATGGGTGTCGTCTTCTCATCAGCCCCCTTCATCTTACCAGTTTGCCCCTCTGTTGGGCTGAGCGAGTCTCTCTCAAGGCAAAGACGTTTCCACAAACTGAGATTTCCCGCCAAACGCCTGGAGCCGGCTCAGACACAAACTCCCCTGCCGGGTGCATCACCAGCACCCCGTTGGTGGTCAGGCCGTCCATCAAGCCATCCGATGTCCTCCATTTGGCAGCTCGCTCCTGAGAGACCCCCCACACGCGTGCGCACACACACACACACACACACACACACACACACACACACACACACACACACACACACACACACACACACTCAAGCAGAGCAGGCACACATAAATGTTAGGGGAATGATGGAGAGGCACAGAGGGATGATAGTGGAGGTGGAAGTCAGAGGTGGCTGGTTAGAAAAAACAGCCGACGTTGCATTTCTCTGCTGCTATATTTAGCTCAGTACAGAATGACTACTGTACTGACTAATGCACAGAAATGCACCCATGCCTAAGAATAAACCTGTCCCTTAGAGAGAGAAAAGATGTGTTGTGAACACAAATTAGCTCTCATAGAATGAAACAGCAAAATTCTGGCATATTTCAAAGCTTTAATATTGGTTTGGCTGTCCATTGATGTGTTTAATTGGCATCAATTATATCACAATATATGTCTTCCCTTAAAATGTTTAATTAATCGATGCAGAGGATGTGCATACATTTATTCATTGAATTGGGGTTACAAGCTTAACCTCCCTATCTCATAAAACAACAATATTTAAACCAAATAGGGTCTGTTGTGATGTACCAATAGGTGGCACTAATGCACCCCAAGGCAGGTTGCCAGCTTGCTACTACCACACTGTGTGGCTACTGCTGCTGCATAAAATCCTACTGGAGGAGGTAGAGGAAAGGAACGAGACACTCTACCCGAGGTGGAAAATCTAAAACACTGAGCCTTGGTGCATGGCGTTGTTCGCTTACTTACAGCTGATAGTCATCTGGTTGTTTGTGGCAAATAAACACATATGATCTTGCTGTTAAACTTGTGCGAGGAGTGCAAGGCAGAGATTCTCTCTGCTGGGAGTGAACACACCATTAAACAACCACCACTGCTTATGAAAATCTATCTACGTGACACAAGCACAAACATTTACGGATGAGGTCATGTTTTAAAGATTCACTAACGGTATGTTTAGTCTTATTGCCTGACTTCCTTCTTTTCTTCAAATTAGTAAACTTGTGAATTTATCTGGTATAACATTGTCGGAAACATTTGGTATAATGTATGTGCACATCTCAAACAAAGGTGTCGTGGATTTTTAACATTATAACGCAAAAATGTTACACACATCTTAAAATGCTATTGCTGAAAACATGGTCACAATACACTATCAAAAACAGGGACCGTTATAATGAAAATCGTAAGTATTATTCTGTCAAGGTCTTACCTTTCATAATCATGAATTATTTATCAATGATGTCAGTATATCTGCTCATCTATCTGCAGTGATGCCAGTAAAAAAGTGGTCAGATTAGAATAACGTGTAACATGTTACTCTAATCTGACCACTTTTTTCAGTAACGAGTAATCTAATCTAAATCTATATTTCCAAACCAGTCAACAACACAAACAACAATGGAGGGAGGAGAGAGATGTGCGTTTTCTAGCTGGAAATACAGTCATGAGACACAGTCACAGATGACAATATTAAAGTTCGTTGTACAGTCTGTGCTGGCGACAAAGTACTATCAAGCTTCAAAAACACAATGTCGAATTTGAATAAACATTTGAAGTCGCAGGACAGTTAAGTTTGCAGAGCAAGTCCCATCAGGTGGTGTTAAGCAGAGAGCTGCGAGCAAAGCCACAGCCTCGACTTCTGCAGGAGGGTCCCCACCACCCAAACAACAAAAGCTGGACTTGGTTGCAAAACAAGTAAGTGGGGGAGAGTTGAAGAAGTTGGTCAGGCGGTATGTTGTAGTTTTCTCTACAACATACCGCCTGACCAACTTCTTCGCCTGACCGCTTCACAGCACTTAAACACGGTTGACTCACCCTTGTTTGGTGCCATAATAAACAAGATCCCTACTACTATCAATGCAGTGCTTGGCGTTACTGTTAAAAATGCACTTCCAATAAAGTGAGTTGAGTATTGGCAAAACCGGTTGTCATGTTTATGTTGAGGCAGCGGGGTGTTTTCGGCAGCTGCTGAATGTAACGAATAAAGTAACTTGTAATCTAACTTAGTTACTTTTAAAAACAAGTCAGTAAAGTAACTATGTTACTTTTTAAAGGAGTAATCAGTAATCAGATTACTTTTTCAAGGTAACTATGGCAACACTGTCTATCTGCACTGCATCCATCACACAGTTCAGAGGTGAGCCATAGAGTCTGCTTTTTAACAAAAGGAAAATATTTGTTTCATATACCGGTGTAAATTTAGTTGTGATGGCTGCGGGAGTTATACAAGCAGCTGGGGTGTATGTGTGTGTGTGCGTGTGGAGAAGTGCTAGCTGATGGTATCCCTCTGACTGCTGGCCTAGTTGTCGGGGGTCCTGATGAATCTTGCATGGGATGAAGTCATGCTGTCATGAGAAAGGCTATTATTGGTTTGCATGGCTTTGTGTACTTAGATGTCACGTTTTAGAGTACCCTAGCCCGGCAGCATGTGCTGTGGTTCTGAAGCTTTCAGAACTTAAAATAGTCTAACAAATGACTCGGGGCTCCAGACTAACTTTTTTTACTAGGAGCACAGCGGCCCCTTACTGAAAATTTTAGGAGCGCAATCCCAAAATTTAGGGGCGCACATCGTAAATCAATTATATATATATATATATATATATATATATATATATATATATATATATATATATATACACACATATATATATATATACATATATATATATATATATATATATATATATATATATATATATATATATATATATATATACACACATATATATATATACATATATATATATATATATATATATATATATATGTATAAAATTAAGAAGTTATTAGGGGCCGAGCCCGAGGGGCCGAGGTCCTAGGAACCTTGGTCCTAGGAAACATGTCTGCTTGCATACGGCTAAAAGTGGTGCTGCAGGCTAAATTGTGCGAGGGAGGGCGGTGCAATTTGGACGGTTGGTGAAGACACCTGCACGTACCTCAGACACAAAAAAATACATATATCCGCCTGCAGGGGGCGCTGTAACCTAGGCCAACGCGTTTTTGCCTATAACTCTCATACCGTATGTCGCACATTCAAAAACCTTGTATCCCCAGATTCCCTGAATGGAGCTGAATCACTTTGCAATGGCCACGCCCACTTCCGCCAAGTAAGTTTTTTCACAAATTCGCAAAAACTGGAAAACCTACTTTTTCGAACTCCTCCTTGGGATTCTGTCCGATCTGCCTGAAACTTGCCACGTACACTCTTTAGCTGGACCTAATAAAAAGTCACCAAAAGAATTTTGCTCGGTCAAAATATGCGCAAATTATTGATGAACGAGCTAGCTATAAAAATGTAAACTGTTTGATATCTAAGTCAAACTAAATGCTATTACCACCAAATTTGAGATCTTTGGTTGCCATGAGACTGGGAAGGGATGAGCCGAATTTGGCGAATTTTCGCCACTAGGGGGCGCTAAAAACATGGGAAGTTTATATCTCTTGAAAGGCTACACTGATTTTTACGAAATTTGCTCAGTATGATGTAGGGCCAATCCTGAGGCCATATCTTGAAGGTGGTCATGACTGGTCAATGTGGGCGTGGCTTATTACAAGATAAACAACAAACATTAATTTCAGCCAAACTATTATGTTGAGAGCTTTGAAATTTATATGGTGCATATTGAATAGGACACAGTTCTTCCACACCAAAAATTGCACATGTACTCCACTAGGTGGCGCTATAATGGATGCAATCGCGTTTTTGCCAGTAACTTTCACATTTAAAATAACACATTCGCAAACCTTATATCCATATGTTCCCGAAATAGAGCTGGGTTTTCTGACATACGACACGCCCACTTCTGCTGCACATATCGTTCGCTAAATCGCCACATATGCAAAACCTACTTTTTCGAACTCCTCCTACAATTTAAGCGCCATCTGCCTGAAACTTTGCACATAGAATCTCCAGATGTGTCTGATGAAAAGTTATCAAACGAATTTTGGCACTCCAAAAAATCTGCTAGTTATAACCAAACAATCTTTTTTGCTAGCTAAAAAACAGATATTGTTTCATATACCGGTCAAACTAAATGCTTTCAACATCAAACTTAAGTCAATTGTTCCTGAAGTCATCCAGAGGCGTTCCCAGGCCAGCTGAGCGACATAGTCACACCAGCGTGTCCTGGGTCTTCCTCGGGGTCTCCTCCCGGCGGGACATGCCAGGAACACCTCCCGAGGGAGGCGTCCCGGGGACATCCGAAACAGATGCCCGAGCCACCTCAGCTGGCTCCTCTCGATGTGGAGGAGCAGCGGCTCTACTCTGAGCTCCTCCCGGGTGACAGAGCTCTTCACCCTATCTCTAAGGGAGCGCCCTTCCACCCTGCGGAGGAAACTCATTTCGGCCGCTTGTATCCGGGATCTTATTCTTTCGGTCATGACCCAAAGTTCATGGCCATAGGTGAGGGTCGGAACCTAGATTGACTGGTAAATCGAGAGCTTCGCCTTTCGGCTCAGCTCTCTCTTCACCACGACAGACCGATACAACGACCGCATTACTGCGGCCGCTGCACCGATCCGCCTGTCAATCTCACGCTCCATCCTTCCCTCACTCGTGAACAAGACCCCAAGATACTTAAACTCCTCCACTTGAGGCAGGAACTCTCCTCCCACCTGGAGGGAGCAAGCCACCTTTTTCCGGTCGAGAACCATGGCCTCGGATTTGGAGGTGCTGATTCTCATCCCAGCCGCTTCACCCTCGGCTGCAAACCGCCCCAGGACACGCTGGAGGTCCTGGCCTGAAGGAGCCAACAAGACCACATCATCCGCGAAAAGCAGAGATGAGATCCAGTGGCTCCCGAACCAGATCCCCTCCGGCCCGAGGCTGCACCTAGAAATTCTGTCCATAAAAATAATGAACAGAACCGGTGACAAAGGGCAGCCCTGCCGGAGTCCAACATGCACTGGGAACAGGTCTGACTTACTGCCGGCAATGCGAACCAAGCTCCTGCTCCGGTCGTACAGGGACCGTACAGCCCTTAACAGAGGGCCTCCGACCCCGTACTCCCGGAGCACCTCCCACAGAATGCCACGAGGGACACGGTCGAATGCCTTCTTCAAGTCCACAAAACACATGTGGACTGGTTGTGCAAACTCCCATGAACCCTCGAGCACCCTGCGGAGGGTACAAAGCTGGTCCAGTGTTCCACGGCCAGGGCGAAAACCGCATTGTTCCTCCTGAATCCGAGGTTCGACTATCGGCCGAATTCTCCTCTCCACTACCCTGGAATAGACTTTCCCAGGGAGGCTGAGGAGTGTGATCCCCCGATAGTTGGAACACACCCTCCGATCCCCCTTTTTAAATAGGGGGACCACCACACCGGTCTGCCAGTCCAGAGGCACTGTCCCCGACTGCCACGTGATGCTGCAGAGACGTGTCAGCCAGGACAGCCCCACAACAGCCAGAGACTTGAGGTACTCAGGGCGGATCTCATCCACCCCCGGTGCTTTGCCACCGAGGAGCTTCCGGACTACCTCAGTGACTTCGGCTTGGGTGATGGATGGGTCAACCTCTGAGACCCCAGCCTCTGCTTCCTCTATGGAAGGCGTGTCAGTGGGATTGAGGAGATCCTCGAAGTATTCCTTCCACCGCCCGACGATGTCCCCAGTCGAGGTCAACAGCTCCCCACCTCCACTGTAAACAGTGTTGGTGGAGGACTGCTTCCCCCTCCTGAGGCGCCGGATGGTTTGCCAGAATTTCTTCGAGGCCGACCGGTAGTCCTCCTCCATGGACTCTTCCCAGACCCGAGTTTTTGCTTCCTAGACTGCCCGTGCTGCCGCACGTTTGGCCTGCCGGTACCCGTCAGCTGCCTCAGGAGTCCCCCGGGCCAGCCAGGCTCGGTAGGACTCCTTCTTCAGCTTGACAGCAACCCTTAGTTCCGGGGTCCACCACCGGGTTCGGGGATTGCAGCCGCGACAGGCACCGGAGACCTTACGGCCACAGCTCCGGACAGCCACGTCAACAATGGAAGTGGAGAACATGGTCCATTCGGACTCAATGTCCCCAGCCTCCCTCGGGATCTGGTCAAAGCTCTCCCGGAGGTGGGAGTTAAAGATCTAACCCTATAGGCCTAGTGGATGAAATTCAACTTGGTTGCCAAGAGTTGCATGTTGGGCAATTTGAGTAATTAGCATAATGAGCTAATTAAGGGGAGACACTACAGGTGAAGAATAGGGACATTAAATAGGGATATTAAACATTATTCCTAGCTATATTTTGAAGGTTTTAACAGAGGGGTTTGTTCATATATCATTCACAGCCTGATTTATATAACATTTTATTCCTAAAAACAGGGCGAAAATTGTTTATTTATGGCTGTTGACAGTATTTTCTGATTTATGGAGTGATAAAAAGAGATATCCAAAATTCCCTCTGTAAAAACCTTTGGCTATAATATAGGCACATATTTAATTAGATAATGTCTCATTTGCATATTTAAACATACAATTTCAGAAAACTCATAATACAAAAAATAATTGTCTTAATGTAAGTAATCAACTGGAGAAGTTTCATGGTGATATATATTAGTCCCTAATGTCCCTATTCTTCACCTGTAGTGTCTCTTAATTAGTTCATTATGCTAATTACTCAAATTGCCCAACATGCAACTCTTAGCAACCAAGCTTAATCTCATCTGCTAAACCTATAGATGAGATTTTAATAATAAAAGTTCATAGGAAACAACATTTCTGGGTTTAGTATGGGCCATATGGGGGTTTCCAGTAGACTATTTCACCTTTTCTAAACTGAATGTTTTCAGAGAGGTGCCTGGCAGACCCTTCTCCTCTCCACAGAGCAGGAGGATGTTGTTTTACTGCCAATAACCTTCGGATGGACACGTCACTGGAGAGCTCTTTTAGTAATTTACAACAAATAACCACATCTGGTCTTCCCCCCCTTTGAAAAAGATGCACTTCTTTTCCTCAGGTCAAACAAGGTCAAACACCGAAGAGTCTTCTCTCTACCCATCAGAAGAAAATAGAACTGCTTTCTCACAAGGATGGTTATGATTTAATGTGTCTTACTGATCTACGTCTCTTTCCCTCTGAAACAACAGATACATTTTCCAGTGGGGGAAGGCTAATTTGGAAACCTAATCCGGCTCTCCCCTCTCATGTGTCAAACCGTTGTTTATGACAGTGTTGTCGTTGCAGTCTGACATTCCAATCCCACAGCGGTCTCTGTACTCATTCAGGTTTTCCAATAAGTTCTGAATACTCAGTAAACTAGGATCTCATCTCCTTAATTTTAGCATATTAACAAATAGTAGAGAAAATCCATAAAACTGATGTTTTCCATGTTTCTCCATGTTATTCTAGAACTAAGATCAAGTTTTATTGTTAATGAGTTTGAGATCTGGGGAGAAACCAGCCCCTCCCTTTTGGTGAGCCTGGGACTGGAACAGGCTGTCAGAAGATCCCTTTGTGTTTAATACTTTTATTATTTACCAGTAAAATATATCTGACATATGCTTTTGTTGACAAGCATTAAGTTAGGACTAGAAGGAATATGTATAAGTCCTCAGTCCTACTGTATGTTGAAGTGTGTTTTTTGTTTAATCATGTTTTAATTCTTTTTGAATGATAAGTGATTTTAGTCATGTAGTATCCTTTCATGTAGACAAAGCCCCACTATTAAGCCATGGTGAAATTCTGGGAAAGGTGAAACACAATCTCGAAACATTAAAAGCAATCGTACTCGTACGTACTCTTCTGCACTCTTATCTTCTTTTTAAAGTATAATCTTTACTTTATTTTTATTTTTGCAACAAGCTCTAAGACAAGCGAATTGAATCACTGCTTTAAGTGCTTTACTTTTATCAAAGTTTTTAACAGAACAAAGTTCTTTCCTTTTTGATTTTTAATATATCGTTAAAGAATCACCGCCTGATCCAGAAGAAGTTGAATTAGTTTAAGAATCAGAACTTGAGAACCACCACTCGAAACCACAAGGAAAAAGTCTTTATCAAGACTATCCTCATTGATGATTGACAGTGCAGTAATTGTCTGCTTCAGAAGCCGTACAAGTTGTTTCCAACCAAAGAGAATGTTTGCGTGCTCCAAACCGAGACTGACTCTGCCCCCAGCGCTCCCAATGCGGACATCCCGCTGGGCCTTTGAACTGAGAGTTCTTCAACAGAGTACCAGACTTCCCTCTGGCTATTGGACCAACATGGCGAGCCCGCAGTCCAACCCAGAACGCTCGAGGAACCAAAACTTCAGGACTTCCTGACTCCCAGCCAAAGCAGGCTGAACGTCTTCATACAGCTGGATCTACACAAGTGAGAATGAGTTGGTGTCTAAGTTCTGACTTCTATTTTATAATCTGAAGAGAATTGAAATTAGGGTCTTGTTAGTATTAAAAATTACTCCCGCAATATTTAATATATAAAAGCCGACCCATGATTTCACCATCTGCCCACAGTCACATAACCTTATTACTTTACTCACTACAGTATTTACATTTTCTGTTATCTGTTGTTGTTCGTCTAAAAAAAAAATCACTGCTTCAGAATATGAGAATATAGAATATGAGACTGAATATAGATTTTCAAATTGAATAAATTGATTTGAAATTGATTTGTACTGTTCAAGCTAAACTTGACCAGTTGGATTTGATTGATTTCCTCCGGATTAGTCAAATAGCTAAAACAACGGAGGTGGTGCCCCATTTACGAGTCTATAATTAATCACCAGTGATTAATTGCATGTATTATTAAGTAGTGTATCTCCTACACTTTCTTACCAGTAATGACACAATTTTAATTACCAAGTTAAAGGATGGTTTATTATAATTGGAGGTTTATTTTCACAGCTTTGACCACTGGTTATGTTAATATAGTCATCAAATTCATCAAAGATCTGGCAGTGTGACTACAATGCTAAAAATGAGTCCTGTCTGAGGAATAGGTGAGTTGTAAACAAACAAACAAACAAACAAACAAACAAACAAACAAACAAACAGACAAACAGACAAACATTTTAACCAAATGTTGTCTGTTGTTACCAATCTGACCTGTGATTGACCAAATATTAAGATGCAGTCATTAACTACATATCCCTGCCCATGAAATGTTGGGTGATTCTCACTTCTTTCTCAGAATTCTGATTAAAGACAGAAATCCGACAATTTATCTCAGATTTGTGACTTTAATGCCAGAATTCTGAGCAAAAGGATCAGATTTCTGACTTAAACCTTTGATCAAATTCTAGCGTAAAAAGAAAAGAGACAGACCTCAAATTTGATCCTCCTCAGTAATTAATCAACAAAGCGCTAACATGTAGTATGTTAGCGCTTTGTTGATTCTGACTGGTTATGTAACCAGACACATATCAAAGCAGCCAAAGCACTTTCATAACACACATGATTAACACTGCCAGCAACTCCATACCACACACACACACACACACACACACACACACACACACACACACACACACTATATTCCTTCTTTTCTATTGCTTCCTCAGGCTATGTCACATGTACTGTCACCCATCCTAACAGCTATGATGTCACCTGTGTGTGGCACAGCCCTGTCCCGCTGTTGCTCTCACCATAGTTGCCACGGTTACCAGCCCCTGTGTAGTTCACCAAGAAAATCCTGACACCCACAAAGGAGAGCACTTACCCCAAGGAAGATGTTTTTGGAAGAGTCGAAGCCGGCTGCGTAGATGCGGGCGGTGTAGGGAGCGCTGCGTTCACACATGATACGGCAGGCGTAGCGGGAGATGGTGCTCTGGGGCGACTGACCGCCGCCGCCACCCTCGCCTGCCGCACCCCCACCCTGACTGCTGCCTGCTGTGTCCGTCACCACAAAGTCAATCATGCTCTCTGTGGACCGGCCAATCTGAAAAAACCAACAGAGAGGGATCAAAATCCTAAAACAGTTATTGTGTTTGACTGTTCAGTACTGTTCATATTTACTTTTAAAAAGCAGACATAAAAGTAACTTACAAGTTACTTTCCCTAGTAACTAATTACATTTGATAAGTAACTCAATTACTTTTAAAAGAAGTAACTAGTAACTATTAATCATTAAGTACTAATTTTCAGTAATTTGCCCAACACTGGGCAGCACAGATGTAAAAAAGTGTAGTTTTCCTTTCCTTTCCACTGAACTGAAGAAATGAGGAAGCAGCACTGCTCTTGAATTGAAGTATTGAAATATTATAAGCAGCACAATAACAATTTCATTTGCTTCCATTATGTCCGGGTAGAGTCAGATATATCTGTCCCAAACGTGAACAAAGTATAACCAAACTATCATGCATTATTAGATACATTGAGAGGAGAGAAAGGAACCTGTTTTGTAATGTTGGTGAACTGAGTCTTTAACACAGCAGACAGAGGAAGAGAGACAGACCTAGATGATGGAGCACAGCCATGTTGATACTGTGTGCTGGAGTTTGTATAGATCTCTTTGATGATGAGAGAAGGTGTTTGGAAGAAGGCTGTGAGCTGTTGAGGGCAGACAGGTCTGACTCATCCTCTCTTGTATATTTTATCTCCTCAGTCTTTTGTCTTCCCTCCTTCTGACTTTCTTTCCTTCACTACGTCTTTATTCTCTCCCTCTGTTCTCCCTGACGCCCTCACTGCGCTGTTCTGTCATGACTCTGCATTCTTGATGAGTCTGACAAATCTGCTCACAGATTACCTGAGCACTCACCGAGATGCGTGCCTGACTTGTGTTTTGTTCTGTATGGTGTTCTGTCATGTTTTGCTATGGGGCTGTCAGGTTCCATTATAGTTTTACCAAAAAATATACGATAAAAGACACATTAAAGTAATAGTTCGCTGTTTTAGGAAAGCATGAGATGGGAAGATGGATATCAGAGAGTGAGGATGTGGGTAGCGTAGCGACAGTTCCTGCCAACGCCTCTTAAAGTCCCTAACATGAGGTATCCACCCCCCCCCCCCAAAAAAAACAAAAAAACAACAACAAACAAACAAAAAAACAAACAAACTAAATTTTTCTGGTTTTAGCCACATACTCACTAAGTCACTACTCTAAAGGCAACCAATCGGCAAGCATGTTAGCTTGAGGTAGCTAAATAGGCTAATCTACAAACTCAGATGGATGCCTTTTGAAAGGGTTTGGATGTACATGTAATTAGGACATGTGCTAGACATTCAGTAGCTTGGTTGAAACAAATTTGACTGCGGTGTTCTAAACATAGACTAGCCAACATTGTTCAGAGAAGGCTAATTCTCACTTTGTATTACAGAGAGAAGTTTAAAATGTTTGGCCTGACTTTGAATCCGAAAAATTTCAGTTATTGTAGAGGAGCAACTCCTTTATTGCCCTGAGCTGCCATATTTGAAAAGGGGTGTCAAACTGAATTTAACTGTCAGTTTTATTCCAAGCCGCTTAAAGTAATGGTTGTAAATATAAGACTAGATAAATGTATTGAATTGTTATCATGATTAATTACACAATTAATAAGCTCCCTGATTCGATCTGCAATGTTTTCAACAAGCTGACATTGTTAAAAGCCTGTTTCGGGTTAAGGCCCACTTTTTCACCTCCCTTCAGCATACACTTCTGAAGGTATGTGAACAAAACTGCACCTTCTAAAAAAAAGGAATTTTAACTTGACAATGGAGAAATTTCTTTAGACGCTAAACAGTTCAATTTCAATGCTCCAACATTCTTTCTGTAACTTTAACAAACATACTCTGTTCGCAGGCTGCCTTTTAATTATTGGATTTTTGCATTTAGGGTTAGCATACTTGGCTCTGTGTTTGGTGTCAAAGTGCCACCGTAAATTGTTTCCTCTGTGACTGCCACTGTCTTGTTACAAGAAGACATACTTCCTTGTTTCCAATCTCGCATTAAACTGCCCCTCAGTGTCAACTTCTCTTTTCTTTGACATCTTGCTTGGCTGCAATGATGAACATTAATAGCTACAACCATTCAACTAGAGTGTCACTACTGGAGGTGGCTAGTGAGACATGACGTAGCGCATACTGACATATATCGGCTAGATGCCTTCCCAGATAGCAAAATTGTTGCAGCTTAGAACTGGCCCATACCAGATACATTAATCTGGCCGTCATGCTACATGGCATGATGGTACTTGGGTGGTCTGCTCCTGAGCTCCAGCTTTACTGGCTCGAGTCTGGGCTTGTGGCAGGCCAAAGTACCATCTTTCCATGTGGTATGTAGGCCGGATGAGGGTGTCAGGTACATTTTGCTATCTGGGTTCAGTGTGCAGATATTACAGTTTTTTCCAATTGCTAAAACACAATTTTGCAAACTAGGCTGGTTTTATCAAAATACTTAACACAATTCACAAAACCACGCACCCAAACTGCAAAATACCTCATATATCCTGCAAAATGAAGCACTGCAACCAGGCCCGGTTCTAGACTGCCTTGATTGGGAGGGCAGTAAGAAATGTTGATGGGTCACCAACTGCTACTGTTTTGAGTGCCATAGGGATGACGTTTTTTTGTATGCCTACCAGTCTATGGTGCCAACCCAGACCGGATGTGATGTATAATCGGGCTGCGGGCCGTAACCATGGTATCCCTGCTGTAGGGGGTAACCATGACTGTGATATAGAGACTTGTATGTGGTATATAAATAGTGATCAGATTGTTGTTTGTGGGACAGGGAACAGAGTGATTAATCAGCTGGCCCATAAGTGCTTGTGGTTCCTCTGGCTTCTGCCCATGTTTAAGATTGTCAGTCTGTCACATACATTTTGCCCCACCACCAAATTTCACAAATTCATCGTGGTAGATATGAAGGGAGGTTGGGAAATTTGGTGGTGGGACAAAATGTAAGTTTCTTTATAATCTGTAACAAAGCAATTTTATAAACAGCGCTATAAAATAAATAAATAAATCTTGTCTCTTTCTTGCACTTTTGAAAGTCGTGTGTGCCTGCCAGGGTTCCCTTTTTCTCCCTGCCAGATGCCAGCAGCCTCAGATTAGCCGCTGTCAGAGGCTCTGGCCCCAGGAAGTAACGTTAAACAGTGGCTGGCGGCACTAACCTGAATTTACGGGTTTAATCCTGTCGGTGGGGGTGGGTGAGGCTCGTGGGCCAACAGGACAAACAGCGGGGCTGGCAAGGGTTGAAAGTTGAAACCTGCTTCACAACTGGTACGTAGCCTCCCATGCCGCGGAGTGGGACAGAGACAAACTCGGAAGCAGCCGCCGATGGGACTAGGCTACTACTAGCAGTTGCTAGCTGACATGCTAACAACTAACAAGCCTGGAGTGCCCGTAGTATCTAATGTGATGCTAACTGAGAGAAGCTGCTACTGACTGTATGCACGGTACAAGAGAGAGAGAGACACCGGCTCTGTTGGCAGAAGAGCCGTGGACTGTGATTACTCTGAGCAGCATTTATGGGAATAAATTACAATATTATATATTTGAATATACTTTTTTTTTTTTTTTTTCGGAATGAAGCGACGTCGGTTTGGTGGGGCAGCCGAAGCATTTGGGGGGGCATTGCCCCCTCGTGCCCATGCCTAGAACCGGGCCCAACTGCAACTGAAACTACATATAGCATAATCAAGATCAAACTTTTGCAAAAATGGCACACACTTCATTCGTATTACCAGATTTTTTTCTAACCAACTACATTGGGCATAATGAAAAGCACTCTCATCTTTAGTATGCTTTGCCATAATACTGAAATAGTTCAAATTGTAGAGAATTCTTCAGATTGTTCACATGCGCAGACATATTTGCAGATACCCACACATGCTGTTGAAAGATTTATTTATGTATTTTTCACCAAACAAGTCAGTGCAACATATGCACAGCAGATATATTTACATTGGAGTGGACAAAAACATGCTCACAAAACAGTAAACTGAAAAAGAAAATTGCAGGGAAAAAATGTGACAATGCGAGAGGCTGCACTCTCTGTTCAGCCTCTCGCATTGTCAGCCTATGGTTGATGACATGATAAGCTAAGGTTGCTGTGATTTAATCTGAAAGTGGTTGTCTTCTTTGGCCGTGACCTCCTCTACCAACTCTACCCCTACCTCTCACTCTTCCTCCGACTCTTATTCTCACCCTCCCTCTTCCTCTCTCTGCAACATTTTCCATTGTTGTTCTAAAAAAAAGAAAAAGGTGCTCATCTGTGGTCTTTTAGTGCTTGCTTCCTAATTGAAGTGGTAACAATTGACAATTGTTTGGCCAGGTGGCACATATAGTGGCCAATTAGCTCATGTGGTGTCATTTTGAATGGCAGTGTTTTGAAATGGCAAACATGTGACTTTATGTCAGATTGTTGTGTTTTATGCAGAGAAACGTGTTCAGTGCATTTCAAAAGTGCCATTTTGAATTGCAAACTGTGTGTAAAGCATGTGTAAAGTGTAATTTTTGTGTCTCCGCTGGTTGCCTGGTTACTACCTAGAAATATTCTGGCACATAACCCTTACCAAAAATGTTGTTTTTTATGCACACATGTAATTATACAGATTAAACAAACAAGATCTGTCATGTTAGTTGAGATTTGGCTGTTGTAGTTGTATATTGTTAACTATAGAGAGAGCCCAGCAAGCTGTTTACCTCTGCCACCAGACTTTAAGCTAAGCGAAGATAAACTGAACTAAACTAAACTAAGATAAGCTAAGATAACTAAAGTTACTTTATACAGACATGAGATTAACATATTTCGCTACAAAGTAACGCATTACCTTAATTCCACTACTTTTAGTGGTAACGAGCATGTAACGAAATATTTTTTTTAATCAAGTAACGCAATTACAATCTCTCTATAAAAGCAAGGAATCTCTGTCTGTCTCTGTGTGTGTGTGTGTGTGTGTGTGTGTGTGTGTGTGTGTGTTACTCAAATATCTCTGCGGATCAGGATCAGACTGACCTGAGAGTTTCAACATGGCTGCTGCTTGGTTTAAGGGTGTGCCTGTTGGATTTGTTTGGACTGCAATGATACCGTTAACGAATTATTTCATAAATGCTTTACAAATTCCGCAAGCATTGTCCACCGGAGCCACCACAGTCACGTGCGCACCAGAGCCAATCACTGCACACTGTAGCCACGTGCGCACCAGAGCCAATCACTGCAGAGCTCAAGCCCACGACATACCTTAAGAAACAAGCGGATTTATACCTGCAGCGACGCGAGCTGTACCGGGATTTTGCCGGCGGTTCGGTCCTGTTCTGTTCTGTGCATCTAAACTGACTATTGTGGAGTAATGAGACTAAACGAGTCCGGACAGAGTCTGTTCGGGTCTGAGGAGATCTGGAGTTGCACGGACAACAAAGTGGAATCGGAATCTGTGGATGTTCGTGTGTAGCTAGCTGCTAGCCGCTAGCTAACCCACACGGCCCCACCCACCGAGTCAAAGGACCGGATGCAGCGGCACGTTCAAAACCGGACTTCGGGTAAATAATGTCCACCACGCTTTTTCGCGACATTGCCATCATGTTTGTTTTGTGTCTGGTGCAGAAGAAACAGTAAAAACGGGCTTTTGTCACGAAAGTGTCCAAGCAGCAAGTTTGGTTGCTGAGGAACAGGAAGTTGTGGGAGGACGTCAGCGGATGAGTGACAGCAGCAGTGACGTGTTGGAGACAGCGACAGAGATAGCGAGTTTTGAGAGTTGAGGGAGATTTGTGACATCTAGCGAGTGTATAGTTAGTGTGTTATATAGTGTTTAGTGTGTAGTGGAGTCGTTTTTTTGTGTTGTGAGTCAAAACAATAAGGAGACTGCTGAATGTGGAGCAGGCAGTGCAGCTCTTCATTGAGCTGAGCAGCCTGAGGCATTGCCTGCATTTGAATGTAAATAGTTACATTTAACTTTGTAAATTTCACAAACTTATGCACAAATTTAGCAAACAACAATTTATATTTGCATTATAACTAATGCAATTGGTTCATTAAACGTATTTGTGGTTTTCACAGTAAAAAATCTAACTTTTCCTACTCCGATTTTATGTTATTTTGTGATTTTAGGTCCATAGTGTTAATATAGTATGTCAAATTGAAAAAATAACTGTACAGTCACACATGTAAGGTTGTGCTGAAAATAATGACACCGAGCAAGGTAAATAGTTTTTAAGGTGAAGTATAATGGTATAATCAAAAGTAGTCAAACAAGGCAAGGTAAATAGTTTTTAAGGTGAAATATAATGGTATAATCAAAAGTAGTCAAAAACAGCCAATTATATCCCTGATGTCTCACCTTCAAACACAACCTCATTTGGCCATCCATGAAAAAGCTACTTAACCTCCCACTTTTCTATAGGAATACATGCTTCCTACGGGTATTGCACTAGTTGCTGAAATTTAAATGAGTTCGTTACTCGCGTTTTTGTGAAAGGGTTAGGGTCTTTTGTGAAAAATGAACACTTGCAGACAAGAAGACAGTGTTACACCATTCCTGTTCGGTTCCCGGACCGTGGTTGGGAAGCACAGGGGAGATGATTTCCTCCAGGACCGAAGATTATGATTACCTTCGGGGTGAACCCACTTTCACGTGTTAAGCTGGTCAGGAAATAATATCAGGGAGCTTTGCTGTATCTTGTGGAGCCGTTGCCTTTATTCCACAGCGAAACTGCAGCCTATACTGTACATTAACTGCTCGATCTATTACTGTTACCTGCTTCGCTTTCGTTCCTCTCCCATTCATTCACCTACTGCACGCACGCACACTCCCTCTCTCGCTTGCGCACTCACACCTTATGCACTCACGCACCGCCCTATTTCTGAAAGGGGCTACGCCACTCTTAGAACAACAGACAGGCCTACTTTAGCTGCTTCTGATCTAACATCGCAGGCCCTTATGGTGACGCAGTGATACACCAATCGAATCAGTCAATCAGCATTAAACCACATCATGGCCGACAGTGTGGACATGAGCTTTCTCTACTGGAAGTATGGACATTACTTTTCACTCGTCAAAATTAAAGACAAAAATGTAGTGCTGAGTTGTCAATTATGTGCAGATGTAAAGAACCTATCCACATCAAAGAGTACCTGTGAGTAACTGATACAGTTGTTATAAGTACTGCTTGATTTGAAGGCCTGTTGCCCTGTTGATTACAAGAAATAGGTCTAAAGATGATGTTTATTGTGTTTCACTGTTCAGTACTATTCATATTTACTTTTAAAAAGCAGACATAAAAGTAACTTACAAGTTACTTTCCCTAGTAACTAATTACTTTTGATATACAATAATTGGTAAAGTAATTCAATTACTTTTAAAAGAAGTAACTAGTAACTGTAACTAAATACTAATTTTTTTAGCAACTTGCCCAACACTGATCATAAGAGATGTCATCCTTAAACCTGCTTCACAGTGTGAGAGGAACAAATTAACAAATGGAAGCAAAGCACAGATTACTGATGCATATAATGCCAGGATGAAGAGTGCATACGGCTACATTAAGGTAAGACATTGATGTCTTAAATAAATTAGGTTGGCTACAGTGGCACAGTTCTACTTCAGGATGTCTTTGAAGGCTTGTGATGTAGGTGGGATTAAACAATAAAACAATACTACAATCTACTTCTTCTAAGGGCCACATTTAAATGATGGATATCATCAAAGTTCAGTTACTGTTTATAATTACTACGCAGATCTTTAGTATTACAACTGTGCTGTGTCTCTTACATCACATTTAGACCAGCTAATTTACAGAAAATGTGTAACTGGCCACAGTTAGCTTAAGTTAGATCTCTCATCTATTTATGGTACTTTTTGCAGTCAACTTGCCTCTTTTCTGACAATGTCCTATTTCTGCAGTAGATCACACAGCTGAAATGTTGAGTTGGCATGGCACATGTGCACGTGCATGTTTGTGTGTGTGTGTGTGTGTGTGTGTGTGTGTGTGTGTGGGTGTGTGTGTGTCTCTGTGTGTGTGTCTCTGTGTGTGTCTGTGTGTGTCTCTCTGTGTGTGTGTGTACGGCACTGACCTGAAACATGTCTGTATTGCTGTCATGGGTGTACTCCACAATGACAGAGTGGCTCCGCGACAGTGTGTAGGAGATGCTGTGTTGGCTTTTGTTGCTGAGTGCCTGCCAATGGAAAAGACATTATCCAGGTCACATAACAAGGAGAGCTGAAGGTCTGGCCTCCAGGAAAATCTACCCAGAGGACATTTTTTGTTCTGGAGGAACAATGCTATCTCTAATTCAAAATGAATGATATCATTTTATTAGCTGAAGTATTGTTATGATGGAGAGAGACCATCTCATGTTAAGGTACTGTGTGACTGTTTTTTCTTACAATATATAAGGGATAGTTCAGAACACATATACAATACATTATATTTACAATATACTTTATACATACAATCCTATTATCTTATATCTATAATATTTAAAATAGTAGGGTAGACTTGCAGATAAACGTTGTGTATATGAGTAGTTACACAGCAGTGCTTTGAGCAAAATGCTAATGTCTGCACATTATCATGCTCACAGTGACAATGCTAACATGCTGCATTTTCACCATCTTAGCTTAGTGTGTTGGCATGCCAACATTTGATAAATTGCAGGAGACACAAAGCACAGCTATCCTTAGTTTGGCAGTTATTTGGTCATCAACAAAAGTATTGGAGACATTTAATTAGTTATATATTACTGCGTCATGCAACCAACAATCTGCGTTACAGACCAAAGGGAAGCGTTCATGTTGTCTTTTTAAGATCCACATCAACGTGACCATATTAATATAGGCTCTCTGTGTTTAATATAGCCGAGCCTATAAGTTCTTTGTTCAGTGTCTGTGTGACTGAAATATTTTTGCTGTATATTGTAGGCCTAATGATGAAGCGTTAATTGTCCCAGTTCACTTTAATTTACATTCTTGAATCACATATGCCCATGTATTCCTTGAAATGAAAAGGCATAGAAAAATAGATTTTTGTGTTTTCACGTCATAATAGGCTACATTATAGAAGGCATAGGCCTGTTTTCCTATCTCACAATATATCACTGACTGTGATCCTTTGTCTGTCTGCTGTGTCCAAGGCTATTGGTTAATCTAAAAAGATCTAGGCTATTCAATTGTTCTGTAGAGGTTATTTGGGGCATTTTGTTGAAAGTAACTAAAAAGTAGTGTAATCAGTAATATAGTACTCTGTCAATGATACATCCCTGAGTTATTTATAGTGTTCAACAGTGCTGAGGAAACCCAGAAGTTTCCTTCAAACTGTTTAAACTTTAAGTGTTGAGTTTAAAACAACAGACACCTGCAAGGAAATGTTGGTGTTTTTGGGGTGCTGTGGAGGACTACAACAAAATCCTCTATAACCATTAATGTAGCACAGTGCCTGTAAGTATTTTTTGTTTGGTTAGTTACAGCTTACAAACTGAGCTCTAATTTAAAGTGAAAACTAATTGGATAAGATGTTCTTTACCTTTGACACCAGAGGGGTTGAAACATTGTGGATAACATCAGGTTTGACTCCGTTGGCTTTAGGTCTCTTATAGAGAGCAAGGCGACTTCTTCTCCGACCTTTGTCCCCATTTGCCAGTGACCCATTGTGCCTGTGAAATATAAGAAGGAATGTACTCATTTGTGGCCATGATGATAGCAGGGTTAAACCAATTCATTTTGTGTTTCCTGATGTTTTCTCTTTTAACAGAAATACTGTATTCACTCGGATAGACTTTTACATTTTAACTGCTTTACAACAGCAACTAATCCAGCTATCATGAAGTGATTATGGGTCCAGTCACTATTATAAATCTGCCAAACTTTGTCAGATTTATGTACAGTGACCTCAAAATTCCAAACGTAAAACTGTGCACAAAACTCCGACAATGTCACCCCTTGCCTTTGATTGGATTGTTGGATGCTGTCATTCAAAACTATGAGACATGATGACTCACAGAGGTGACAAGTAATAAAGTAAAAATACTTCGTTACTTTACTTAAGTAGAAATTTTGGGTATCTATACTTTACTGGAGTAATTATTTTTCAACCGACTTTTTACTTCTACTCCTTACATTTTCACGCTATTATCTGTACTTTCTACTCCTTACATTTTAAAAATAGCCTCGTTACTCTTATTTTATTTCGGCTTGTTTTCATTCCGGTTTGTCATCGTTCAAAAAAACAAAAAACAAAAACAAAACCTATTCAGATAAATCGCGCCATCCGGACAGAGTGAATTTGATTGTGGTTGGATGAGAAGTATAAACATAGTACCATTCGGTACATAGCGTTGCTATGGCGCCGTACTAGGTGGCAGCCTGTTGCAGCAGCTCCCGTGGGCTTCCAAGTTTTTTTTGTATTTCTGTTTTGATTTTCGATGTGATTTTTGGCAATTCTTCTCAAGAGACAGTGAGAAGATGGACACTTCCTTTTTTTTTAAAACTATTTTGTCTTTTTGAACAAGACGGACGAGCTTGTGGCACTTTTATGTTTATTATGCTAACCCTAGCAACGGAGGGACAGGAGCGCATCATTGAGCGCATTGTTTACACACGCGACCAGCTGATTGCGCTGTGTAAACCTGCACTGCTGTGTGAACCTGCACTGCTACCCGGAGCCAGACCTGAGGTCCTGAAGGAGCTGCTGAGGAGACGCCGTGGCTGCAGAGCCGGAGTGAAGAGGAGGGGGAAGAAGAGGAGACACAGACCGGCTGTACCGGCGATCGTCATGGGAAACGTGAGGTCTCTGGGGAACAAGACGGACGAGCTCGCCGCGCTGATAAAGTCTCAGAGGGAATATCGTGAGTGCAGTATGTTGTGTTTCACGGAGACATGGCTTCACTCAAACATCCTGGACCACAGCGTGGCGATTCCCGGCTTCAGCACTGTTCGGGCGGACAGGGATGTGATAAGCAGCGGAAAGAAGAAAGGAGGAGGGATTGTACTGTATGTGAGTGAGAGGTGGTGTAATCCCGGACATGTTCACGTGAAGGAACGTCTCTGTACCCCGGACATTGAACTGTTGACTGTGGGGATGAGGCCTTGTTGTTTGCCCCGGGAATTCACGTGCGCCGTCATTATCGGTGTGTACGTTCCTCCTTCAGCTGATGCAGCGCTGGCCTGTGACGTCATCCACCCCGCTGTTGCCCAGATACAGACGCTGCATTCTAACGCATTTATTGTCATCACTGGGGATTTTAATCACATCTCACTGGACAAAACCCTCCCAACATTTCACCAGTATGTTGACTGCCCCACCAGAGACTGTAACACACTGGATCTGTTGTATGCAAATATATGTGTGTATATATATATATATATATGTGATTGGCTGCAAACAGGACACTCTGGAGGCTGTGGTGGAGAGGAGGACACTGAAAAAACTGTTATCCATCATGGATAATCCTCTCCACCCTCTCCAACTCACACTGGTCAGACAGCGGAGCACCTTCTCCGGAAGGCTGCTTCAGCTTCGCTGTCGTAGCAACAGATACAGGAAATCTTTCCTGCCACAAGCCATCACTTTATACAACAACTCTCTCACCTCTGCCTGATAGAGAACTCTGCTCTCTCTACTGTTTTTGTTGTATATATTATTATAGTTTATTGTTTATAGCACACTGTGCACTGTATATATACACTATGTATATATTGGATTCTATTTATGTTATGTACGAAGTGTTTTATTTGTGGACCCACAACTGCTGTAACAAAATAATTTCCCAGTCTGGGATCATTAAAGTATTTCTATCTATCTATCTATCTATCTATCTATCTATCTATCTATCTATCTATCTATCTATCTATCTATCTATCTATCTATCTATCTATCTATCTATCTATCTATCTATCTATCTATTCCGACACCCTATTGGTTTGTACGTGATCCCTTGCACATGACACAAACACGTCACACTCCAGCAACGACAGAGCAGCAGACGTATACGGCACTAGCCAAGTAGGAAGATGTCTGTGACAGAGATTCAAGAGACCGCGAACGAAGTGTCCCAACAAAGCACCAGCGAGGAGGTTGGTAGCCAGGGAGACCAGCCAACACTTGTACATCCCTGGCCGTACCTGGAAGAATTTTTCGAAATAGTTGGATGCAAAAACAACTCCTTTCGAATGCGCTGCTAGCTCTGCGCACCCAAGTACCACGAGCTAATGGCTTTCAAAAACTCACCGTCTAATTTAAAAAAGCATATTGAGGTAAGCTGAACGTTTGTTATTATCAGTCGATTATTGACAAAATATTGCAGTGACCTAGTAACGTAAATGTTAAGTTTGCAATGTTTGCTATGGCTAGGTACATGCCAAGACATGCCATGGTTTTCTTGCTAGCAGTAACGTTAGGCTACGATTCAACGTTGCAAGTGCGTTTGGTGGGCTCTGCGTGAGATTTGAAATTCGACTTTAGACAAATGTTATCGGAGCTTATATTATTGCTATATGCATTATTTGTAAGTTAATTGTGCAAAGCTATAGTCTACAGCAGATTGTTAAAGCATGTACTAAGGATATGCATGATCCTGTCTGTGTATGAGAGTGTGCGCGCCTGTGTGGGGTAGGCCCTATGGGTCCTTGTAAAGAGTGTAACGTGGTCGGTGAAAGGGAAGGTTATGGTCTGCTGCAATGTCGGCTAGCTCCGGATAGCTCAAACGACACGGCAGGCAACATGTGGGATTTCCGCACGTACTTTTATTCCACTGTAACTTACAGACCATACCAAGCCAGGTCGCTACGGCACTAGTTATCACACGCATACATGCTCTGACACACAGGCCGAGGATCCTACACCTATACATCACAATATTATCTCATCAATAATGCTACTTTTCAGTCATGCCAGCAGCTGCTTGTGGTCCTAAAACAGCTTTAAGTGGCAATATCCTGGTCTGCTCAACATAATTGCATAGAACAGTGAAACTGAAGTTCACGAACTTCAAGCATGACAATTAATACAGCGGAAGTCCTAGATCAGGGGTACTCAAATACGAATCTTAAAGTGCCACAAAGATTGAGATGACTCAAAGGTCCATGTATTGAGGTCAATCAGGCCACATGCAATAATACTGTAATATTCAAAACAAAATGTCCTTTTTATTCAAAAAGACAACAAAAATACAAGCTAAAATAAAATGTATTTTCCAATTTGACATGAATTAAAATATATAGTTGAATATTTCCTTTTGTTTGCCTTCAAACATTGTGTCCATCACTTCAGTCAAGCATTATTTTATTATTTATGCATTTGAGAATGGCTTCTTGTGCTTACCCAAAATCCACATTAATCTAAGTAAGCACTCTGTTGTTTTTTGTTGTTGTGTCATAGATGTGAAAAGAATCCTGGTTGCAGCTTGATATGACTTCAGTGTATTTATTTTTGTTCTTACCTCTGAATTTTGAGGAAATGTCTCTTCAAAATTCCTATGCTTTGTCTCATAATGCCGTTTTCAAATTGGAAATCTTCATTACAGCTATAGTCTACAGCTATAGCTGTCTGTGTATTGTTGGCATGGAGACAAGTCCCGGTATACATGTGCTGACCCAACCAAAACCCATAGTGAAGGAATAACAGTTTGGGGGCCACACTAGGAGGCCGGCGGGCCAGATGCGGCCCGGGGGCCACCTATTGAGGGTCACTGTCCTAGAGAATCTGAGCTTGTGGTTTGAGAGAAATAATATGAATCTCAATTTGTGCCTGTGCATTCATTTTCTCCACAGAAGAAACACCTGACTCGTCTAGAGAGGTACACGCAACTTACTTCAGCAGCCCTCAAAAGGAAGTCATCTACTGAAGGTTCTTTGGCCCCACCCTCCAAACAAACCAAGCTGTGGGAGACTCGAAGTGTGTCCCAGGCAAGTGTGGATGAAGTAATCCTCAAATTCGTTGTCGAAGGCTTGCACCCACCACACATTGTTCAGGAACAGGGATTCATTGATCTTGTTCAACATCTTCAGCCGAATACAAATGTCATGACACTAGGGCTGAAACGATTCATCGAGTTACTCGATTAACTCGATTATAAAAATTCCTCGAGGCAAAAACTCTGCCTCGAAGCCTCGTTAAATTCCCATGAAGCGCACTATACCGCAGGGATCTGATTGTTCCACACGGACCGTTGTTCAGGAAGCACACCAGCGCGTCATACATTTTGCATTTAGCTGGCTGGCAGCTCTGTATTTGTAGTGATGTCGTGATGCGGTTTGACGAGATGTGATGTTTAGCTTTGATGTTTTTAACCTCTTCAACCCGAGCTGCGCATGTTGCATTATACACCCTATAAGAGCATGCTAACCATGTAGCAACATATTAATGCAGCACACCAACTTAACGGGAAGATGCTCGGCTAAACGCTCATGATAATCACTTTCACCTGATCGAAACTCAATTCCGACACCAAGCAACTAAAGGAGCACATAGAAAAAACAAGCTAATGGCGCATGTCCGAAAAATCGGCGTTAGCGATTACGCTACTTCATGCTAATGCTACATACAGCATGTCATATGAAAGCTGGGACTCTACACATTTCAACGGTATATGTCTCATCACTCTGCGCCCAAAACTCACTGAAACAGCCGCTGAAGAAGAGCAAAAATAAACATCACTTTATACAGACATGATCATGAATTACGTGTCACATTGGCTGTTGTGATTATAAACTCTGTTTGAGTGCACTACACCGCCTCCACCGCCTCCTCCAATGTGTCTGTGTCACTTTGAAATGATTCCTGACAGTTCAGGATAAGTTTCGGTTCCAGGAGGACAGGTATAATGTGGAGTAGGTGGGACCCGAGTCTTCCCACACAGTGTATTTGCCTCCTTGTGATTGGCGGATTAGTGTGGTTATCATGGATTTGGGGACTGAAGACTGAAAAAGACTTATTTATAATTTATTTATTTTATTTATTTATAATTGTTTTTTTTACATTTATTTTTTTATAAATTGTAAACATTGCGTACCTGTTTGGCTTGATATTTTATATTCATTCTTTGTTCTCAGGTGGGTAATTTGCAGAAGGTGCAATCCTTTTTTGGTAATGTTGTATGAAGAAAACAAAACCAAGGCCAAATGGCCTTTACTATTTAAGTTTGTATTCACAGTTTTACATGTTATACATGCTTTACAGTACGTTGATTTAACTGTATTGTTGTTTAATGATTGGCACTGGCACTTAATAAATGGGCTTAGTTTTGGAGCCAAATGTTGGAGTTGGAATGAATACCTCTGTTTTTTTGAGAAATGCTTGATCATTTTACAGCCATATCATTTCCATTATGCATTATTTGTTTTGGTTGTTTAAAAATGCAAAAAAAAAAAAATAAATCCGATTACTCGATTAATCGATTGATAAAGTGCTAGATTAATCGATTACAAAAAAAATCGATAGCTGCAGCCCTACATGACACGCAATACTGTTGTAAACAAAGTCACAAAGGCCTCTGTAGAAGTAAAAAGAAAACTGAAAGCTGCCCTTAGTGAAATTGAGTACATAGCAACAACAACAGACTGCTGGACGGCACACCGTCGTGGTTTCATTGGTGTCACTGCGCACTGGTTTAACCCCCAGACCATGCAGAGATCCTGTGCTGCCCTGGCATGCAAGCAACTTAAAGGGTCCCATACCTTTTCTGCCTTGGCTGGTGCCCTAAATGATATTCACACAGAATTCAATATCAGAGAGAAGATCGTTCGCACTACAACTGACAACGGATCAAACTTCTTGAAAGCCTTCAGAGTTTACGGGCAGACTGACGAGAACAACAATCCTGAACCTGTAGGAGAGTGTGATGGAGAAGAGGATGATGTTGGCCAAAATGATTACAATGAAGAAGAGGAAAGTGTTGAGGGTGTTGAAGTCGTTGGTGCCGGAGCCCTGTTGGACGAAGATGACTACTTGGAATACCAGCTACCCAAGCACCATCGCTGCGCCTGCCACCTCCTCAATTTAGTGTCCACAGTTGATGCTTCAAAAGCAGAGGTCAACCCATTGTACAAGCGCGTGTCAAGGTCCACATTTGCCAAATGCTCTAGCCTGTGGAACAAAAGTTCAAGATCAACCACTGCATCTGAAGTAATTGAAGACCACTGCAAACTCCAACTCGTAAGGCCTGTTGCCACAAGGTGGAATTCACTTTTCTCAGCCGTAGAAAGAATAGTGAGAATAACAAGAGAACAAGGCGAAGGAGCCCTTGCAGCTGTCTGCAGTGAACTAGATGCATCTAAGCAAGTGCTTGTTTTTCTGCCTTTCACTTAATGAAGTGATTAACATTAGATTAAGTCACTTTGAATACTGTAGAACACATGTATGCACTATGCCAATATGCAGTCCCATATCCACTATGGAGATGATTTGTAGCAACACAACTACATTTCTAAAAGTCTCAGATGACAATACTTTTCCTTTTTAATTATCAGTTCCTCCAGTTGAAGGTGCTACATCAAGTAGGCTAAATGTTCCATGTTGTGTTTTCTTATCTTCTTTGTGCAGGTTTACTCCAGTGGAACTGGCATTTCTTGCCAATTATGCAAAGACAATGAGCCCAGTTGCAAAGGCACTTGATGTTCTTCTGGGAGACATCAGTGTGCAGATGGGATGGTTGCTCTCCACCATAACTCTACTAAGGACCAAGCTCCAGCACCTTCACGTCGCCTCCAAGTTCTGTGAGCCTTTGATTGCTGCACTTCTTTCAGGCCTTGAAAAACGCTTCGGAGAGATGCTTGCAGATCCAGAGCTGATAGCCGCAGCCATTTTAGTTCCCAAATTTAGGACCTGCTGGACAAGTGACAAAAATATCCTCAAACTTGGTAAGTGTCTCACTTCTCAACTTCGACTTAATACATGTAATTTCTATGGAGACAGTGAATACTGTCATATGGTCTAAATTGACCTGATTTTTGTTTTTTATTCCACAGGCCTTGACTATATCAGAAGCCACTTGGACTGTCAGGCCGAGAATCACATCAGTGAGGGCTCCCAATCATCTGAGGAAGAGGACTTTTTTTCCTCCTTGAAGAAGACTGGCCCTCTTGAAATGTCCCAGCAGTTGGATGCGTACCTGGGGTGACCAGGAGACACAGAAGAGGTACTGAAGTCCTTCCCAGCTGTGTGCCAGCTATCACTGAAGCTTAACATGGCACTCCCTGCCTCAGCAGCCTGTGAAAGACTGTTTAGTGTTTGCAGGGCTGATCTTCAGGCCAAGAAGAGCATGCATTGGCTCAAACAACTTTGAGAACCAGCTGCTTTTGCGGCTGAACAAATCTTATTGGTGACTCTTTGTTGAATGTTCGGTGCTTAAAAAAACTGTTAACACAGACACAAGGGTATGGAGGAAGTTCATTTCATGCAAATGAGTACAAGGAAACTTTGGCGAAGGTGGACAAATATTTTCTTTGACAGGTAGTATATCAGAGATATACATGCCCCAACACCCCATTCCTCAAGGAGTGTATTACATATTAGGTTACTACACTGCTTACAACACGAACACCTGCAACAATGATGATGAACCAGTATGTCACTTAATTAAAGTGCTACTGTTTACCTTTGCTTGCTTACCGTGGAAACACAGCTGGCTGGCAGCAGGACAAGGTTTCAATAGTAATTTAAGTGTCTCTAACTGGGTTATTTGTCTCTTTCTCTATATTTGTCATTAAATAAAGAAGACTGATGTAGATCCTGATTTAGATTACCCTGTTGTTGTACATACAGGATTGAGTCCAAAGTGTTTGTTACATCTTCTAGTTGAATTTGATATTGTTGCCATTAGCTATAGAATTGAGCATAGTACATGCCAGGAAGGTATCAATCAGGAAGATATCAATCAGGATTATGAGTTATTTTTTATTTAATTTATTCAATTATTGGATCAATTATTCATTTTGACAGCACTAATGTATACTGTATATAGACAACCATACAAGGGTAATTGTTACTAAGCCTGCCCTGGGCACACTGATTTTCTTGTCCAGTTTTGATATCTTACATCCGTTGCCCTCACAGATTCCTGCAGCTAAGCTTGGATGGACATTTACATTTCAATAAAGGTCATTGATAACATGCCTCTGAAGTTTGAATACTTATAGGCAACTAGTCATCATATCTTCCGCTCCATGAAACACATGTTAATGCTTAGTAGTACACATATATGGTTCTTTAATGTATTTGCATTGTGCTAAAATGCGTTCATTTTCAATGGGCATATATGCAGCTGAACCAGGAAGTCTAGTGCATCCCAAATTTTTCAACATTAACATTTTAATATAACTTTATAGTCATTATGGCCTGTAGAAAAATGTTTTTTGGGGGAGGTGGGGTAGTGCACAATAGGCCCCTGTGTTGCAGCCTAAGCTTTTGTCCTTAATGGCATTTTTTCCCCTTACATTACTTTTACTTTTATACTTTAAGTAGTTTTGGAACACACCACACACACTACACTTTTACTTGAGTAAAAAGCTTGAGTTGATACTTCAACTTCTACAGAAGTCTTTTTAAACCATTGTATCTATACTTCTACTTGAGTAATGAATGTGAATACTTTTGACACCTCTGATCATATTGGTGATTCATGAATTTGCTTGCTGCTATTATTTACTACTTTGCAATGTTGTAGAACACAGATTAATTAAGGTTAAGTACACATTAATTACATAAAGCCGAGGGCTTGAACTCTAAATTCCCCCTCAGAAGTGTCATGCATAACACTGAGGCATGACAAAGAATAAAATGTCTAAGCTTCACTGTGTAGAATGATGTATGTGCACAGTTTGACACTAGAAGGCGGATTTCACATACATCTGCTGAAGATCAGATCAGGCTCTATCAGTCAGGTCAATAAGGAGGGACTCTATGGAATATTATTTCCTGAACACAGATTAGCATTTATTAAGAAAAGTGTTCTCTCATGTTCTGCTGGCCACAGAGAAGCCATGATTAGATGGATGTTGTGAAATGTCGATGGCAGGTTATCCCCCCTCTCTCTGTAATCACATCGACAGAGAACCAAGCCGTTCTCATTATTCATCAGTGCCTGGATCAATAGGTCAAGGAATGGAAGCATATGTCCGTGTCCCTGTTCCAGGAATTGCACCATATCGTGCATGTAGAGGAAATATCCTCCACTCATACTAATGTGCAGTCTATTTCATGTCTGTCTATGTCTTCTTGGTGTTCCTCATGAGGGCCACTGTGGCTCAGTGTGTGAATGGCATCTTTGTGTGAAGTAAGATGTGCCTTTCGTCCTCTGATTAACTGTCTCATAGAGCCTTCTGTTCATACTCCTCACCAGTTCCCAGCTTGTTCCCAGCTTATCTTGTGAGAGTTGAAATGGCTTTTGTCATGTCATTAATGTTTTGTCATTAATCCAAAAGAAAAATATAAATACACGCTGAATTGTTACATGTACAGTATGATGCAGAATATAATTTTTTTTTTAAGAAGCTTGAGAATAGTATGGAATTTTTTTTGTTGCACTCTTGCACAGAACTGCATGTCAAGATGTCTCTCTCTCTTTCTCTTCTGCGTGTCCGGCAATCACTTTGCAATTCAGTTTCCTTCTTTTGTTGGCAAGACACAACACGTATTTGCATGGGATAGGAGTGCATTTGATTTGCTTTGTAGATAGTTGGCCCTGCCTTTAATCAGAGAGAAGCCAAACACGATCCTCACCTCAAATTTAAAATAACGGCACTTAATATTCCATCTGTGTAAAGTTAAACCATAAACCATAAAGTCTATGGATGTTTTTCTATTATATCGTGTAGCATAAAATTATCTTGCAAGATCTAAGTTGGTGTCTGGGTGAATGATGCTTGACCTGACTCAGGGCTCACACTGGGTCTCAGATACCTGTAAAAACCTTGGTAGTTATGACATCTTGACGAGGGCACCAAAGCCAACATGAATGCTATAGATATTGTGTGTAGTTGCAGGAGATGGTGCACGGATTGATGCAAAATGAGAACTTAGACCTATATGGGCTCTCAATCAATGGATGACAGATAAATGAAAAATGTTGCACTACTCATCTGTCCATGTCATGATATGTTATCAGATCTATTTTTTTTATTTTTTTTTTTTACCTGAGGTGATGTATTAAGATGTCATTGATCTGATTTTGCTCAATCCGTGCCTGCAGATACTTCACAGTTGTAGTGTTTGAACAGTTACTGTGAATGGTTGGTTACTCTGATTAAAAGAGATCATATCTGAAAAATACAAAAGTACACAAAGACAGCATGCTGGGATGGTACCAACCCAGATTGAATCTATCTTAGTCGTGTGATGGGTCTCTAAGAACCAAAGAGACACATGAGGACCCTTCTTTGAATTTCAATGAGAGCACAACACTTGAGCAACAAGTGCTCCTGTACTGTACATGCAACATCTATTGCATGTCTGTCCGACCTCTGTGGCTCTTCCTGAGGTTTCTTCCATCTTTTTGTTCCTCTGTCAAAAGTTTTTGTTTGCTCAATATGGCAAGATTTTCCTCAATCGAACTGAGGGTCTAAGGACAGAGAATGTCGTTCACTGTACAGATCGTCAAGCCCACTGAGGCGAATTGATTTGGTTTGATTTGAGAAAGCATGCATCTAGTTATTCATGAATTTAAAAGCCACACTCACACTAGAGGTCTTTAGACTAAAACCGAGTCGTGACGAAATATTTTTTAAAAACAAGACTGTTGATCCAAAGGGAAACTAAGAACATACAAAGACCCAAGACCAACTGTATCAGATTGAATACAATTGAATTGGTCCTGGGTCAGGTCTCAGAGACTAGCAACCTAGACAAGCTCAGACTCAACCACAAGCGGACATGTAAGACAATGTACATCAGCAGAAATGGCACTTCAGGATCTTACCCTAATACAATGAGCTCGCCGTACTTGACGGGCTCCTTGTCCTCAGAGAAGACTCCGTCGTGAGATTGTGAGCTTGACCCCAAAGGAGGCGAGGGCTGGCTCTTGTTGCAGGATGGGCGCAGCTCCAGAGATGGGGGGGGACACAGGGCCTCTGAGCTACCCTCCAAAACCATGCCCACCGGCCACAACTGGGGCTTGCTGCTGGGGAGGGGAGGATAGGGGTTCAGAGAAAGCAGGAGTCAGAAAATCGTGTGTTACTGATAATGAAACTCAATTTCAGTGTGTCAGAATATTATGCAATGAAACACTGGATCATACCTAAATATGTCTTTTATGTGATCAGAGATGTGTCCACTAACACTGAGCAACCAACACAACCTACACTATCAACATTTCCCACATGTTTTATAAAAAGTGAGGCAAATGCAAATGTGCCTTTAATGCGCATTCTTTCTGATTGGCCAGCAAGGGATGACGCCACTGGCTGCAAAAAGAAGTCTGATTGTATGTAATCTTATGAAGAAATTACCTTACTTCTCACTTGATTTATAACCTGAGTAAACAGTTTTCTCAAGGGTTTATGGTCTCAATTTCCAGTTTTCAACTCAACATAGCATGATGTTCATTTTGCAAAATAAGCAACCGAGCAGTCAATTTTGCACCAATGATGTTTGATGAGGGATACTTTTATAGGCACTTTCTTGACCTAAGTACCTCTGTCTGAAATGTATTGAATGTATTGTATTTATTGATGAACATGGAGAAAAGGTCCGACAGATTTTATCGATAAAAAGCACATGAAAATTACCCAGTTTATACTGCCATCCAGCACTGTTATATATTACAACCATCATTAGGTCATAATGACATCACCCATATTCAACACTTATGAAGCCTGCTTTGAGTTGTGATGACTGCACACTAGTAGCGTGCTCACTTAAAAAGAGACAGGATATTGGCAAGTATCTCTTGCCAATCAATAAATATTTGCCAATAAATGCCCTAACCCTATGACCTCAAAAAACATCAGGCCAGCATCACCGCTAACTCACGACTCACTACTCGCTCACTACTGCTCACTACTTTGCTGTAGCTACCTTTAGCTGTAGCAGCTGCTCGGTTAGCTGTGGAGCTAAGTGGCCCTATTAGCTGACTGGAGTCTGCCTGTGTGCTTGGACCATGACCTTGGAAGACGGGGGGAGCAGCTGCAGGATCAACTCAGCAGAACTCAGCAGAACTACTCAGCAGTAGCCTCTCAGTGAACATGGCTGGACATGGGTTAAAGTGTGTTTTAAGATGAGTTTATGAGGCAACAGTGGCGTCATTAGGCCTATTTTAGGGGGGCTAATTATTATTATTATTATTATAATTATAATTATTATTATTATTATTATTATTATTATTATTTTATTTTATTTTATTTATTTATTTTAAAAAAAGTGCTGACAGATTCAATATAAAGTGGCCAAAGTTATGAGTTTAAATAAATAATCATATAACCTCTCATTATTCACTTAAATATAACCATACATCTGTCATTTTCCCTTCACTTAATAGTGTAAGGTAGAGAGAGCCCCTTCAGTGCGTTATTATCCAATCCATTCCGCTTGTTCATATAGAGAACGCCCACATCACTGAAAAATCCAGTCCACGTTTTCCCTGCGACCTTGCTTGCACTCGGTACCTGCAGCGTGTGTACCTTGAAGCATACAGAGCGACTACAACAGCATGAGAAGAACGTGAATGAAGAAGAATGGATATAAGAAAGTTTTTCAAGAAAGTAAGTATTCATCACTGCTGGTAGTAACAATTAGTTAGCTCCAGCCCCCAGCTAACAGCAGAAAGTCCCATGTAATTAATGAACCAAGTGCTCCCTGTTTGACAAATAAAAACAGCTAGCTTGCACACTATAGACACTCTCTCCACATGTCTCACCTTTGTTGTTTTGCGGTCAAAAGTGACATTCCAGCTCTAAAAGAACGCTGCTACTTTGCTAGCTAGTTAGTCTGAAATGCATTGTGAAGGCCCTGGTTGATTGTTTATAGAGTTAAGTGTGCACTCTTACCCACTATATTAAAAGATCACAGCTTGTCAAAGAGTATGATAAGGGTGGCATTAAAGCTTTAGACTTTGAATCAATGGTAGTATCTTTTAAGATAAAATGGTTAAAAACATACCTGTTACAGCCAAATTCAATGTGGTTTCACATACCGAGGTCCCTGTTTAAAAAAGTGGGAGGGCTCGATTTTCTCTTAAAGTGCGATTTTGGGTGAAGTAAGATTCCTATTAAGCTGTCAAATTTCTACAGACAGATTCTTCAGTTTTGGAAAATGATATTTACCCATAACTTCCCTCCACATGGATCAACTCTTTGGAACAACGGAGTGATCTCAATTAACAGGAAATCAATATTTACGATCAGTTGGTATGAGAAGGGTGTTTCATTTGTGACTGATCTATTGGATTGCAATGGCAACCTTTTGGACCATATGGCCTTTCTAGCTAAATATGATCTAAATTGCACTCATAAAGATTATATAAAGATTTGCAAAGCGATCCCTATATCACTAATTCAGTTAATCCAAAACATTTAATGTACTCAGACATTAAATCAGTGTTGCCAAAATTGGCTATAAATAATGTGAGTTAAATGAGACAAAATGTAATAATAAATTTATTAGTGCTGCTCTAAATTGTTCCATAATCATAATAGAGGGCTGTATGTACAAGCTCTTGATATGAAAACTTCAATTATGGAAAAGGCACATTCGAAATTTATTAAGTGGCCCATTGCCCCTAAGGTCAAAGAAAATCATTTTAAGATCATTCATAAGATCTACCCGGTTGCAGAATTTCTTAAAAGAAGGTTCAAATTTGTAGTGGACCCTTGCACCTTTTGCAATATGGCAGAAGAAACCTTAGACCACATGTTTTTTTCATGCCCTGTGTCCAAAAAGTTTTGGCTGGATATTAAAAACTGGCTATCCCTTAAGGTTGATGACATTCCATCCTTTGAAATTTCTCTTTTTTTATATGGACAATCTTAATTCATCTGCCTCTGATATTATTAACATAATTATTCTCATGGGTAAATATCATATTCACTGTAGCAAGTGGAGAAAAAGTAGGCCCTCCTTTAATTGGTTTATTAATGATTTTAAGTTATATTTTACATCACTTAAAAAATACGTTCTAGTAAAATAGCAAGAAAGATCTATGGCGATATATCTTGCTTCATACTGTTTTGAAATGTACTCCTAGTTTTTCATGATCTTGCCTCCTTTTCCCCTTTCTGTATTTTTATGCCTTGCCATCTTGCCAGATGATTAAAAAAAAAATCTTACTTTTTTAACATGAATCCCCCTTTTTTTGTTTTCTGTTTTGTCTTTCAGTTTTAATTTTCTCATCTAAAAGACTGCGGTATTGTATTATATTGCTATTTTCGTTCCTCTTTGAGCTATTGTATGTCTGTTATATGTTCAATAAAGAAGTTTAAAAAAAAAAGAAAAAAAAAAGTGTGCACTCTTTTTACCATATACTATCTTTGGGTGACTTCCCTCCAGAGCATCAGCAGTGTTTCTCACTTTACGCATGGATGCAGAGCTGAGCTCATTCACGTATGATTATCATCAGTGGATAATAATAATAATAATAATAATAATAATAATAATAATAATAATAATAATAATAATACACTAAAAATAATCACTCCACCACCTCTATTGACCTGTAGGAGTCAGGGCAGAGGAGCAAAGGGAGTGAGAGGGGAGAGACCTCTACTGGAAAGGTGAGTCTAAAGGATTTCACAGGATAGAGTCATTTATGATGCAGGCAGTCTTGGAATTTTATGGAACTCAATATGAATATGAAATATGAAACATTCCAGTCAAGGTGCACCATATAAGACTTATTTAACTTGAGCTTTTAGATTAGATTAGATTAATGATTAGGAAGTGGAGAAAGCCAACCTGTGTTTGTTCTTGTGCTGCATTAAAAAAACAGACTGAAATAATAATAATAAACAATTTTTAAGTCTTTGTTAGCTGTTTGTGAAATTTTGTGCTTGTGCGCTACGTTCGCTCACATCCTGTGCATCTCTTGGGGGCTAAACCTCCCCTGTCCTTAAAACCTAGTGACGCCCCTGCAAGGCAATAAAGCTTGTCTTAGTTCAGTAGAATAAACTTGAATTCAAGTTGTATTTTTTGGCTTAGTTAGGAACATAGATGTAAAACTAGGCTTACATATTTCTCCCAACTGAAACCACAGGAGATGTCAGGGCTAGCTGGTTAGCATTCTCACTTCAGTAGACATCTTTTTAACACATTACACAGATGTCTTTTACATAATGTTAACACTGTTTTTCTCTATGGTCTGTTGATAACAGTTCATTTATTGAAAGTTTTTAACTGTAAAACCTAAACCTAAATGATAATAGCACAAGACGTGCTTGTGACAGAATTATGCATGTTAGCAGCTAAGACGCCTGCTAACATCAGCGATTAAGCGTTTTATTTAGCACCTGAGTACACAGAGGTCTTAATGATGAGGGTCACTGTCCCAAAGGTGTGATCTGGATCAATTTTGATATATCACTCAACACAAAGCCAATCATTTACAGCCCTTTAGCTGACAAATCTAGTTGAGGTGTAATGTGTGTTATTACTGTAGCACAGGGTGGATGGCCAGCTTCACTCTTTGTGATGTTGGCTCTTCTGGTAATTGTCATTCTCTTTGTCCGACTGGAGTGCTTGCTTTTTGCTGACCCAGGGCCTTAACAGAACAGCCAACCCATCCTAATAGGATTCGATGGGCACAAGTGATCCAGCTTTATCGACACAGGCAGATATACTGATACCTGCATCTATGAACCCTGTTAATACTTAGTGATGCATGTCTTGAGCCTCGCCATTTTACCCGTGGTGATGAATTACATTGAGTGACTACGGATGAGTGATATAAAGCCCAGGAAGTAGTGCTGGAAGTAGAGCATGTCCCCTTCACAGGCTCTACAATGAACAACCAGAAAGCCATCAATTGACAAACTGTTGTATTCGAGATTCTTAATGAAGCCCAGAAGAAATGCAGCCTTTTACTGAGCAGGATCACTATTCCTTTCATTTATACAAGAGCTCTACTACAATGACATTTCAAAGCTTTTGATTGCAGTCCTGTCAAATTAAACTAAGGGCTTGATATTCAAACACATTCAACTCAACATACAATTTTCTTGATAACAGAAATCCATAAAACACTAACAAAATGCCAAAATGACAAGCATTTAATTAACTGGTGAGAGAGTAGAGGAAATATGAATAAAGCTAAAAAGAGTGGGATCATTTCTACCACATACAATATGAGTCACTATGTGGATCGTTTTACAAAAGTCAAACAAAGCTAAATCCCTGTCTCTGCACACAGGTTCTAAGCCAGTTCTTAATGCTCAAGCCTATTATTAATCAAAAGTGGGCGAGACCACCTACATGGTGAAAGGCAAGCGGTGCAGAAGCATGACAAAGCCCTACAAGCTTTGTTCTCCCTTTGAGCAGATTAGATAACCATCCTGGGAATGTGAATGTAATAACACTGAAAAATACTATCCCAAGTTTGGATGTGTTCCTCTTCCTTCCTGTTTGATTTTTCTGCGTCAGCATTAAGGACACATCCTTTTAGATCATCATTCACATGAACTAACCCATAAGGACTACAACACCAGTGAGTGAACTGCATGGTCATTATTAGATGTGACTGCATTTTGGCCATCTGATGGGGCCCAATGAGAAGAATGCCTGCTCATAACCAGATGAGGATGGCAGAAGGCAGATTCAGGTATCCAGAGGCCATCGCATTACCTAGGCTTTCTGTAGCTCTGGCTGGATATTGATGCAGAGGTGAAGGCAGAGTGGACTCATGGGGGGCCGGGTTGACAGAAGCAAATGAGGGGAGAGGGAAGAGACTAAGGGCAAGAGTAAGAAATGGAAGGGGGGTCATCCTCTGAGTTGGGAATTCACAGGGCCTTCTAGGTCTTGAAAGGGGATATTTTGTGTTTTAAATGCATTTATGATCTCCAAATGATTTATCTTTAAATCTAAATGCCCAAAAATGACGTTCCCCAGCACTCACATTTGGGAAAATCACTGCTCACCAATACTAATTCCCAATTTAATACAGGAGCCTTCTTATTTCAAAAGTTTAAATTTGTTTACACTTTGTGGAGCTTATCAAGATAATGTTGGTATGGCAAAATAGGATTGACAAGGTTGTTATCAGCTCTAAATACCTAACAAATATATCTGATTGGTGCATCCTTCTGAAAAATTAAGCAAGAAAATGTTTAGGTATGGCACTAGGTAAAAAAATGCCATTTATTTGAGACTGTGGTTGGGTGGGTGTTCTCTTTAAGTATCTTTTGGCTCTGTACAGACATCTTACTTTCTATTTTTTTGGGAGGGTAATGATGTGTGAAGAAGCTTGAAAGTTCATTCTTGACATTGTTCGTACTTCAACATAAAACATTTTTTTCAAGAGTTACTATATTGTTCCAGAACCTTCATCTGTATCTCAGTTGTAGCCTTTGACCTTGTGTTTTTACATGACCAAAGTTAAATATGTAGGTCAAATGATGACAGCTGAACAAACTTCATGAGCAACAACTTAATTCTTGGATGAAGACCATTGCCATTTTTCCATCACATCTGGGCTACCTATTTGAAGGTGTGTCTTAAACAAGTGGTCTTGTTCACTATTAAAGAATCACAGCTAACAAACTGGCTCCACTAATTCAGCTACAAACATGTTTCATTTACTATAACTTCTTCGCAAAAAAAGCTTTTATTTTATAATGAAGCAGCATTACAGCAAACGTTGTGTTTTCAGCAACAGCAACTAAACATGACTCCTGACGCAGCTGAAAGTGAACACGATGAAACAGTAAAACACAGCAGATATTTGAAAGTACAAACAGGATGAGAGAAACTAAAGAGATTCAGTTAGAAGCTAAAAAAGTACTGAGAGCTGAACACACAGACTTTTAAAAACCTACTTCTTTCAGGTTTCCTGTGCAGATATGAGTACAGTATTCATTTGAGAGGGAGAAGAGTGCTTGTTATGGGTTGGCTGCTAGTGACCATCAGCTAATTAGCTTGTGGCTCAGTTAATCCTGAAGCATGTGGCTTTACAGTTCTATGGATCACAATGGGAGTCACCATGGGTGAAAATGCAATGTATAGCCAGATTTATTTCAAGCCAAGCCAGAGGTGATTATGGAAAGACAAAACCAAGAGTGTTCTGGTGAGTTTTGGTGTGATTTTAGCGCTGCCTAAACATTACTTAAGATCAGTGAAAAAGAGGAACTTGAATCCAGAAAGTGTACGGTTGTTTTTTTCTGCTTAGCCCCAGGGCTGGGGCAAGGTCTTAGTCCAATGGTCAAGGTCCATCAGTTATAAATATAAGGATGATTTGATGGCATTAATAAAGTAGATATCACCACGGCAGAAATGATTAACTTCCTGTGGGATCATGTGAGGGTTAATAAATATTTCACTGCAAAAGCCCCTCACTCTTCCTTTGTACTTCTCTCTGTGTCTGCACTGTAAATGATCTAGCTGAGCAAAATTACCATCAGGATAATCTATAAAAGCAAAAGAGGCATGACTGGGTGGATTAGTGGAGGTAGACAAGAAGGAGTGGGAGGTGGGAGTCAGAGTCAGAGGAAGAGAAGGAGGAGGTTTGAAGGGCAAGGAAAGGTGACGGGAAGAAACGAAAGTGGGGGTGGAGGGCAGATGAGAGATGACGCTGGCCCCTTCAAAAGAAAAACACAGCAAAGCATGAAGGCATCTGTGTGGATGTTAAAGACAGGAGGGAAATGAGGAAGAGGAGGAAGAGGAGGTGGAGAGTGTTTATGTGTGTGTGTGTTTGAGTGTATGTGTCAGGAAGCACATGTGCAGAAGTAGCTGGCTCTGGCAGGGTGATGGATTGCCTTTTCTGTGCCACGCATTTTCTAATCAACCCACAGCCACATCCTGGGAGTGGGGAGAGAGAGAGAGAGAGAGAGAGAGAGAGAGTGAGAGAGATGAAACAAAGAAAAGCTGTCTGACAAAGGAAGACAAAGGAAGGAGAGAATAATAATAAAAAAAGGGAATGCAGTCCATAAGAGCAGAGTAGAGTGGCTGGAGGGTTTCTGGTAGGAACGGATGCTTCTGCTACTGCTGATGGTGCTCAGGCTCACACACGGTATTACACAACATTGCAAAATGCAAATAACACCGCCCTGTAAACCACACAATACCAACCAACCAAAACCATGCAACAAAACATACTGTATCACAGCATTACAACACAGCACTGACCACAGATCATAATGCTGTGCATAACATTCAACACAGGGAATCCTTAACAACATAATGTAACAAAACACAGTGCATCATGATCTATACATGACATGACTCTACAAATCATTACGTAATACAGTGATTTTAGAAAATACAGATATATAGTCATAAAGGTTGAAAGAAAAAATCATCATCAAATTTTTTTTTTAACATAAACAGACATGTTTGATATGGATCCCTTAAATGTGGGCATTAATAACATTAATCAGTGTATTTAGCCACACTGCTTCCAAAATCTGGTTTATTACAAAACACCTGCAAAACTGATGACATTTTCATCAGCCTCATCTGTACTTGCTATTTAGTGTTTTAAGGCATATTAACATTAACTTTGTGATGTATTGCCAGGTCATATTTTACACATGTATGTGTATGTAGATCAAAGCACTGATATGCCTCATGACAGCCTAGGCAGCCAATCACAGAGACGTGTCGCCAGCAAAACTATTGTTTTCATAGAGTGTCCCTGGTGTGTGCTTCTCTCTCGCTCTGCCTTGCATTTTTCTTGCGATTTTCAGGAGTTATAATATTCTAAACTTTTCACCATACCATTTGATCGGCTGGTCGCACATGCAGCCCCATTTTCACAGTCACACCACTATCCAAGTATTTGTGTTATCAGTGCAATATTCACATAGAATATGTTTGTAAGACTGTTTAATAATATAGTTAGTGAGAATAAATAAAATGAATAAATGTTACAGTTATAGCACGTCATTGTCCTGAGTATTAATGTACACATCGTACAAAACAAGACATGGTGTCAGAGTAAAAAACAATTCTCAGAGGACAAATGGACGTCGCTGGAGTTCTGTCGCCCCGTATGGATTGGGAAGCTAGCAACCTGCCCGAAGCATGGCGCAAGTTTTGCTTCATGTGGATTTAGTGTTTTCTGGCCCGTTCAAGAAGAAAGGGGAAGAAGAAAAAAATGCAGCTATCTACTCCTTTGGGTCGGAGATAAAGGTCAGTCTTCAAAGAATGCAGCCTGGAAAACGTGCCAGGACAAGACAAGCAGAGGTAACGTCTTCAGGACAGAGGGAGATAAAGAGCACCCCAAGGCACGTGGCTACTGCGGAAACAAGGCTCACAGAGTAAAAGACAGCTGCCCAGCCAAAGGAAAACAGTGCAAGATATGCAAGAGGTGGAATCATTTTGCAAAGGTGTGTCGTTCTAAACAAGGGAAAGGAGTACACACAGTTAGTCAAGATAAGACAAAAGAAAACACAGACAATGAGGATTTGTTTATTGATGCAGTGACACAATGAAAAGACTCTAATGATACAGAGCAAGTTTTTGCAGATGTGCAAGTTGGTCCAAACAAAACTGCAGTTAACTTTAAGTTAGACACTGGAGCCTCAGCTAATGTAATTCCCACACATGTTTTCAGAAGATTGGAAATTCATCATGTACTACAGCCATCTATTCATCCACTCTATGGCTATGGCGGTTAGCGACTGGTTGTCAGAGGCAAGTGCAACATTGAGTGCCAGTATAAAGACGTTCAGCTAATGCTTAAAGTTCACGTGGTTGACACATTTGCATCGCCAGTGCTAGGACTGAAAGCATGCTTAGACTTTGGGCTCATTAAACGCATTTTGTCAGTCAATGACACAGCTGACGCATCAATCCTGAATGAGTTTGCAGACGTCTTCACAGGAATAGGATTATTTCCTGGTGAATGAACAATTCACATTGACCTCAATGCAACGCCTGTGGTTCACCCACCAAGGCGCGTTCCTCTCGTCCTGCGCGATCGCCTGAAGGATGAGCTGCAGACTATGGAGAAACAACAGATCATTGTGAAAGTCACTGAGCCAACAGAACTGGTCAATTCGATGGTGGCAGCTGAGAAGCCACGCACAGGCAAACAGAAAGTGTGACTCGACCCCAAAGACATGAACAAGGTTAACAAACGACCACATTACCTTTCACCTACCCTCGATGATTAGGGTGACCATACGTCCTCTTTTACCCGGACATCTCCTCTTTTGGGGGGCTGTCTCTCCAAGAGGCCTGGTTAAGTGTCTTTTTGGGAATTCAGAATATGCGTTAACTGAGTTAGAAGCACGTAAAAAACACTCAACCTGACCCGAAAAACCCTCAAAATTTTGCCGCGTAGTAGTGTCCTCTTTTTGGGGATTCAGAATATGGTCACCCTATCGATGATGTCACATCCAAGTTGGCAGGAGCCTGCTACTTCAGTGTCATGGATGCCAGGTCAGGCTACTGGGCCATAAAGCTCACAGAGGAGTCGTCCAAGTTGACTACATTCAACAGAGCGTTCGGATGATACAGATTCCTCCACCTACCTTTTGGAGTGAAATCTGCCCAGGATGAGTTTCAGCGAAAAGTTGATGAAACTTATAAAGGTCTGCAGGGAGTCACAGCAATAGTCGATGACATCCTCATCTATGGCAGGACCAAGGAAGAGCACGATAAAAACCTCCGTGCTATGTTGCAACGTTCCAGAGAACGAGGAATTAAGCTCAACCCAGAAAAGAGCACAATCTGTGCCACTGCTACTTTGGGCACTGCATCACAAAAGATGGAGTCAAGCTTGTGGAACTATTTTCCCATTAGGTATCAGAACGTTATCCATTCCTGGATTCGTTGTTTGTTGTTTTAGTTTATTTTTTTTTGTGCAGTAGTGTGGCCAGGGCATTTTGCTGAAGGTACACATCCATGGCTGTCTAGGTAGGTCACCATCTTGCTGGTTGCCTGGCCGAGTCATTGGGCTTTTGTGTTTAAATCTCCCACCACCAATATTGCATGAAGACTAGGGTTGAGTCAGCTAGCCAGCTGTGGGTTAGGTAGACAGCCAGGGGAAAGGATGTTCCACATGGTGGCTGTTGTGCAGGGCTGAAGGGGTTAAAAAAAAAAAAAAGTTTCTCCAAGTGACAGGGGAGCTATTGAGGTTTATGGCAGGTAACATTTGTGAGATATTGTGATTTTTGAATGTTGCGTCACTGTTCAGTGTGGTACAGTTGTTTGTGTGGAAATGTCTGCTGTGGAGGACTTTGTGAAGAGTCCCAGTGTAGCTTGACTTGAGGCCTTCACTAAGGATCATTTGATTAAAATAGCAGAGCATTATGGCATTGAAATCCCGAGTCTGGGGCGTAAGGACCACATTTTTAGGTTAATCAAGGAAGGGTTGGTTCAGTTGGGGGTTTTGGTTGCTGGGGTAACCGAAATGGAAAAACAGGATGTAGTTGCTCCCCAGATAAGTTTTCCTGACCAACCTGTAAAAATTGTGCAGCCTGTAGCTGGAGTAGGTTTGACCTTTGAACAGCAAAAAGAGTTGTTAATTTTGCAACATAAGCACGAGTTGGAGCGTGAGGAACGGGCTCTGGAATGAGAGCGTGCAAAAGGCACAGGAACAAGCGGTGGAAATTGAGAGGCTGAAATTGGAGCACTACAAGCCCGAGTTGATCAAGGAGGGTAAGATCCTTGATCCATCAGCAGTTACACAAGGGGGCACTGGTGGGAGCAGTTCCTCCCGTTTTGATGTCTCTAGTTGTTTAAGGTCGGTTCCAAAGTTTTCAGAGAAGGATCTAGATACATTTTTCTTGCTTTTTGAAAGGTTGGCTAAAAACAGGAAGTGGAGTGATTCTGAGCAGACTTTGCTGCTGCAATGTGTGCTAACTGGGAAGGCCCAAGAAGCTTATTCTGCTTTGTCTACAGCGGATAGTGAAAACTTTCAAAAAGTAAAAACTGCCGTGCTAAAAGCATATGAACTTGTACCTGAGGCTTATCGACAGAAGTTCAGAGGTGCAAGAAGATATGACAAACAGACCTATGTAGAGTTTGCACGTGAGCTGGCCACTCTTTTGGTAGATGGAGGTTGGCATCGGAGGTGCACACATTTGAACAGTTGTCTGAGCTATTGTTGTTGGAGCAGTTCCACGACACTCTTCCTGAGCAAACAGCTACTTATCTGAATGAAAGAAATGTTAAAACTTTGACTGAAGCAGCAGCCATTGCAGATGAGTATGCATTGACACATAAAGTACGAGGTGACCAACACAGGCAGGGGTTTTTTGGTCATCAGAAAGGGTCAGGAAGTGAGCTCCCATCTTTTAAGTCAGGTAACAGTGGTAGTAAGTTGGATCCCAGTCGGGTTTGTAATTATTGTCTCGGAAAAGGTAACTGGAAAGCTGAACGTCCAGTGCTGAAATCAAAAAATAAATCGCAGCAAGGTCACCATGTAAAACCTCGGGCTCTTTCTGCTCCAGCACAATTAGGTGAGAAGGCTGATGCTATTGCTGCAGTTCGCCAGCACACAAAGTCTAACATAGTGGATGCTTTTGCCTTCCAGGTTGCTGAGCCTGCACCTTCTCCTGCAGAATCGCCTGGACTCTCCCCAGGGGGTGTCATCTGAAATTGATCCAGGTTATGACCAATTTGTGTCCAGTGGGTTTGTATCTTTAGCAGGGTCTGATAAAAAAATTGAGAGATTCTGGAGCTTTGGACTCGTTCATTTTGTCATCAGTGCTGCCATTCTCATCGGACACAGACACAGGAAATGTGTCCAAAACCAATATACTTTAGCGGTCAGCAAAGTAGGACCTTCCCCTCCTCACCCTCTCAGTTCATTCATTCATATACAGGTGAAGAACAGCTCATTTTACTACTCTGCTGACTATCACCCATCTGACTCCGCCCCGGATGTGACACAAAATACTAGCTGGCACCTACATTCCGGCCCCATAATTATTACACTTACCACAGTAATAATTACAAATACATAACCCACATAGAAAAAACACTACATTTACATTCCTCATTTTTTACACGTTTTTTTTTTTTTCTCTTTGGCACATATAGTCCATCATATGTGTAAAGTTCATTGTAGATCTTGATCCAATCTTCTTAAGTCAAGTCATGTCTCAGACAGGTTACCAGCACATGTCCTTAGTGAATCATCACTCATGTCAAGTCTGAGTCAAATAAGTCAAAACAGCCTTCATGACTGTGCAGCCTCCTGAAGAAGGCAGATCTTGGTGACAGGTCTGCAGAGAGTACTGGTCCGGGTCTTAACCTGGACCTGCCGCACCAATCCCCTTTTGTCTGTAATTGCTTCAGTGACCTTTCCGATGATCTTACTAAGCCGACCTCCAACTCTCAAAACACCATCATCCAGTATTGGATTGAGCCTGTAGATGTGACTGTTTCTTCTCACACTTTCTCCCCTTTGGAGGCAAGACTGCTCTTCTTTGTATTTTTGTTTCTGACAGAACTTGATTATTTCCAATTCACTGGCTTTGATTTCTTCCAATGAGAGATGACCACGACTCATCTTAACATCCTTGTGCTGCTTCCCATTTGATGCAGGTTGAGGAAACTGTGCATTCACTTCCTTCCTTTTCCTGATATCCAACAACAAGGCCTTAAGCCTCAGCGTCCAGGCCATCACTCTTAGGAGACGTGTCCATGACTAACTACAGTTTATCAAACATGTCACAGCATTCTCTCTCTCTTGTTCCGCAGACACAATAGCAGACACCTTGACTTCTGGGTCTCCAGACAGAAGTCCTCCCAAGTCATCTGCATCAGCAGGCCAGGTTTCCTTTGATTGGGGGGAAATGGGGGACCACACATCCACATTTTATTCTTCAGAAAAGATTCTGCTCTCACACCTCTGGAAGCAAGGTCTGCAGGATTGTGTTTGGTAGACACATACCTCCATTGAGATGAATTAGACATCTTGAGAATCTCTGTGACCCTGTTAGCTACAAAGATACGAAACCTTGTAGTTTCATTTTTGATATATTATAGAACAGAGGTACTGTCTGACCAAAAAACAGAGTCCATTAGCTCCATCCTCAGCTCTCGTCTCCTCAGTTTGTCCATACGAGCCGCCACCACAGCTGCTATGAGTTCCATACGTGGGATTGTCACAGGCTTTAAAGGTGCAACCCTGGATTTTCCCATTATGAAAGCCATGTGTGCAAGACCTTGGTGATTGTGCAACAGCAGATAGGTGACGGTCCCATATCCCTCCTCACTTGCATCCGCAAAATGATGTAACTGGGCGGTGGCTATTTCTCCAAAATTGGGAGGTTTCAAACATCTGCTGGTGCTGAAACCATCTAGTGTTTGCAGCTCTTTCACCCAGCCTGTCCATTCCTCAGCAGAAGATGCTGATATAGTATCGTCCCATCCCAGCCCTTTGCGGCACAGGTCTTGAAGGATCTTTTTGGCTATAAAAATCACAGGAGACAAGATTCCAAGAGGATCATAGAATGAGCTGACAGTTGAAAGGATTCCTCTACGGGTCAACGGTCTATCTAGAAGGGATACCCTGAATCCAAATGTGTCAGACTGTGCACACCATCGCACTCCCAGTGCTCTCTCCACTGGCAAAATATCCTGATCCAAGTCTAGGTCCTTAACCTCTTTTGCTCTTTCTTCTTCTGGTATTGCTGCCAGCACACAGCGGCTATTACTAGTCCACTTGGTTAAATTGAAGCCTCCTCTAGCACATAACCCTTTTAGGTCTTCATACAGGCATATAGCTTCCTGTTCTGAGACCACCGAAGCAAGGAGATCATCAACATAAAAGTTGTACATGATGGTTTCGATCACCTGCTGGCTGAAGAACTGTTTGTTGTCTTCGGCGCACCTTCGGAGAGCAAAATTAGCACAGCTTGGAGAAGATGTAGCCCCAAACAGATGGACAACCATCCTGTACTCCACCATACACTGGCTAAAGTCTCCATTGGGCCACCATAGAAAACGTAACAAGTCTGCATCTTCCTCTGGCACTCGGACCTGGTGAAACATAGCCTCAATGTCAGACATCAGAACAATGGGTTCCTTTCTGAACCTGGTTAGGACACCAATCAATGTGCTTGTGAGGTCCAGTCCTTGCAGGAGATGAGCATTAAGTGAGGCCTCTTTGTAGGATGCTGCACAATCAAAAACAACACGTATCTTCCCTTTTTGAGGATGGTATACCCCATGATGAGGGATATACCAAACCTTGCCATCACTGCGCTCCAAATCCATATCTGGCACTCTCTCTGCAAATCCACTCGCTATGAGGTTATTCATGAATGCAATGTAGTCCTTGTGAAATGATGGCTCTCTTACAAACCTCCTCTTCAGGTTAAGAATGCGTTGCTCGGCGATTATGCGGTTGTTGGGCATGCTGATATTTCTGTCTTTAAGAGGCAAAGCAATGCTGTAATTACCATTAACCAATTTCACAGATCTTTCAGCCATTTCCAGGAACCTGCAATCGTCCCTTGACATCCCCAGCAGTTCATCATGATTGTTCTCGGGGAAGTCTGTCTTAAACTGCTTGTTCCAAAGCTCATCAAGTGTGATGGCTGAAATTCTATTGACTGTTACTGCTGATGGACATCCAGAACTATCACTGCATCCACCAAGTGGCCCATTTACTGTCCAACCCAGCACCGTCTTAACAGCGTATGGCCCTCCAGCCACGCTCCTGATAACTTCCAGGGGCTCCAAAGCACACGGAACATTTGTGCCTATCAGAATCTCCACATCTGCATCCATTTCTGACAGGCAGACATTCTTCAAGTGAGGCCATTTTCCTAGGTCTTGCTGCTGTGGGATGTTGTTTTTATCAACAGGCATCCTATTTTGTACAAACAACTTTGGTATTTCACAATATACATCACTGTCCAAACCAGCAACTTCCAAACAAGATGCAACATGACTGTCCACTACTTTCTCTTGTCCCATCGTGCGCAGAAGAATCTTTGTTTTCCTCCCAGGGAGACCCAGCTTGTCCATCAGACCCACTGTACAGAAAGACGCAGTACTTCCTGGATCCAAAAAGGTGTATGTTTCAACTGACCTTTGATCCTTACTTGATTTGACTCTGACTGGTACTATGGCAAGCTTACAATCCTGGTCACCGGCCCCGGTGAGACCACTAGTTTGAACTTCAACCATACTGTTGTCTGATGCCTTTACAGAGATGCTCTTGTCCTCCTTTTCATTTTCCCTTTGATGGATGTGCAACATGCTGGGGTGTCGTGAGCCACATATTCTGCATGAAAGACGCTTCCTGCACTCTCTGCTGATGTGCCCAGTGTACAAGCAGCCAAAGCAAACTCCATTAGTTTTCAGGAAATTCATCTTTTCGCTGTGAGCTTTCCTCTCCAATAGAGTACATGACTCCAGTGTATGTCCACGATTTTTACAGTAGAGGCAGACCTTCTGATATCCATCCCTCTTGTTGTCTGGCGGAGCCCCTTTAACTGTGGTAACAGTGGTGGCAAAACTGCTCCCCCCAACCTTTGAACGAGGCATGGATTTTACTCTGCTGCTCTCCTTGACTGCCATCAGTTTTGGAGAATCCTGTATGTCTCCAAATACAGGGTCCATAACAATCTTCACTTGACGTTCAATGAAGATTACAATATCAATGAACATAGCTCTGCGCTGACGCCTTTCCTGTATGTCACAAGCTGATGTACGCCACTTGTCTCTAAGCTTGTATGGTAGCTTCTTAATCACAGTGAGCATGTTTGCTGATGTATTGAGATCAAACAGATTATATGCATCTTTCATGGCATTGCAACATGCGCGTAAGAACAGACTGAATGCTTGCAAAGCCTTTGTATCTTCTGATTTAATTGATGGCCATGATACTATTTTATTCATGTAAGCAGATGCTATGACATGATCATCTCCAAAATGTTCATGGAGTAGCGCCTTTGCTGTGGCATATCCATTTCCATCAGTCATATGTTGACAGCTTCTGATCAACTGTTGTGGCTGCCCCCTAGTGTACTGGTCCAGGTAGTGCAGGCAGTCCACTCCATTGGCGGCCCTTTGTTCTATTGTTTGTTCAAATGACTGCATAAAGGCATGATATTGCAATGGATTACCGTCAAAGATCTGAATGTCCCTTTTAGGCAGTGATGCTAGACTTTGCTGCTGCACCAGCATTGATATTATTTCATTTTGTTTTTCCATTATAGACATCATGTTATGTTCACTGCTGATGTTCCTGAAAGAAGGTGCCTTAGCCTTCTGAAGATGAAACACTGGGGGCACTGCATCCTTAGAAACTGTGCTCTGTGGGTTTGTTGGCACTATAGGCCCCTGATGTAAATAGTTGGCTCCTTCAGAGTGCTTTGATCTTGCACCTCCAAAGCATGGATTTAAAGTTCTTAGCACAGGCTGTGGTCCTCCTCCATCCTTTCCATCTTTATGTGGTACAAAAGGCTCTGCATGGATATTAAGTCTTTTCTCAAAGTAAGACTCCATGCCATCCAGATTCTTAGAAGAAGCTCTCCCTACACTTGATCCAGAGGTTCTCAAAACATTTATCTTTGCCATAGACATGGCTATCTCTGCTTCAAGTTGGGGCCGTCCTTTTGTTTCCTTATTTGCTCTTCTTGCTCTTCAAGAGCATGCTTTTCCTTGAGCATTTTTTGCTGAGCAAGGCAGCCATGTCAGCCTCGGCACTGAGACGTGCAGATGCAGTTGATGACACATTAGACTTTATGCTATCTTTGACACTGCCTTGATTTGAAATCCTGTCACATGGTGCTATTTTATCCTGATCATCATTCTGAAGATTTTGGGTAAATTGAGGCTGTTGTCCTGTTTCCACGTCCTCATGTGCATCCTTTTCCACTGATGAGGCTTCAAGTTGCTGGGGCGTTTCAGCCATGTGAGTTTCCAACAAAGGTTCACCTTGAGGTATGTTGATTATTTTAAACCATGCTTCAACATCCTTAATGCACCCTTCCTTGTGTTTATTGACCTTTGAAAACCATAGCTCTTGTTTTTGTTGTTCATCCGTGGGAATTAATGGCATCAAAGATTCATGCAAAGCAGTAGCATTATCAGACAGTTGCTTGAAAACATTCAGTTGAGATTTGACCAGTGAAACATTTTTTTCATCCCCCATGAGCTCTTTGAGCGACAAAATCAGGCGTTTTATTTCATCCACTTTCCTTTTACGTTCCTTTTGAATTGATTCAATTTTATTCATCATGGCCTTTTCAGTGAGAATTATTTTTCTTTTCTCTTCATGTTTGCCAACTGTTGAACCAGCATTTGAAGCACTCATTTTTCATGCACAAAATAAGGATCACAATGAAATTCCAATGCAAAGCCAGCAATATCAACAGCCACAAGAATCATGTGTGATAATAACTTCATCAATCAATCCAGCGCTGCGCAAACACACACTGACCGGACGCATCAGTCCAAACACTGCATCAACTCCTTCTCATCAGCGTCAGTGAAAACACCAAGGCAACACGCTGACTTCCATTCATCAGCAACCAATTTCAAACTGCTTCCAACAGACCAACGTAACAGCAGAAGCAGGTTACATACCGCTGATCACCATGCGTTGTTGCCGGCTGATGCGCTGTGAGGCGTCCGTGTGTGCGATTAATCATCCGATTTCCATTTGCTCCGCGTTGATATGTACGTGGCTTGTTGGCTCATTCGTGGCTTCGATCCAGTTTAGTTTGTCTCATTTGCTAACAATGTTAGGTGACTACAGATGGAACAAAAGGGGTCACCGAGAGGCTAAGCAAGGGATACACTCCGATTGCCGGACGCGCTTCTGCATAATAAAAACTAAGCTCCAGAGGAATGCCGAATCAGATATTTATTAAGGCTAAAAACACAGACAGTGAAAGATCCTCACAAAAACTGAAAAACATCCAAAACCAATATACTTTAGCGGTCAGCAAAGTAGGACCTTCCCTCCCCTTTTGACTCCGCCCCGGATGTAACACAAACTACTAGCTGGCACCTACAGTTGTGTTGGTTAGAGGTATGGGGTTGACTTTGGTCCCTGCTCCTTTACGTAAGGTTGTTTTGCGTTCTGACCTGGCTAAAGGTGAGGTTGTGTTGGGAGTGCGGCCTGCTTTACCAGTTGAAGGGGTGCAAGTTATTCTGGGAAATTAGTTGGCTGGGGGTCACATCTGGGCAGATTCACAACCCTCTCTAGCAGTTAACAGTACTCTATCTGTGAATAAAGCTGAGATCGAGGGCAAGGGCCATCCACAGGTTTTTCCAGCATGTGCTGTTACTAGGGCTCAGGCTTGTGTGAACAAAAATAAATTGGAAGAGAAAAAGGAGGAAAAAGTTCCTTTAAATGTTGTGTTGCCATTGCCTGCTTTTCCCTTCTCTGTGTCTCGCTCTGTCCTGATAAAGGAGCAGCAGAACGATCCTACTCTGGTTGAGGTTTTTCAGCAGGTGCGTCCAGTGGGAGAGATGGAAAGTGTGGCACATGGATACTTCCTGGAAGAGGGCATGTTGGTGAGAAAATGGCTGCCTCAAGGTGATGAGGTTTGTTGGCGATGCCAGGTTTCAGATTGTGGTTCCAACAAAGCTGAGAGATGGGATTTTGAGCACTGCTCATGACATGGTAGCTGGCCATTTGGGAGTTAAGAAGACGTATGATAAAATCTTACGTTACTTTTACTGGCCTCGCTTGAAAAAAGACATTTCAGCATACATCAGAACGTGTCACATTTGTCAGCTCACAGGAAAACCGAATCAGTCAATTAAACCTGCTCCATTGCATCCCATACCAGCAGCTGGTCAGCCTTTTGAGCATTTGCAGATTGATTGTGTGGGCCCACTGTCCAAGTCTAAAACTGGTAGCATATATCTTTTCACTGTCATGTGTCAAACTACTAGATATCCTGCTGCCTATCCTATGCGAAACATTACCACAAAGTCTGTCATGAAAGCTTTAACCCAGTTCATTTCTGTCTTTGGCATTCCAAAGGTCATCCAAAGTGATCAGTGAACACATTTTACATCTGGCCTGTTTGCAAAGATGTTGAATAAACTTTGTATCACTCATGTCCAATCCACTGCTTATCATCCAGAAAGCCAAGGAGCTATTGAGAGGTTCCATCAGACACTAAAGTCGCTTCTGCGGTCTTTGGCTAGAACAAATCTCGAAAATTCTCAAGAAAAAATTAAGAAGTTGTATGATCAAGTGAAAGTGCATGTGATAAGTCCAGGTGATCAGGTTCTGGCTGCAAAGTGAATAATGTCACCAAACCAGACTCTTTTCCACTACCTCGTATCGAGGATTGTGTTGATCAGGTGGGCTCAGCTAAATTTGTAAGCAAGTTTGATCTTTTAAAGGGTTACTGGCAGGTGCCTCTATCCAAACGTGCTTGAGATATTGCAACATTCATAACACCTTCAGGCCTTTACTCCTACACTGCCATGCCAATCGGGCAGCGAAACGCACCGGCAACCTTTCAACAGTTGATGAACAAGGTAGTGGCAGGGTTGGAGGGATGGAGGGATGCGCCGCGTATTTAGATGATGTTGTAATATATAGCGATACCTGGGAGGAGCATGTACATCGCATCAGAGCTTTGTTTGATTGTCTTGCTTGGGCCAATCTCACGGTAAATCTGGCTAAATGCGAGCTTGCCAAAGGGACAGTCACATGGGGGGGTGTGACGGCCTCGCTCTAACCCTACTATGTTTTTACCTCTCTGTAGCCCTCAAGCATCTTCCAGGCCGTCAGCTGGTTGGCTGCACCTTGAGAGGATGGAGCTAAGGATATAAATATGGCGGCGATCTTAAAGGCTCGCTCTCTTTGTTCTGGCAGCCATGGTCATTTCAGTTTGTTTTGAGTTTTCTTCCTTTAATTTAACCTTCACACACACATTCGCTCTACACCACTGATACAGTTTAGGTAGATATGTTTTTTTTTAATACTTTATTTACGGTTTTTGACTTTACCAAACTGTACAAAACATGTAACAACAAAGAAACAGTCAAACATAAAAGAAAACAGGAGGGGGCTGACAGACAGTTGTAAATTTACAGATAGACTTACAAAAAAAAATAGTGCTGTAGTTGAAGTAAAGTAAGTACCATGTGAAAAATTGAGTTAGGCATCACACCTGACACTGGGCTAGGAAGGGTCCCCAGATTCTCAAACTGCACAGTTTGTGCAGGCGCAGTCTTTCCATTTCAATAACTGATAACATCTTCCTGAGCCAATGAGAAAAGGTGGGTGGAGTGGTGGACTTCCAAGTTAGAAGAATAAGTTTCTTAGCCACCACCATCCCTAGATGCAGAGCGACCTGCGTATCGTGCAGGAGATCAGAATTCTCAGCAGAACATCCAAGGATGGCCAGGTCATGGTTAGGCTGAATAACTCTGGAGTAGGCTTTTGACAACTACTCAAGCAATATGACACTTATCACATACAGGGGACACGGATGGGAAAATACGATTTAGCTTTGTTTTTGAATAATGTAATCTGTGCAGCACCTTGTACTGAATTAACCTATAACGTGAGTTAACAGAGCAGCAATGGACCCGAGACAGTGCCTCCTCCCAAAGTTCTGTCGATATTTCAGAGTTCAAGTCTTTGGCCCATGATTCTCTAATAAAATCAGAGGAAACTGAATTAGTAAATGAACCCACAAATTTTTGATATTAACTGCTTGGAGTCTGGAGGGAGCAGTAGGGTCTCGAGGAAAGGATGGGTTGTGGAGTTATACTCAGAAAGTGGCCAGTTCTCCTTGACATAGTGTCTGACCTGAAGGTAGCGAAAAAAGTGAGAATTCGGAAGATTGAATTTATTGCTTAGCTGAGCGAATGATGCTAATTGGCCATTAATGTACAGACACAAAAATGTTCCAATACCCATCTCTCTCCAGACCGCAAACACCCCATCCAATCGGGCAGGCAAGAATGAATGATTTTGATATATAGGCGCATGTATGGAGACGCTGTGAACCCGACAAGCCACTTTTATCTGATTTAGGATTCGCAAGAGTTCTTCACGGTGAAATTTTGCTGAATTAATTTGGCTACTGGGGCGGAGTCAGAAAACAGAAGAGCTGGGAGTGAGGACATTTCAACTGCAGCAGCTTCCAGCTGCAGCCATAAAGGATTCTCCTCAGCCTTATCAGTTTCACACTTCCAGTAGGTAAGAGCCCTGGAGCTGGCTGCCCAGTAGTAGTGTTTAAAAACAGGCAGCCCCAGACCACCCTTTTTGAAAGGTTTTTGAAGATGAGCCTTGGATATCCTGTGTGATTTGTAACCCCACACGAAGTGCAACACAATAGAGTCAAGCTTCTTAAAAAAAGATGCATTTAAGTATATGGGTAAGTTCTGGAAAAGGTATAGCAACCTTGGTAGGCTCACCATTTTGATTGCATTTACCCGACCGATCATAGATAGGGGCAGTATTCTCCAAGACTCAATACTTGTTTTAAGTTTTTCTATAGATTCTGTAAAGTTAAATTTGAAGAGATGCCTGGGGCTTTTCGTCAGTTTAAGCCCTAAATAAGTGAAACACTCCTTCATCACTCTAAAAGGCAATTTTGTCAGGAAATCATCAGTGAGTTGGTCAGTTAAGGGCATGAACTCACTCTTTCTCCAGTTTATGGTATAGCCAGAGATGCTTCCAAAAGAATTTATATATTCTAGTAGGACGGGAATGGAGACCACCGGGTCAGCTAAACAGACAAGGAGGTCGTCTGCATACAGAGTCACACGGGGGTCGGTACTGCCTGACCTAATACCTTTAATGTATGGATGTCCTCTAATACCAATAGCCAGGGGCTCCAGCGCTATATTGAACAGCAGGGTGGACAATGGGTCCCCCTGGCGGACGCCGCACTGTAGAGTGAATGGACCGGATCTGTCCCTGTTCGTTAGAATGGAAGATTTTGGTTTAGTGTATAATATTTTGACCCACTCCATGAAAGTGTCGCCGAATCCAAATTTCTTAATTGTCGCAAATAGATAATGCCACTCTATCATATCAAATGCCTTATGAGCGTCTAAGGACAATATAGCCGCTCTGTTATCTTTGCCATAATCTGCATACATTATATTAAGGATTTTGAGAACGTTACAGAAGGAGTACCTGCCTGGAATAAATCCTGTTTGGTCCGGGTGAATGATACTTGCTACATTTTTACCGAGCCAGTTTGCTAGAACTTTTGTAATTATTTTCAGATCATAATTTAGTAGGGAAATCGGCCTATAGCTACCTGGGTCTGTTTCATCCGTGTCCTTTTTTAATAAAACACAAATATTTGCTTCACTGAGAGAGGATGGAAGCTGTTTGTTCTTAAACGTGTCTCGGATCATTCTCAACAGAGGGGGTGTAAGGACCCCTTGAAAGGCTTTGTAAAACTCTGGCCCAAAACCATCTGGGCCCGCAGCCTTGCCGGTAGGCAATTCTCTGATAGCATCCTGTAACTCAAAAGGTGAGAAATCCCAGTCCAGACTCTCCCTGAAAGTCGCATCCAATTTTGGAAAGTGAGGCGAGTCAAAAAACTGATCGAAATCTTCCTGCGTGGCACATGATTTGGAAGTGTAAATTTCTGAGTAAAATTCTTTGAAACGGTCGTTGATATCCTTTAAGTCTGTAAGCATCTCTCCAGATTCAGATTTTATTTTATAAATGGCTCTTTTTGCTTGTTCTCCTTTTAGCTGCCTTGCCAGTAACTTCTGTGGCTTGTCACCAAGCTCAAAGTGCCTCCGTCTAAGCTTCAGTAGTAAGTTGCCTATTTGTTCTCCCAGAAGGGTATTATACTCGTACTTTAAATTAAGAATTGTGTTGTAATCCGATTGGAGTAGTTAATTTCGGTAGACCTGTTCAGCCGTTTGTAGCTCTTTTTCAATGTCTTCCAATCTGCCTCGCTTAGTCCTTTTCAGTGTTGCTTCATAAGAAATAATTTCCCCTCTGATATACACTTTGAGTGTTTCCCACAGTATTGTGTCATTCACCTCCCAATTGTCGTTGGTGTCTAGGAACTGTGATATGTGCGTAGTGATGTGTGTTTCAAAAGCCTGGGCCCGTATTCACAAAGACTTTTTATCTTAACGTTAGGAGTACTCCTAAATCGGACTAAAAGTTTTTATGTAGGAGTTGTTTCTTAAAAGTAATTCACAAAGCCACTGAGACCTACTTTTAGTTATGAAAACAGTGAACTCCTAAACTAGAAGTAACTCTCTGTTGCTATGGATGACGTCATTTTATAGGGACGCACTTAGAAGCGGTGACAACAGTGATTGGTTGTTGAGTGACAGGCACCACAGTTTTTTGTGTTTCCACGCCTTTTTTCTGCTTTTTTCCCAGTGGCGAATTATGGAGGCTGCCTTGGGAATTATGAATGAAAGTTTTGACAGCATTTTGGGTGTAAATTCAGGAGGCTCATCAGAAGAGCGACATCTCAAAAGATGATTAGATGGATTACATACTTGGCAGCATGCGGTAAGGAACACTTTTCCATCTTCCAACAGGCTCACCAGTTATTATATTAAAAATATCCATATCTAACCGTTGTACTGCTCCAACAAGGGCTCCGGTGCGATCGACCCGGGGGATAATGTCAGTAAATTAATGTTAAAACACAGACTTCGCTTATTCTGTGCGAATGCGCCGCACGAAACACAGACGTGGTGGGATGATTTCTAAATCACTTGAGGTCCCCAGGTAATACTAGTCCCGTGCAAAGAGCTGCATTTTCCCTTTAGCCAAATACCGGAGTGTTGCCAAACATTTTAACTCCGGCGTTATTGGATTGTTTCGGTTGGTTGGGGACGTTATTGCGTCCCTTACCAACTCAACCACAACTTCAGTCCCTTTGCGGTCCATCCGATATCGTTTTAATAATTCCCTGTTATTTAGCGTCTCCAAAACATTCGGCTGTGACCAGGTCTTAGCGAGTTAGGAGTCCTCTGGACTACTTCTAAGGTCTCCCAGTATTAGGTGCTACTTTTAGGCTTAAAATGTTTTGTGAATAACTCTTATTTTCAAAAATTAGGAGTCCTAAAGTTACGACTGACACGCCCATCATTTTTAAGAGTTGCTCCTAAGTTCGCCTGTTAGGGGCTACTTTTAGCCTTAAGATTCTTTGTGAATACGGGCCCTGATCTTCAAGGCGATAAGGATTACAACAGACTTGTCTAGAGGAGCACAGTCTAAGATTAAGGGTAACAGGACTATGATCAGAAATAATTATGTTGTGATATTTAGTGTGGCTAATGTTAGAAATTAGTCTGGAGTCGGCTAGAAAATAGTCGATCCGTGTGTATGATCTGTGTACATGTGAATAAAAAGAGTAATCCCAATCCGATGGGTGCTGCAGTCGCCAAATATTCACCACCTTCTTTGTCTTCAACAAATTGTTAAGGGTTTGTACAGCGAGAATGTTAGGAGGGGGGGCAGAAGACAGCCTATCTAAATATGGGTCCAGGTAGCAATTAAAATTGCCCCCTATCACTATGTGGCTTGAGTCATCGTCTGGGATCAGATCAAACACCTTACGAAAAAAAGCCGGGTCATCCGTGTTTGGCCCATATATATTCACTAATGTAACAGGAAATGAATTGATATGCCCCGTTACAATTATAAACCTGCCGTTTGGGTCAGTTGTAGATGATTGAAATCGAAAAGGCACACTCTTTTCCCGGAAGAGAATGGTAACTCCTCGGGGTTTTGATGTGAATGGTGACTGATAGACCTGTGAGATCCAATTAGCCCTGAGTTTCTTGTGCTGAGTGGCCTTAACGTGAGTTTCTTGTAAAAATATAATGTCAGATTTCAATGATTTCAAATGCGAAAAAACTTTGCCTCGTTTAACTGGGTGACCTAAACCACGTACGTTCCAAGAGACCAAGGACATGAAATCCTGAGCATTATTCACATATGGTACCTTTTACATTAAAATGAGATACAAACTCAACATTCAGTCTGGCAGCCAGTCCCAAACAAAAAACAATAACATGAACAGTTAACAAATACACCAACAAACCCCCCACCCAAAGCTTCCCCAAACGAAGCATAGTTACCCTCATCCACATCTGGGATCACCTGTCAAAAGAGGAAAGAGAACATCTCCATCTAACTGCCCCTCATTAGCACACACACACAAAAAAAAGAGCGACTTTAGCATTGACAACAAAAACTGCGAGAGTAAAAATCTGCTCAGAACACGTTTAGACTCTCTTCGTCTATGAGTAGAAAAGTGAGCTTTTTAGAGTTTTTGATTTACAAAAGTCTTAGCCTCATCCGGATGGTTGAATGCTTTTACTTGCTCTTGGTAGTGGATGTGGAGTCTGGCCGGGAAGCGCAGCGAGTGCCGTATCTCCTTCTCTCTCAGCAGCTGCATCACCTCACGGAAGCTCCGCCGTTGCTCCATCACCTCCGCAGTGTAGCCTTCAAGATCCGAGAGCCTGGCCCGCAGCTTTTTATTCTCTTGCCGCAGTTCAGCGGCAGAAGCCTCCATCGTGTGGATGCGCTGCTCGTGGTCTGCAGCCTGACTTTTGGTGGTCGCCCCCCCCCCCCCAGGTGGTGTTATGTTTAGTTGAATAAATGTTTTGCTGCATTACACTAGCTTGTGAACTCCTTTTGTTGCGAGCCTTTGAGCCAGGTTTGTAACAGTAGGAAAGTGCCCCACCTGTCTTGAACACAGACCTTCCAACACCAAGGAGCCCATGATAAGCCACAAAATCCCAGACAGGCCATGGCAGACTGTCACCACTGATCTGTTCACACTGAACAATGAAAACTATATAATCACAGTAGAATACTACAGCAGATATTTTGAGCTAGACAAGCTACACAGCACAACAGCTTCCACTGTGATACACAAGATGAAGGCAACCTTCCAGACATGGCTTACCAGAGACTGTGATATCAAACTCAGGGCTTGACGCTAAGCTTTTTTCCAAGTAACACTGTGCTACCATGCTGAAAAATTTAGTAGCACACAACTTTTTTTAGTAGCACAATGAAAATTCAGCAATTTTGGTAAAAACGTCATTTTCAAACAAATAAAGTAATTATTCAGCCTAATCCTAACCCATTTTTTTTTCTTATCATCCTCTCTTGTTTTCTGAAAATAATGCCTTAGGGGGTTGATTTTCACGATGCCGACACTCTTTCGCTTCTCAATTTTGTGTTTTGATTTTAGTTTTCGCTGCAGTCTTCACTGTGTGTGCGTGTGTGGTCACGTGTATGTTATGGAAGCACTGCATTGGTTAGATCTGATTACAGTGCTGGAAAGCAGGAAAGAGGAAGCACTAAAGTACAATAACAAATGTGCGTCTCATTTTTCCAGTTTACTAATACAATCTGCTGCTGGTTTGGAGTCACTGGGTCACATGATATGAAAGATATTGAAAAAACTGCAATTATTTTGTATTAATATATTTATGCTAAGTAATTTAATGACGGCCCCTAAATCAGTCTCAGTGATTCAGCGCGAGGCTCTGGGAGGTGAGCTGACCGTCCTCCTGCTGCTGACACTGGGAGAACCTCAGTAAAGTCTCGGCTGGACCCGAGTCCTGCCGAATATCCAACCTGAAACTAATTTCACCCCGGTTCGATGAGTCGCCTGTTGCAGCCTTTGAATAGGATGACGAGGATTTCAGTCACTCAACTTAAACGGTGACTTGTAGAAATTATACAAATAGCAGTATGACAATAATAATCGATTTCAAGATAACTTGGGCTGTAGTGCTTTCACTGTGTGCAACTTAAACCCGCCATTCGCCTGCGATATTAAACCTGCAAAAATCATGTCTTTTTTTTGTGGCAGCGCTGAAAATCCAGCAGCAGAATGCATATAGAGGAAATACTGACACATCAGATAATCTTCTGCAACGATTGCAGGCTCTTTGGTGGAGCTCTGCTTTGAATGAGTTAGTTGATTCCCAACTCTACAACTAAACGGATTCTCACTCTGCGTGTGTGTCGCTGGACGGCGGTCGGTCCGCGGAGCGATGCAGCTACAGAGGAGAAGTAGCGCGTGAGAAGAGGATGATACCATTTACTAAGCGGGGGTGTTTTCATTTTCGTCCTTAACATATACACTTTTCAGGGGTGCTGAAGCACCCCTAAAAAAGGGCTAGCCTCGCCCATGGCATGTACTACAGTTTCTGTCGGAGTCGCACTGATGCGACTGAATGTAATTTTGTATTCGCACTGGAAATAATCAACTCGCAAATGCGAGCAAAACAGTCGCACTGTCGAGCCCTGTCTTACAATGGCCCTCAGTACAGCTGTAAAGAGTTCCAAACCTTTGCCAGCGCATGGGAGTTCACACATGTAACCACTAGTCCGCACTATCCCCAGAGCAATGGTCTTGCTGAGAAGACTGTGCAGATTGCCAAATCACTGATGGAAAAGGCTAAAGCTGATCAGAGAGATGCTTATCTGAGTCTCCTTGAGTATCGTAATACTCCTGTGTAGACAACTTCAGATCACCAGCCCAGCTGCTCATAAGCCGTCGCTTACGCTCAATCTCACCCAGCACCCATCAACAGCTTCAGTCCAAGGTGGTCAGTCACAGGGATGCTCATGCGAGAAGAGTCCACCCACAACAGCATCAGAAGAGATACTATGACAGATCAGTAAAAACCAATGTCATCGAGAAGTGGATACAGGGAGCTAATGAGCTGTTTTCTTCAGTAGCAGGTGGCTGTTTTCACTGAAAAAGTTTGAAAAACACAAAGTAGACTACCAGTTCCGCACTAAACAGCTGACAGGCACAAGTCAGTATAGTGGAACTTTTGGCTGCTGAACGTAAAAGATAGCACTAGATTTTTTTTCTGAAGAGTTGGTTGAGACCAAAAACAGAGCTAAGGCAACATGAATATTGGATTCATATTCATCAGGAAGCTCTGCAACTGCTGTATGTGGAAATAAGCAAATGTTGGCTCATACATATATCAGCTTTGTAATGTAATATAGTAATATGTTAATGTTGTTTTTAGTTTGCTGAGCAGCCCCCAAGTAGCCAAAAAAAAGAGGAATAGTAGCCAAATGCTGCTGTGAACACATCATTTTACAGTATAAAATGCAACGTGTCACTACTCTCTTGTTGAAAACACTTATTTTGTCAATAAGTTACCAATTTACAGTTGTAACATGATGTGAATAAGCCATTGCACATCAATGCCATCAACCATTCAACACCAAAACAGCCAACCATTTCCTGTTTTTTCAGTTCCACGAGCTTCTTTATTTACATGTATATATATATATATATATATATTAGGGCTGTCAAAGTTAACGCGTTAATAACGCGTTAACGCAACGTCCTCTTAACGCCGTTAATTTTTTTAACGCGCGATTAACGCTCAGTATATAAAAAAAAAGCGCATTGTATGATTTACGGCCGTCGGCGGCACCCGTAGTCTTGATACAGAGGGTGGCAGAAGAAATAGAATAAGAAAGGGAATCAGAAGAAGAAGAAGAAGCAGGGTTGGCGGTTCGTTAAAAACACGCCGGACTGAAAAGCAGCACTCGCTGCAAACTCTTCATCTCTGCTGTCACTCACGGTGGCGGACATTTGTTTCGCCATCGCCCTGATCATTTTGCGGGACACTCTCTCGTGGCATGCCCGTTTGCTGATAACTCATCCCCGCATGTTTATCTCAGGCTCCTCGCTAGCCTTCTTCCTCCCTCCAGCAGGCAGCCTGCCGCTGCTGTTGTCCTCCTCGGACAGACGCTGAAGCTCCGTTTCTCTCACTCTCGTGGGGTCGACAGAGAAACGTCTAGCGGCTGCTTCTCCCGAGTTTTCCTCTGAATATATCACGACAGAAGGTTTGAATTTCAAGTCATACTTTTTATTGTTTTGCTGCACCGGAGCCATGGCGATCATCAGTGTGATACTGACTGACAGAAAGCAGCACACTGCGTGAAAAAGGCGAAGAAGAAAAACGTGCAGTCTCAGTGGACACCACTTGCAAGCCAAACAGACGGCAGATGCAGAGAGCCCGTCGCTTTATTTTCCTGCATGATTTGAAGTGTTGAATAAACATTTTCATAATGCAAGCATATTTGCCCTTTCTTATGTTGTTAAAAGTATTAAGAACATGAAAAAAATACACTAGGGTACATTTAGAACAGAAAAGAAAGTGCCAAAAAAAATTGCGATTAATTTGCGATTAATCGCGAGTTAACTATGGACAAAATGCGATTAATCGCGATTAAAAAAATTGATCGTTTGACAGCCCTAATATATATATATATATATTTCTTGTACCAGTCCTTCTGCAATTGTGAAGTCTTCCTTTGGTTTGCTGTCCATATTTATTTGTATTAAAAAGACTACTTGTGTATTCCATTTGTTGATCGTGATTTCACATTTTGTTTACATGGCAGGAGCAGTGTAGGAGTATAGTATATGGAAATTGTTTACTGTTTTTCTTGGACATTTGTGGTCCTTTTTCTGGCTTCCCTCTCCTTTACTCCCAGCATTCACCGCCTACTGCAGGAGGGGCGAGTGTGTGTAGTGTGTGGGAGAGAAAGAAAGACCAATGAGGGAAAGAAAGGAAGAGTCAAATTTGTCTCTTACAGAAACAAATGAACAGAGCTAAAAATACTTCAGCTGACAAATGAACTCTGCAGTGAATTATGGCCTCATGACAAAACTCATTACACTACTTCTCCTCTTCAACCTGTTTAAATAAAGATATTACACTTGTCTCTTCACATGTATTCTGAGATAATGGATGAATCAAAAATATACTCAACAGCATAAAACAGTGAATCATACACAGATTGGTTGTGTCTGTTTTTATATTTTAAAGCATGACAGAGCCACAGAGCATGGCTGCTCCACATTATGTAACACTTTATACAAATCCTACCAGCCAGTGTTATGAACGATTATGTTACCCTCCCCCACCCCCAGATCCAGCCTCCACTCCTTCTATATCTTTCACCTTCTCTTTCTGCTTACCTTTGGTTCCATTTAATTTCTTAAAACCAAAAACATGTTTAAAGCATTTAACTTTTGGTTTGATTATCTATTGATTATTTGTGGGGTAACAGAGTTCCAGACCTCTCAAACACCTACATCTGCGAACCTTTTTAAAAAAATGAAAGGTCTGGTGTCGACCAATCAGGGAGGGAATGATAGAATAAGAATTGGGACAACATCCTCCCACATAGCTAGCCTGCTACCAAGCTACTAGTGTTGTGACGTTCACGAACGAACCGATTCTATTGAACGGCTCGTTAACATGAACGATGGGATCCGAGTCGCAGCTGGGAACCGTTCTTTTTTCTTTCTTTTTTTATATATATCACTGCGTGCTCCTCCTTTGCTCCTCCGCTGAGTGGGACAGAGAAGTTACATGGGGAGGAGCGCAGCCCAGCTGCACGGTGCTTATTAGATATGCAAATGTAGCATGATGCCACCTGAGTTGTGCACGCTGCCTTTGTGTAAAAAAACAAAAACAAAAAACCCCCCAAAAAACAGAAACACGTGACTGCCCCTGCCTCGGAGAGCAGAGCAGCTGTAGCGGTCTTAATTAGGAGGAGGACAGTTTTGTTCCAAATCTCACCCCATTATACCTCCCAGTGATTATTTCCAAGATAAAATGAGTTACCACCAGGCTGGCTTCTCAAAACTTAATACATTTAAAAATCAGTCAAATGAGCCAGTTTTTTGAACGGCTCTTTGAAAGGAACGGCTCACCAAGATCCGGCTCCCCTCAAAGAGCCATAAATCCCATCTCTACAAGCTACATCAGCGTAAAAGGTGAATAAAAAATGTGTGCTTGCAATTGATATCGCTGTAAAGGTTGTTGTAAAATTCAGGTATATATTGCATTAATTATTATGTAAATAATTGTTATCAGAGATATTTTAATTGTTTATTTTCTGAATAATGTCCAGTCACAGGAAGAATAAATGGACAAATGGGACTCAGGCTGGCCAAAAAAAATGTGAAATCAGAGACTGTTGCGCCAACAACATCTCAGATAAAGCTGTTCACTCAACAGGTTGACTGTGTCCAGAATGAATGAGTGCAGGACTACACAAGGAGAGGTGGACTCTGTGTTAGCATCATTAATGCTTGGCGCTCATGCAGTTGATGGACAGTGTTTACCTCATGTTGAACCTGTGAAGATGCCAACCATATCATCCTCACCAAATCACTGCTGCTGTTTTACATACACCCCACACAAATTCAATAGATGCACTCTGTGTATATTTGTATATAAAAAACTATATGTAATTTGTATTTGTGTAGCATAAAGGAGTTAAAGAACTCATTTCCTTACACAACACTGGGCACTTTTAAAACAAACTATAGCACATGGTGCAAATGCATTTAGGGCGTGCCCATGCCCATTTTGCTACTCAAACTGTGGATAACCTGGCAGCAAAGTGCAGCACACAGTGCAAAGAGGTTATATTTCAGAATCAGCATCAGAAATCAGTAATACCAGTGCAGAAAAAAAAGAAGAAAAAAAAAAATCAAAATGGCTGCGCCCTGTCTGGCGCATGGCAACTGGGTCTTGTCTACACTGGCGACAAGACCCAGTTGCTATGGACGCTGCTAGCATCACAAGCCGACAGAAGAGCAAGCGGAGTCAGTGTGACCGAGTGCTACGACGACAAGACCCAGTTGCTATGGACGCTCCTAGCATCACAAGCCACCAGAGGGGCAAGCGGAGGCGGTGTGACGGCTGTTGGGGAGGACTAACAGCTAAAAAAAAAAGCTAAAAGCTAACCCCTATAAAACGCCACTTCCATCTATCTCTCAAATGTTCATTCCCTGGACAACAAAATAGATCATCTGCAGCTGGAGTTAACAAGTAAACGAGAGATGAGGAACTGTTGCGCAATAATTCTGACAGAGACGTGGCTTAACTCTTCAATCCGGACAATGCTGTCAGCTTTGAAGGACTGGCTACATTTTGTGCTGACAGGAGCTGCGCACTCAGCGCTAAATCCAGAGGGGGTGGTCTATGTATTTACATCAACAACAACTGGTGTATAAATGCTAAGTTTGTCTCAAGCCATTGCTCACCGGACATTGAGCTTTTGAATGTAAACTGCAGACCATTCTATCTGCCCAGGAAGTTTACCTTACTTTCCATCACTGCTGTGTATGTGCCCCCCAGTGCTGACACTAAAGAGGCCATGAAAGTTCTCTACCGGACTATCAGTGAGTTGCAATGTACACACACTGAGGGCTTTTTCATTGTCGCTGGAGATTTCAACCAGGCCAACATGAAGTAAGTTCTCCCACATTTCCACCAGCATGTGGATAGTGCAACTAGGGGAGTAAATACATTAGACATGGCTTACACCACTATGAAAGATGCATTCAGAACAGCCCTCCGCCCCCATCTTGGCTGTTCAGACCATCTATCTGTTATGATAATTCCAGCATATAAGCCCCTACTGGTTAGAGGAAAACCTACAGTGAGGCAGGTGAGGCTGTGGTCTGAGGGGGCTATGGAGACACTACAGGACTGTTTTGAGTGCACTGACTGGGATATGTTCAAAGCAGCTGCCACTTACAATGATCACGTCAACATAGATGAGTATGCCATCTCTGTGTCAGCCTACATCAACAAATGTACAGAGGACATCAGCGCTAGCAAATCCATCATCACCCAGGCCATCCAAAAACCCTGGATGACTGACGAAGTACACAAAAAGGAACGGAACTCCGCCTTCAAGTCTGGCGACGAGATGGCACTGAGAACAGCAAGACTTGAACCGTGCCATCAGACTAGCAAAGCGTGCTCACAGTAAGAAAATCCAATACTTTTTCCATGATCCCGCTAACACCAGGGATATGTGGCAAGGCATACAGACTATCACCAGCTACAGGATTACCCTTCCTGCATGTGATGATGACGTGGGCTTCCTAGATGAACTAAATATATTCTTTAGGAGGTTTGAGGCACTGAACAAGTCTCCTGCTGTGAAATGTTTTCAGCACCAGGATGAAAAGGCACTCTGCCTTGACATAGCTGAGGTGCGAAGGTCTCTGAGGAGTGCCAACTCACAGATAGGGCTGCAACTAACAATTATTTTGGTTGTCGACTAATCTATTGATTATTTTTTTTCGATTAGTCACGATTATTTTGGCAGCATCTGTTTCTACTTTGGTTTTACCTTCATATTCAAAGAGCAAATTAAAAACCCATGAAACATGCATTTGAATACATAATATCTTGAAACACAACTGGATTTTTATTATGTCAACTGAACTAATTAATACTAGTTATTACAGTTTTTAATTGATTACATACCTTACAAATGAATTATTCTGTTATAAATCATTGCATTAAGTGGAGGTTTACTATTCAGTGTTTTATCCTATTTATATTATTACTGTTTACTGACTTAATATCCTACACATGAATTATTACTGATATCGTTGCTGTCAGACAGAAACCTCTTATTTGCAAATCTGACTTATTTTTTTAGAATCATTTTACTGGCCACATTATTAGCCAATGAATGTATTAAAGAGCTTGTCTCCAGCTGGCCTCTTGTCTGATGACACATGGGGCAGCAAAACCACACTTGTTGTCATTCGAGGTCTGTTGCATTTTTAATAACTATGAACTTTAATAAATCACTTTTTGGTTGCACACTAATGGATGAATATGTCTAAAAAATGCAAATCCATTTCAGTTTGATTTGCTTGTAGGTTTGTAAGCTATTTTTTTAAATAACTCAAAATAATGACTGTATTTCCAGCTACAAAACGCAAATCTCTCTCCTCCCTCCAGCGCTGAGTGCTGCGTGGTGTACACGTGAGTTCTCGTCATGCTGAAAACGTGACTTTTCGCACACGTGACATCACTCTTCGAGACGCAAAAAGAAAGCAAAAATATATATTTTTACTGAGGAAAATGACAAAAATAATAGTAACACACAGTGACTTGAATAAGTAACTTTAATCTGATTACTGGTTTGGAAATATCAACGCGGTAGATTACTCGTTACTGAGGCCGGACCAGGACTCAACGTGCACAGGGTCGGGTTGGATTTGATGTTTTTGGGCTCGATCTGAGCTCTACTACAGAGTCACACGTAAATTTAATGTCATTTATTGAAGATGGGTGGTTACCGCCCGAAAATCTTCCCAAACTTTGGACGTGTTTGGTTTCGCTTTCCTGCTCTCCTCAACATGTTCCCCCATCATTCATATTCTTCTTCTTCTGCGGAAACCGTCTTCTTCTTCTATACCACACTGTGGTGCACATTCTAGTAGCGGTGCTAAAGCGATTTGCTCCGGCTAAAATCTGTTTTTTAAAAAATTATGATAAATAATAATAACAATAATAAATACGACGCGTCGACGCACAAATTTCATGTCGACAAATATTTATTGTCGACGTAATCGATTATGTCGACTAATCATGGCAGCCCTACTCACAGAAGGCTCCAGGAACTGACAACATACCTGGGCAGGTGCTCAGGGAATGTGCAGATCAGCTGGCTTGTGTCTTAATGGACATTTTTAACACCTCACTGGATCAAGCCTTGCACACCTGATGGAGAAAAACACTCATGTTCGAATGCTGTTCCGGGACTTCAGTTCAGGGTTTAATAACATCATTCCACAGCATGTGGTAGACAAACTGGGACCCCTGGGCTTCAGCACCCCCCTGTGCAACTGGCTGTTAGACTCCCTCATTGAAAGACCACAGTCAGTGCGGGTCGGTCAGAATACCTCCAGTGTCATCACCCTCAGCACAGGCTCCCCTCAAGGCTGTGTCCTGAGCCCCCTGCTGTTCACTCTGATGACTCAAGACTGCGTCCCAAGGGCTACCACCAGTTTGCAGACGACACAACAGTGGTGGGCCTCATCAGGGATGACCACGACCTGGCTTACAGGGAGGAGGTGGAGCAGCTGGTGGGTTGGTGTAGCAAAAACAACTTGATCCTGAACTTGGACAAAACCAAATAGATCATTGTCGACTTCAGGAAGAAGCAGCCCTGCCACGCTTCACTTCTCATCAACAACACGGCTGTGAAGGTGGTCAGCAGCACCAAGTTCCAAGGGTGTATTGGTTTGATGAAAATATTAATGCCATTACCTGCATTGATCCTCCAGCAGCATCGATTAGTATTTCATGTTAATTTATATTCATTTATTTAGTTCCTCTACACTCAAAAGCTCACACAGACAGTCCAGATTCTGTCCAGTATGTTTGCTATTCACACAACATGGGTGCTGGGCGTAAAAATGACAACTGGGTTGCTCTCAAACTAGCAATGACATGTGCGTGGCATGCAAAGGCTCATATAACAAAATGCAAATTGTCTCTTTATGTTATGTATGGCGGAGTCTTGCTGATGAGTTGAGGACTCTCACAGTCTAAGGAAATGAAGCTGCTCTGTAGTCTGGTGGTACAACAGCAGATACTTCTGTATCTGTTGCCAGATGGTCATAAACCAGAAGTAATTAAACCAGACACAAAAGGTTACATGTAATAATATCAGTGAAACTGTAACTTCTAAATAGCTACTTTCATTTTTTTCAAAAAGCAAAACACTAATTCCCTTTAAACATATAAGCAATGAAAATGTTGTCTTATAAATAGTAATATTGAATTACATAAAACAAAAACAAAAGAAGCAGACCAAACAATTAAACACTATTGTGTCTCGGCTGACATTGATAATAAAGAATGCTAGCGGGAGCTAGCCGAGTGCTAGCCGAGTGCTAGCCGAGAATACTAACGGGAGCTGGCCGAGTACTAGCCGAGAATGCTAACCGAGTGTGCTAGGTAACACTCGTATTAGAGGATGATTGCCTAACAGTGTGGTAAACATCAACACAAGTATTTATAATCTAGACACTGTTTGCAGGCTATTTTCCAGTTAGCCGCTGCCAGTGGCGTCATTAAGCCTATTTAAGTTTTCCCTCTAATCACTCAGTTGCCTCCCAGGGTTACCTACTAACTAAACAATCAAGTCCCTTGGGTATCCCTTGGCGAACCCTTGTCTTACTTCTGTTGGTCCTCAACTGGAATCAAGACCACCAGCCTCCGCACATCCCAAGGACGGTGGTCATGGGCAAGTCAAAGTTTTGTCTCCCATGCAGACCCATGCAGACCCATGCAGATTTTCAAGTCCACGTCCCGGACAACCGCTTTCTTATCAGGATATGTAGCGACAACTCGGCCGAGCCAGAACTGTCCTCTCATAGCATTTTGGTCTGCTAACCAGACCACATCTCCAACCTCGACGCTTCTCTCCGTTCTGTGCCACTTGTGCCGGATGTACAAGTTTGGGCCTGCCAGCTCACTCCACTTTGACCAGAACTGTCCACTCCAGCTTGGACAGTGGGTTTCCACGTAAATTCCGTGCATGTCTCCTCCCTGTCTGGTGCGCCCCAAGATAAGGGAGTTAGAAGTCAAGGGCTCCACTGCGTCTTCCTGCTCCTGCGCCTTAGCATCAATGGGTCGATTGTTAGTCAAGTTAGCTGCCGAGTAAAGAAGGGTCTGGAAATCTCCCCAGGTGTAGCAGCCAGTCGTTCCACAGAGGCTGTTGAGAGCTCCTTTATTGAGCTTAACCGATGTTCTCGGCTGCTCATTTCTTGTGGGGCGCGTCCGCAGGATGGAAGTCCCACTGCCACTCTGTGCCATTCCTGGCAGCCATGTTCTCAACAGACACCATCTGCAAACAGGCCAGGTATCTGTGTAGCTCTCTCAATGCAGGCCTAGCACCCACGAAGTTTGCACTTCTGTCCGACCATAGCTTCTTCGGATGCCCCCTCAGAGCAGTGAATCGAGAGTAGGCCTGAAGAAAGCTTTCAGGAGACTGGTCATCGACGAGGTTGGCGTGGACAGCTCTGGAAGCCATGCAGCAGTACACTACTCCCCAGACCTTTTTCTTGACGCTTTTCTTTACAGCGTCCCTCACTTCGAAGGGGCCGAAGAGGTCTTGTGTAGTGTACTCAAATGGGTTTGCTCTTCCTGAGGGAGGTCGCTCATCACTTGCTGGCACAATCTGGCTCTATGCTTCTTGCAAGTAAGGCACTCATTGATCACCTTCTTGACTGTCCTTCAACAGTCATGAAGCACCACCCAGGCCTTTCTTCTTGTACGCAGCAGTGTGGCAGCAACGCCTTCATGATTTGACTTCTCTTCGCTTCGCTTCTCTTGCTAGCAAAGTTCACAGCCACGACTGGAAAGGGATTAACGGTAGAGATGTTCCATCTTCTTTTCAAGATTGGACTCTACCGCCACACAGCAATAGTCCTGTATTGTCATCCTTGATCCCAACCAAGCTGTTTAGGTTCATGTCGTGAAATTCCGCGCTGTCCTGGGCCACAAGGACCAGGTCTTGGAAGGCAGTTGCTCTTTCTTCTGCAGACAGCTTGGAACCCTTTGTCTCCCACTTTGCTGGACCTGAGCTTTACGTTCTTTATTCAGCCATGATTCCGCAGCTCTTAGAGTCCAGGCAACAGTCCAACACAGCTTTGACAAGGTACTGAACGGCTTCGACTCAACAAGGTGGGTTTCCATTTTGGCCTCTCTGCTGCCGAAGTAGGACCCTGACCTTTTGGTGGCATCCGCAGCGTGGGATGAGCATCTTCATCCATTGAGTCTCCCAAGTCTACGCTGATGAGAAAGCTTTTCTCTTAACATCATCAGCAACGGTGGTCACTATCTCGCTGGCCATCTTCACCGGCCACTCAGCTTCTGGCCATTTTAGGAACTCAGGACCTCTTTGCCACTCCGACTCTTCATTGAGCTCCTCAGGAGATGCTCCCCTGTAATGATGTCTGATATGTTGCGGTTGCCCTCAACCCATCACCAATCTTCAACTGGTCCAGCCTTCTGGACTTCCCCGATGCGGTTTGCAAAGAAGGTCTGATAGCCATAACTATCCTTCTGGATTGCTCCCAGGATCGCTTGGCTATCTACGAAGTGGATCCAGTGCGCGACCTTGATGCGGCAGCGTTTCTCAAAGTACTTTTTCAGACAGGTTGCGAAGACAGCGCCGCATACCTCTGCCTTAATCACATCCCCCTTTGGGTCAAGGGGAGTAAGTTTGGCTTTTGACTCAACCAATCTTACAGTGACCCTGTTCTGTAGGTAGAGCACAGCTCCGCAGGAAGCCTCACTCCCATCTAAAAACGTGACTCCCACTGGGCGGCCTATGGCTCCTGCTGGCGTGAGGCTTCTCTCGAACCTGATGTGACCAAGTCACACGTACTCCTCAAAGAGTCTTAAGGATGCCTCCCGGAGTTTTGGCGAGAGAGGGTTGTCCAAAGTATCTTTATGTCTTTCCCCGCTTCTTGGTAGGATTCCTTCACAAGCATCACCCCTTTCTGATTAGCAGGTGTGGCTAGACCAATGGGGTCATAGAATGCAGCAATCTGACTTAGCAGTCAATCTGACTTAGCAGCACTACTTAGCAGCACTAAGTAACGCCCCGAATCCCTTAATGCGTCGCATTAAGGGATTCGGGGCGTTACTTCTGACTTCATCTTTGCGCAAGTTGAGTCCCGTCCTCATTTTGCTTCGCTTCTTCTAGAAGTTGATGGACATCATCATGCGAAGTTTGTCAGTCTCTGATTCGTAGCTGACTCCCAATGCTTTGCTCTCTTTGTCCTGCATTTGGTTTGGTAATACCAGAGTTTTGGGCACAGACATGACTCTTTCACTGTTACTGGAGTTGGCTGTGGCTCCTGACCTCCCACTTTGGCTAGAAGACCCTGGGTTTGAAGGAAAAGCCCCCAGCTTTTAAGATCTCTTTCACTCCTTTGATGATCCAGCGTCTCGATGAGGCCTACATAGCTGTCTTCTACCAGAACCCGGCGTTCTTCAACCATAGCAGTGAACTGGAGCAGGTTTGCCGTTTCTTTCATAGCAGCCTGAGCAATGCAGCCAGCAGGCTTATTGTCAATGTTGACCCTGACGAAGACTTCGATATCATCCTCCGGGTTGTCTCTCCACAGGAAGCGGTGAAGCTGGACTTCTTTGTCTTTCAACCAAACGGAGTTGTACATTTTTATTTTTTTTTTTACATCTGATCGGATTGAGGACGTCCGGACCCTTGTGCAGGACGTCATTCAAACTTTCCCCCAGGAACTCCTGGCTACTATTCCAAACAATTCTTACAGGGGGAGTGGTTGAGTAAGGATTAGGTGTGACCAGATGACTGATGCACCACTTCGGTCACTTCCAACTGTCGATTTCGTCTTTAGTGAGTTTAGCGGCAGCTCCCATTGAGACCATTTTGTGAATTTGTTGTCTGTATGCAGCTTTCCACTCTGGCTTCCTCTCAAGACGTTTCTCTGTGTTTAAGAAAGTCGCCTCCACTGCACGTTGGTTGTCAGGAAGCGTCACAGGGTCTCCTTTCACTGCATGAAAAGTGGGATTTTTGTCCCCGTACACGCCCGAAAATCTCCCTAATTTTCGGCAGTTAACAACAATTTACAGCCTGTGAACGTCACGTTCGTCTGTGCCACATGCTGACGGAAACGAACCATGGCGTATATGGAGCTCCCGGAGGTGCGAACGGCTCTAATTAGCATATGAATAGCAGCAAAACCACGCCTGGCTACTCAGTATTGGATGAAACCACTACTTTTAAACAAGAAAAATCACTCGTGATTGGTTGGCAGATCTGTCAATATTGGTCACCCTGGGTCATTATAACATATATATTTATATTTATATTTATATTTATATTTATGATATCATCAAAGACATGAATGTTTATTGAGGAAAGTAACATTTGCCAGGAAGTTTATTCAAAGAAAGAGCTTTATTAGCACAAACGCAAACACACAGCATGTACAAAGCATAATCTGCCCACACAACAACGGGAAGCTCACGAGAAGCCCCAAATCCTGCAGCACCGTGAAGTGTCTGTTTGCGGCTTGGAACTGTACTTCGGAATCGCCTCTAATCTCGACTGCAGCGTGGCACAAAGCTCGGTAAGCTCCCGGCTCCATCCGGACACCCCGCCGTCTTCCTCCTCAGACATCAGGTCTATGGTGGCGCACTTCCAAAGGTCCACCTCTTCCTCAGCTAGCACTCTGTCTCGCTTCCAGCAGCTGTAAAAACAATCAATAAAGACTATCAGTACTGCGTGATGCACTGCGTATGGACACATCACATCTATTAATGCACCTGAAAAATAGCTACATTGACCAAAAACGGATCTAATCTAACAAGTCTTACCCTCTTTCTTCTCGATTGACTCCGAGCTGAACTCTTCACAGCTTCAGCCTGCGATGGAAGATCTGGTTGTTTGTACCTGAAGCTCCTGCGTACTGTCTTACAGGCAGCTGGAAAACAATTAAATGAGAGTGGTATGAATAAAAAAAACGTAAGTTACAGTAAAATTAAACAAGGAAGGAGAAAACAGTTAACGTTTACTTACACCCGATGGCATCATCGGCATCATGTAAATCTGGACTTGCAGACATAGCGCCGAGCAAATAGGAGGTCACGGCCTCGTTACGGGGCGAGGTTAGTCTGTGAAAACAAAGTGCTCGCAGCGATAAATCTCCGTGTCCCTCTGCGGCAGTGAAGCGACCTCCATCAGCGACACTCTCCGTGGCGGCCCCTGCAAAGCGCAGTCCTCCTCTCGACAATGGCCGTGCCGCAAGCCTAGCTCCTGCTAGCTAGCTTAGCTCCTGTTAGCTAGCTTAGCCAAACTTGCTTCGTGTCCGAAAAAACAAACACTTCGACTGCGATGGAGAGTCCAACTCACACACTCACAGCGCGTCGTCCGACAACAGTTCACAGCCTGTTAGTGATAAAACACGACACTAATGACACACACAGTCCACTGTTAGCTGCTCGACGCCATTAACTCTCCGCTTCTTCTTCCTCGTCACTGATGCTCCAGTCAGCCCGGAAGTGTAAAACTCTCAGGTCATGAACTCTCACACAGTAATAAGAATTACTTCAACTTCTTTTAAACATTCAGAACCCATACAATTAGACTTTAAAGTCACACATTTTAAAGGTCCCATATCATGAAAAACACGTTTTCTCTGGTCTCTACGTATATAAGCTGGTCCTCCCTGAGCCTGCCAACTCCCAGAATGATGAAAACAAGTGATTCCTGCATGGTCTCTGCAGCCCACCCACTAGTAAAACGACGCTCCTACAGGCTGTTCAGATTCTGCTCCTTTCGTTACGTAACGAAAGGAGTCATTATCATAGGCCGGCCTCCTCTGTGCGGTGATAGGAGATATCCGAGAGGGGGGCGTTCATCCCCGAGGTGAAGTTCGGTGTGTCCAGCAGTGAGACAGCAGCAAGACAGCAGCATATTGCAATGTCGTCGCTCAAAGCTGGACACGCAAGTAGCTCTGTTGTTGGTTGCAAAAATCAACATCAGTGCTATATTCTGTCCCAGCTACAGAACAACAGAAGAGACAGTGGTTGCGTTTCATTTTTTAACGACAACGTGCCGGCTGCGGTTCGTGTTAGCTTGTGTGTGTGCAAACCACTTCACATCGGACTGCTTCAGTAACGAGGGTCAGTACAAAGCTGGCTTTGCCTCGACACTGACCCTCATAAAAGGATCAGTCCCACCCATACCGGACCCAGCAGCTGCACCCGAGCCACCAATCAGTGTCGCCGCGGTTTGATAGTATTTACAGTTGCCTACGAGTCTGGAGAAGTCCGCTGGAAATTGGCTAACTAGTTAGCTCTGCTTCGGTCCACTATGCAATGGCGTTTGAAGCGAGCCAAATGTTAATAATATTACAATGGAGCTTGGTTGTCACAGTAAAAAGGCTGGAAACATGTGCAAGACTGGAGACAGAGACGATGCGAACAGCAGGGCTCCAGACTAACTTTTTGCATTGGTTGCACTGGTGCGCCTAACTTTTTTTTTTAGGTGCACTGGCACAAAATTTAGGTGCACTCGAATTTTAACGCCATAAGGAGACCTTTCTGGTTCCATAACTTTAATATAATGTGAATGATTTCCAAACAAGAATAAGATATTGACAAATCCTTGTCTTTATTTGAAGGACATTGACATAAGAAAAATAAGGTGTTTCAAGTGCTTCACTGAGCTGAAATTGCAAAATAAAACAGTAAGCACAATAAAACATTCCCAAATAAAACAGTGCTTGTGCTTAAAGTGCTTCACTGAACTGAAATTGACTATTTCGATCAAACATTTCAAGTAAAATAAAACATTTCAAAATAAAAAGTGCTAATGGTTAAAGGAGACATATTCTGCCCCTTTTCCACAAATTATCATTATGTCAAGTCTTACAGCTGGTCTCCCCTTGCTGTCACTTGCCACTCAAATCATCAGAATAATTTCTGATTTAAATTTGGTGAAAGGCAGCTCCTCTTTGGCAATGTTGTATGCAACATTAAATTTGATAATGATTTCTGATTCCTCAGAATTCCTCTGATTCCTGATTGCTGCTGCCTGCCGCTGAAATGCAGCTGGGAGAGGGGCCACTTTCTCCACACACCGGTCCCGGCATGTAGTGTGTTTTTTTGACATGCTGTGTTTTTTAAAAGTTTCGATACGAAACGTTGTTGACCCGCTTACAAATGCACTATTACTGGCCATACTCTGACCGCACTCATGACAGTATACACAGTGCATTATATTATGTCCTTTATCGTACCGTAACCAGAGAAACTGTTTCAACCAGTCCTGCCTGAAAGAATATGTTTTCAGCTTTTTATTTTGAGTCTCGGGGCCGGGCTCTTTCTCTGACTCGGTTGTCTCCTCTGGTTCAGAGTCTGATGCCGCCGAAGGACCGGGGCTTGGCATCTCAGCAGGAACCGAGGGAATGGCAGCAGGGGTGGTTGTCGGCTTAGATTGTTTAGTGAAAAAACTTTCAATACTTCTGCCCCTCTTCATTTTGCCCCGTTTTGTCTCGTTTTGTTTCTTTTCTTTTCTTTTCCCCTTCCGCTGCTGTGGCGCTCAGGTCGCTCGCATTTTTTTTTTTTTTTTTTTGCCGCTCGCAAATTTTAAATACACACAACGGAGAGCAGTGACCACAGCCAATCTGAGGCAAAGTTCCACCAAAACTCAGTCTCTTATTGGTTTAGACCAAGACAATGATCTACCATGATTGTCAGTTCAGTCACAGGAGAACACAGAGAGATGATGTGCTTGCAAAGTACATTTATATTTTTTAGATGCACTGGTGTGACCTAGAAAAATCCTTAGGTGCACTCTTAAAATTTTTGGTCGCATATGCGACCAAAATGGTCGCACTCTGGAGCCCTGGAACAGTATCCAAGAGTTTGGAAACTGTGTTGGAGACAAACACAGCTTTCGCTAGCTGTTAGCCATTAGCTACCTGGCAGTAACTGTAACAACACATAGGAACAAACTAACATTATTCAGACTCACTAACCATTCTGAAACGTCCTGCTGCAGCCGCAGAGTCTGTACTTCTTCAGGAGCCTCTCCTTCTGGGTCCGATTCTGGGTCAAACTGGTTCGGTTGAAAGAAAAACTCTCCCCTTAAGCCATAGCGATACATCCACCGTAAACATTAGCGCACGCTACTGCTAACACCAGGGGAATCCTCCCCCTGAGAGTGACATAGCAGGCAGGGCTCTCCAAGTAGGCCTTGACAGACGGACCTCATTAACATTTAAAGGTGCAGGCACAGAAACAGACTGGTCTGTAGAGCGACTTTTAGACAGCTGGAATTCAGGACCACGCATGCATATCGAATACAGAGTTTTTGGACTTCTGACAGCTGTGTGAAATTGATGAAAAACAGTATAATAGGGAACCTTTAAACAGTAATTATTAATGCATTTTAATATCTTATCTCAAAATATTTCATGCAAATTTTAACTTCTTAACAACTGGCGTTTTATCTTTAACTTGGTCCCAGGTGAGAAAACATAAAATAAATAATTTTGTGTATCTTTTTTACACAACATTGACCATTGCTAATGACATACACAGTAATTAATCTAGCATACTTTCATCAGATAAATCAATTCAAGCTAAAACTTAGGGGTCTATAATTAGGCTATACTGGGCCTGATCTATTTATATCAGAGATTTTCTTAAAATGAAGTCAATACCTTTTAGAAAAATGTCACCCGAGTTAAAACTCCCCCTGTTACCCTGATTTGCATTTGTATAGCTCAGAGCATTTTCATTTGCATGTTAAAGCCTTTACTTTGGTAGGTGTGGGACCAGGCGACCTTCCCTGTGACTAATTAGCAGATCAATCTTCTCGGGGCTGACCAAATCCTTAGCTGAAACATCAGGGTAGAACTTTAGTTGTAGTTGCTGCAGTGTGACTGCTTGGTTCACATTTGCAATGTTTTCCAAGCCGTAACAGAAGATTTTGTGCTCTGTTACTGTACTCTTGGGTGTTTTTATTCTCAGCCTCAGAATATACCTTCTAGTAGCAACTGTCTTTTCCATCCCTCCAATTCCCTGGACAATCATCTTGATGTTCTCACCATTTAGCTTGAGACTTTTAGCGGGTTCATTCGAGAAGTGATAAGTGTCTGACGCAAGGTCAATCAAAGTGCAGACTAGCTGGCCCAAGTTTGTTGTCACTTCCAGTAGCATCATTATGACTGGGTACTCTTTTGGCTCATTACTGGTGCTTGCACATACTGTTGTTGAAACTTTGAGAAAGCTTCCTTGAACTCTGCTTTCAGCTCTGGAGAGAGTTTAGCAAGGAGCTCCTCCTGTTTGTCGGTCAGTCCAAGTCCTCTTTTCTCCACTTTTGGATCACTCTGCTCTCCGCTCGTTTTATCTCTCTTCTTGATCAGTGGCTTCGGACAGAGCAAGTAGTTGTGATCTGAGGACCCTCCTCTTCTACAGTCATCCTTTGAGCAGAGATACTTAAGCAACTGCCATCTTCGCCATGGTGGCGCAAGCACTTGAAGCACACTCCTACTTTCTTCATTTGAAGATTGTGCAGGCAAACAGTTTGCCCGCATGCACATCGTCTCCACACATGTTGCACAAATTTGATTGAGAGTTCTTTTGAGTATTCCCCTGGTGAATGCTCTCTTTTCCTTAAACCTCTCAGGTTTGTCCACTAGGTTGGGCTGTAGTTGCAGCTGATTTAACTCCTCGAGAATGTCTTCCTGCCTTTTCAGGAATTGCAGTAAACAATCGAAGTGCTTGCGCAATGAAAAGCCGCTAGCACAGGGCTGTACAGTGCGAGCATTTTACTCGCATATGCGCCTAAAAATAGACTGTGCGAGTAGAAAAAATAAAAAGGGAGCACACGTGCGAGTACGGATTTCAACCCTTTCATTCGCAAAACTGTCAGGGCCATCAGAACGCTCCAACCTGCGGTTTGAAATAAATCGTCTCAGTAGCTAATTACCGCTAACAGTGTTACGAGATCCCGATCAAAGACAGAGACATCTACTTTCTGTGCGCAGGGAGCGCTGTGCCCTGTGACGTCAGCACACCACCTGCAATTAACTACAGAGTGCACAGCTCGCTCGCTCCCGCGGAACGCGGCCCAGAGCACGCGCTGGGTCTCGGTGCGCTACAGTCGAGCTCGTGTTCCGTCTATGTGAACGCGGCCGAACCTCGAACCGCTCTAGCTGCTCAGTGTGCGCCACAGCAGAGGTGCGCGTTTAGATCATAATACATCCACAAAATAGAGATGAGAAATGAAACAATGAGTTAGTTTGGCATCAGTCTGTGGAAGCAGCCTAAAAGTGAATGAATGAGAACAACAGTTCTATCATTGAACTGCTGGAAGATAAAAGTAATGACTACATGACTTTCCGTTTGTGTTGAGGCGTATTTACCATTTTAACTCTGTTTTTACTTCATTGTTAAAGCACAGTGGAGCTTAAATACAAGTTTGATGTGAAACAGTTATTTATTTTTTTATTTTTTTATTAAATAAAGTAGCCTAATGATTTTTTTTTTTTCTTAAATCGTAGTATCGAATAAGTATCGAGAATCATGGAAATTTAACAGTATTGGTATCATAGAAAGTTCCAGCCTTGATGGCTAGACTGCAGGAATTGGCTGGGATATGTTCTTTTTCGTTTCTTATGGGGATCAATACCTGACATTGTCTGGGCCAGTGGTTAGAATGGTGGGGCCAGTGATCTTCAAAAAATCCTCAAATTTCCCTTATTGTCTCTGAAGTGGAAGTACAGACACCACTTTAATCTCTTGTCCACGTCCGTTGTAAGCAACTCTGATCTAATGGAGCATCTCTCAGCGGCACACGCTTCTACAACACTAGTGGCCAAAAACTCCCTTGCTGACGCTGTTGCTGATGACAGCAGGCCAGGTGTGGCAAACGTGAGCTCTGCTAACAGCTTCACAAAAACTTGTGACACAGACTGAACTGAATGCAATGATAGGCAGGCATGTTGTTGAGAACTTGCTCCCGTTATCAACAGCTGACTCAGACTCCTTCAGAGCCTCACTGGCAAAATATCGGGGAGAGCAGCTGACGGTCCTCCATGCAGAAAGACATTTTATAAATACATATGTAGATGCCGAGTACGCTAAAATGACTGCCGAGCTCAAAAGGGGGAATAAATAAAAGTAATGCAATAGTTACTTTTCCTGGTAACTAATTACTTTTATAGTTGAGTAATTCTGTTACTAACTCAGTTAGTCAGTCAGTTTAAAAGTAACGTGCCCAACACTGGTCATAGCTTAAAACTGCTTTCTTTTTTTCACAAGCTGGATAAACTCAGCCAAGCGTGCCAGGCGACCTGACTACAAAAAGATGTGGGACAGGGATGTTGTCTGTGTTTAATTGAGGGTTGCAGTAGGCCTTGGATGATGGCACTGTGTTTATATGTTTGAGTGCACATGTGTGTTACTGTGTACGTGATTTGAGTGTTAATAATAAAATTGTGCTATTTAAGAAATTTTATAGTGCTCCTAAATTTTTTCTTTGCTCCTAAATTTTTTCATTTAGGAGCACCTGTGCTCCTAGTGAAAAAGCTAAGCGTACAGCCCTGCGCTAGCAGGGTCATTCTTGTGTGTTAGCCACTTTTCTTTTAGGGAATCAGGCAGCTTACTCTAAATCGACTGTGCTTCCACCCGATTTTTCACAGCATCTTCCTCCCCCAGGCCTGAATCAGTTTGATTGTCTTTCTGGGTTGGCATACTTAAACCCTGCATCTCTAGCCCCATTCACACAGGAGAAGACGCATAAAAGCCGTAGCCGCGGTTTTTATGCGTCTCTGCCAATGGTGATTCACACAGAGCGAAGCATCTCTGCCTTAAAGACGAACCGCCGTGAATTTACACAGAAAGCCGGCACTGCGGCTCCTAAAGAGGCGTGACGGTGATGTCATGATGATGACGTTGCTGTGTTTTCAAGGTGTTTCCCGGTGTCCCCCCTGTCAACCCTGTGGGGACGGAGGCCGTTTTCTGGGGGAAAGTTCACTGACGTCTCAGTTCGGAGGGCTGACCATAGCGGTCATTTATTTTCATCATATACACTCGGTGAGTTAAAGTTTTTTGCCGGTGACAGACGCTGTTTTTCGGGCAGAAATGTGACGAAGAGTTGGTAGGACGGGCGGGAGGACGAACGTTGCCAAAGACGGTTACAGTTACTATGTAACTTTTGTTTGGTCATGTATCATTGCTTTGTGGGACATTTCTCTGTATTAAGTTGAGTGAGGGACCTATGCAGTTAACTGACCGTCAACCGACATGCCCCCGCTCCGTGCCGCCGGCTTATCCGTTCACATTGGTTTGGTTCTCCAATAATATGGCCCTGATACTACCTCCAGAGGCGGATCAGGGTCGGAGCGAAATTTCACCCCTTGCTGCCTCTGAGAGATTCACATTGAGATGGAGGTGGGGAATTGGTGCACTAAAGCCGCACCCAGAAGCCGGTGTTAATGGGGCTTCTGACTCTTGAGTGCTCCGCTTTAAAGCTTCTCCACTCACCTATCACTTCATTTTCTCCCAGTGCGCTAGCCCTGGAGGTGAGATGGTTGGCTCTTCTGGTGAAAGCGGTCTGGGCTGCCAAACGCCTCTGTTTAAGCTTCTCCAGCTCCTCCTTTGTTGCTGCCATGTTGCTAATTTTTCTTGTGTTGACTGAAAGTACAAGCTCTTGATGCCACCTGGGCTTAAATAGTGTTTTGCCTCTACTGGGTTCACAGACTTACTCCCTCCTTCTTGGCTTCAGCTAATTTATTTCTCGGCTAGCAAGTTAGCAGATAAGCAGGCAGCGTCGGAAAAGCCCTCGGAAAAGGCTCGACAGGCAGCACAAAAATACTATAACTCGTGTTTGTTTTTCGTCTTATTTTTTATTTTCTTATCAAAATAACCACAGGTCATAAACCTGAAACAATTAAACCAGATACAAAAGGTTACATGTAATAATATCAATGAAACTGTAACTTCTAAATAGCTACTTTCATTTTTTTAAATAAGCAAAACATAGATTCCCTTTAAACATCAGTAAACAACAGCAATCAAAATTTCTTTTTTTATAAATAGTAATGTTGAATTAAAGCTGCAAGCAGCGATGAATGGGCCCTCGCATGAAGACTGTGGTGTTAAATCTGTAGGAGGAGATAATTTTCAAACGTTAAAAATGGCACTTAACATCAAAATGGCCGACTTCCTGTTGGATTGAGGGTATGGGTCCAAGAGGGTTTTTTTATGCGTCTGCTCATGATAAATGTGCATACTGAATATCATTCATGTATGTGCATGTAGAAGTCGGGGCGTTACAATAGGGGGCGGCAGATGTGCCGTATATTCCAAGTTTGGTGACTTTTGGGGTATGTTCAAGCCTCCAAAACTGCAGTCAAAGTGGGAGAAGAATAATAAGAAAGAATTCCTACAGATACTCGCAGGTTATAACCAACCTGCTCGGCCCCTAATAAGAATAATTCCTAGAGATACAATAGGTCCCCACAGGTTGAAACCTGCTCGGGCCCTAATTACGTAAAACACAGCAGACCAAATATTATGTCTCGGCTAACAGCAAAGAATGCTAGCAGGAGCTAGCTGAGCGCTAGCTGAGAATGTTAACGGAAGCTAGCTGAGCGCTAGCCGAGTATGCTAACCGAGTGTGCTAGGTAACACTCATATTAGAGGTGTACAGTGTGGTAAACATCAACACAACATAAGTATTTCTAATCTAGACGTCGTTTGCAAGCTATTTTCCAGTTCGCCGCTGCTACCTATCTAAGCTGCTGTCATGATCAAACAAAACCGGCAGGGACTTACAGGTTCCATTCATTCACACACAGTCATACTGGTGGTGGTGAACTATGATAGTAGCCACAGTTGCCCTGCGGCAGACTGACGGGAGCGTGGCTGCACATTCAGCCAACGACCCCGACCACCACCGCAAACATACAGCAGTCATATACATTCACACGAGGCAAGGTGGGTGAAGTGTCTTGCCCAAGGACACAACGACCATGACCCAATTGGCAGGGGCGGGGATCGAACCGCCGACCCTCCATCCTCCATACCGGATGGGTTCATATGCATGGAGTGGAACTCTTGGATTGGATGCAGATCACAGTGGCGATATCTGAGTTTGTGTATGAGTGTGCTTGAGTCTGGCTGCTGCTATGCTGTGATGGAGTGTGTGTCCTGCAGTCTTGTCTGCTCCTAAATAGCCCTTTTGTCTTGGATGCAGTAAGGCCATAGAGAACGAGGAAAAAGACGCAGAAGGAATGAGAATAGGAAGCGCTCAGACAGAAGCCACGTGCTGCACTAATCGGGTCTATTTTCATATCAAAGGAGGCTGGTTCACATGACCCTCTTTGTGGATTGGCCTGTCCCTGGGAGTGGAGATGAAAGGGAAAGAGGAATGTTTAAGACTCTCATCATTGTCATTGTCCATCATCAAGTGACACAAACTGAATGTATACCTGTTTAATCTGAGTAGGACCAATCAGTAAGGTCTCTGTTCTTGGGGATAGAGACAGGGTTTACCAATTCCTCAGTAATTAATTGGCCAGGTGCAGCTACATGTTCAGTGGCACGAGCTACGCTACACCATATGATTACATCATGCTTGTTAATATGCCACATAAAGATGAGAGCAGCTTTTGAGCTGTCTCATAGAGCATCACAGGTTTTAATTTGCTGGGAAAAACAAGGAATGAATTAGCATTTTGAGCTATACAATTCGAAAAAATAAGGCACAGGGTAGGGCTGGGCGATATGGCCTAAAAATTGAATCTCCGATTTTTTCACACCAAACTCAAATGACATTGCATTTATTTCAATGCTTTTATTGTAAACAAAATTGCCCTGGCATTTTAAACAGTGCACCTTCAAACTCACTTGAAAAAATGTGTCCCTTTTTGATAAAATGTTTTTGTAAACATAAATTTAACATGTCAGATTGCAAGTTTTCATAAAAACCGATTAGTTTCCCCATTGGGATTGATAAAGTGTGAACATAACTTTCATCAAATATTTTTTTTGCAAAAAGTGCCTTTTGTTTACAAACGGTATTTGTATTCCTGAGGATATGTAAACTAAATTAAACATCTTCATGCATTGCATAATAAACATCACATGTTGGTAGATGTACAGGACATGAGGTGTGTGCTTGCTTTCATTTTAACACATTTTTGGCCAGGAAGACGAGCCTGTCTCCTACCTCTGGCTTGAGACTTGCTCTGTTTGTAGCACAAACCTAGGGTCGAACATGTTCAGCTTGTGGATGAACCTCCAGCTTTTCCACTGTAAAAGGGCACAATATCTTTAGCGATATGCAATGTGACTGCATCCATAAAAACTGTCCACCAGGACCATTTCTTCTCATACAGGACACAATGATTAAATAATACTGCTAATGTTGGCTGCTTTTTAGTGGGTGTTTGTGGGCTGCCGCGGTCCTGTACATCTCGTATTGAACAGGTGTCTGTGAACTGTGATGCATGCGTCTGTTTGAGATGCTGAAATGAATAGACCGTGGTTTGTTCGAGGTCTGGCGCTACATAACCAAACTACTAACGAGACAGTGCCGAACTCTTGACTTGCTGCCATGTTGATGTGTTTGTTTCTCTGTGGAAAGTAAATGCGGGAAGAGGGTGGAGCCCACTATGAACTATAGTAGTGATGGGAACGGCAGTTCTTTTTACTGTACTGAATCTCTAGAATCCGTTCATTAAAATGATTCGTCCAAAAGATTCGTTCACCGAATCGTTCAGTGCTCTCCAACTCCCTGAACTGATAAACAGCCAAACGATCCGTCATTCAGTTCATGATTCAGCCCTGAGGTTCACGTTCACTTACTGAGAGACGGTGCGTTCAAGGACTATAGTACACAATCATACGCGGGAGACGCAGCGCTGCTTTGAGTGGTATACATGCACTTAAACATTACACGGTGAAAGTGTCCTCTGTGCACAGTAAAATCACTTAACATGAAGCTACACGGATATTAGCAACACAGCGCTAATTTTAGCAGTACGGTTACTGAAGGTTAATCTCTCCTCTCCTGCCCCTCTGCCCTCAGTGAGTGAGTGAGTGACACAGCGCCACTTTCAGCACAGTAAGTGAACGATAATCACATCCTCGGCGACGCGAATCATGAGTGAATCAGTCGTTAGCGAACGACCTGCTGAGGACGTGAATCGCGTTTGCGCAGCGCTGTCACTGAATCAGCGTGAATGTGATTCACGCCCTCAGCAGGTCTGAGAATCACGTTTGCGAACGTGAGTGACTTTTACTGTGCAGTAAAATCACTTAACATGATGCTACACGGATGTTAGCAACACAGCGCTAATTTTAGCAGTACGGTTACTGAACGAGAATCAACCCCTCTGCCCTGAGTGAGTGAGTGAGTGACACAGCGCTACTTTCAGCACAGTACGTGAACGAGAATCACGTCCTCAGACAGTTCTCTGTATGCACTAGGTCCGCAAATCAGGAACGAATCACAGCGCGAACGTGAATCACGTCCTCACAGTGAGTCACGGCAGTTCCACTCCCGGCCGGCATGCTTGCGGCTGAGCTCAACTGAACTGAGAAAGGAACGAATCAGTTCATGAAGTGATTCCGTTCACTTAAAAGATTTGTTCTTTCGAACGACACGTTCGCGACCGACACAACACTAAACTATAGGAGCCCATGGGGAGCGGCGGAGCAAGTTAAAGAGAAAATCAATTTTGATTTTTCAAAATCGTCCTAAACCACAAACTCGAATTAATCGATTTTAGCGATTTATTGCCCAGCCTTGGCACAGGGGTAAGGATTATCTGGCTGCTAGTGTTTTAGCGTAAAATCATAACTCCACCTAAACCCTTCACATTCCTTGAGCAACAATAACAGTGAGCTGAAAAACACATTTACATTTGCCAGGGCTGTTGGCTACATCACAAAATCAAAGAGCTAATTGGATTTGTTTGTGGGCCTTTTATGTGTAGTTTTGTCCATGGTACTTACTTACTCAGCAAGCTAACTGCTGACATCTGAGATCACAGTGACATCGCTACGACAAAGTCTGGGTGGGCATCTTGTTTACAACCCGTCTGATTGACTGAGCACTTGTGTTTCTTGACTCATAAGACTTCACAATGTTCGAGTTTGGCTACAATCTGTAGAAAATACTAACCAACAAATGGGACAAGCAGGAAGTTAATCCTTTTCCCTGTGCTGGCTAAAACTGTTGCCTTGCTACATTCTGCCCCAGTCTTTAATTTGATATTACCTCAACTTTAACCACTTCCCATGGGGATAGCAAGGAACCTATCCCAGAGAGCAAATTTACCAGACACCCTCATTGGGTCCAAATACTGCTTTGAATGATGACACTTGGGTGTTCCGCTAGTGGCCATGCTATGGCCTGCTTGTGGTGGTCTGGCTGCAGTATCAGAATCAGAATCAGAATGCTATTTATATTTGGTACAATTAGAGGATATAGACCGAACACATGGACCAGATGATTGTATCTGTCATGGGCCAGATCAGGGCTGCAACATTTTTGCTCTCAGGGATAATTTCAATGGGGTAGGAGGGTCCGATTTTCCCTAACCAATCTCTTGTGATCAATATAAGTTCACACTGATTCACAGCAGACAACATATATACGTTTAGCTGGGGTTTTAAGAGTGGAAAGGAGTGAAGTAAACAAACGGTGATCTAAGGAGAGGAGATGCCATCCATGTAACTCAGCATTTATCTTGTCTAATAGCTTGATAATAGCTTGACAACAGCATTAGTAACACCCATTAGCCCTATGTTAGTCCCCTCCCTGTGCTCATTGGATTGTCTGTTTTTTCAGATGAGAAACCAACTTTTGTGTCATGATGCCAGATTAATTAGTCAACTCAGCAGATAGGATGATTCAAAGGTCTGGACCTGGGCAACTAAATCTGCCTCTTCCTGCAGCAAGAGGAGCTTCACCTGACAGACAGGTCTAGCCAAGCACTAGTGCTTGACATTACTTAAACTTGAAGTAATGTCTGCTTAGTTGGTTACAAATATAACGGCACATGCTCCATGACCCTTTCTAAAATTGTAGCAGCTCAAAAGTCTCTGTTATAAGGTGAGGAGCAGCAAAGTGTGGTGGAGGACAAAACATCACTCTGGCAAGGGTTGTGCAGGAAAAAATTGAAAGACTTTTATTTCAGTCTCAAAAACAAACAAAGAAACAAACATTTCTTACTGAGCTTCAGACCGCTCAGGTCACTCTCTTCTCATGAAAAACCAAAAAAAAACTCTCCCCCTCTCCCATTCCACTCACATTTATAGCGGGAGAGCCCGCCTTTCCAATTCAACTGGCCTGTCAGGGCAGATCTCTATAATGGAGAGTTGAAAAGGTTTACAATGCATAGACATGGTTTTCTTTCACTTGCTCAGACTAACAAGTTGTAAATGCATTCATCCTTAGTCTAAAATACCTACTGCACATTCACAACAAAAAAATGATTTGTACTTTATTCATTATTTAACTTAATTACCCGTCATGATATCACACATCCATGAGCCAATCGCCACTGAGAACACACCTTCTCAGACTCCACATAAAAAGGCTACTGCTGAGGCGCGCTTCCTCTTTCCACACCAGCACAAGATGGCCACCACAAAGGACTTCAACTCTGACAGGTTATTACTTGGATTACCACAAGTCTTATGTATACATTTTGTGTAATCAACTTAAAGTACAATTCTTTGTGTATAATAAATTTTAGTGAAAACATAACTTAAATAAAGAAAATGGAAAACTGTGTCTGAGTGTCTTTCCACTTTTCTGAAAAGCTGGTTAGCAACTAGTGAGAGAGATGGTGCTTCATCACAGTCTCTACTTCTGATTTAAGAGATGCTATAGCAGCAGCTGTGCTAACCTCTTGAGGAATTGCCATTGTTGTTTTCAAACCATGGCAGAAGCTGCCACCAGTAGGACACTAATTGGTTCAACAACTCTGTGCTCAGCCACTAGTGCATAGCTTGAAGCCTGGAAAGATGGATGAAGATCACATGACATCACAAATTCAAACGTAAACAATGCAGGCGGCACTGAGATAATGAGAGTCACAGTAGGACAAAATGCGTATGCCCCATGATGCCCTTATCCAGATAGATGTTACAGGTTGGTACTAGGTGGAAATTGGGTGTACACTGTAGCAGATCTTTAGTAAGAGGCCAGTATACAGTAGGTAAGCACCAGAATCCTATCCTCATTCACATCTGCATCCAATGACCTGGTTGACAATCTTAGGATGAAGACAATCTGTAATGGAGCTGTCTTACTCTCGACAACCTCCTTTCCCCAAAGAAAAAAATATTTCAACCTGCTTCAAATTTAAAATGCATTTAAACAAGAGCTCAATTCACTACTTCAGAACCACTTCAGAACATTTTACCAGCAGCTCAAACTATTTGTGTGTTGTTTTAAATCTCCCTTTCCTGTTATTGGAGGCTCACCTCCTCTCAGTTTGACCACTTGGGCTTCGTAAGAGCCTGACAGGTGGGCTGTTACTGTGTTACCCCATCTTACTGCTATACACACACACACACACACACACACACTAAATCTCTTGTTTGAAGCTGGAACATCGAAAAGTAAGGGTGATGTTATTGCGGTTTTGGAATGAAATTCTTTCCATTGTGGGCAGCTAGTTATCTGTCCTTACATTTCTTGAACCAAAGAAGATGGCTAGGTAGCAGGCTGTATGTGGATGTAAACAAAAATAGTAGGGATGCACCGATGCATCGGCTGAACATCGGTATCGGCCGATGTTTGCCTCGTTAACTGCCATCGGCAAATAAAAATTACATTCGCCGATGGCTGTGGCCGATGATTATATCTTGATTTGCGGCATGAACGCTGTGCTCATCCCTCTTTTTTTTTGGAGAAATCCGGAAACGCAGCCCTCCCGTTTTCTTGTGGACAGCGAATCCGCATACTTTCCAAAACAATGACGCCATCGCCGCATCTCGCAACGTCCCATAACAACAATGGCGGACCGCATGCTCGTGTTCGTGCTGCAGAAGATATCGAGCCTTTCTCGCAACTTACCCATCTTGTAGTTGAGTGTGAGTCTCAGCAGCAGTTCGACCTCATTAACGGTCCACACAAACGATTCCGGTTTCCTTGCACTCGCCATTTTCATCTTCTTCTTCTTCTTGTTGTGTTCGGTTTCTCCGTCTACTGTCTGTTTGTTTACAGCGCGCAAGTTTACTGTGCATGCTCCGTGTCTTCTTCTCCGTATTTTGTGAATGTCAAGCGCCACCTAGAGGCCTGGAAGATGAACTACAGCGTTTTCGCTCATTTTCAGTGGGTCCATGTGGACGCAAATATTCTTAAAACGATGACGAGAAAGACGGAGACAAAAAAGATTGTTTTCGCCCGTCTGGACGGCCCCTCAGACTTCAATTGACACAGCATTTAAGGAAAGCCAAACAGCTGCCTCCAGAAAGCGCCAAAGCAGAACAAATAACAAACAAGGTGATGGAGTTCATTGCTTTAGATGACCAGCCTTTCTCTGTAGTGGAGGACGTGGGGTTTCAGAGTCTAATAAAGTTTATGGAGCCACGCTACACGCCGCCGAGTTGACGTCACTTTGCCAAGGTCTGTCTCCCCGAAATCTTGTCATGTGAACTAAGGTTATCTTAAATGTCAACCAGAAAGTGACATTAAAGGTTGTTTTTGTTTCATAAATTGGTCTCATTGGATTTGTGCTCATTCAAGTATAGTGTTATGAAGAGCTGAAAGACTTGTATGTTTCTGTGGCACAAAAAAAGGAATAAATAACAAAAAGAAAGAACATCGGCATCGGCCATCGGCCAAGTTGTTATGTTAAACATCGGTATCGGTATCGGCCCAGAATTTCACAATCGGTGCATCCCTAAAAAATAGGTTTTGAAATGTTGGTGAAGAAGAAAAGCTTTGAGCATATTTTTTAGACCTCATCACATGACATGATTTGGTGAGAAAAATTAATGGAAAAACTTTTGTTTTTATATACAACTGGATACCTTTAGAGTCAGTTTTATGCTGAAAACAGTGTAACAGTAGCATATTGTACAGAGGTCAAGTCAGAGTCAAGTCAGCTAACGCACTTTGTGTTGTCAGATACACAACGATCTATTATAGTTAGCTAATATCAGCCAGAATCAGAAACAGAATTCTTTATTGTCATTGTCACAGGTGTTACAACGAAATTGGTTGAGCAATTTATCCTCTGTTTATTTAAAAAAAGATCTAAAAAATAAAGAATAAACTAGAACTGCAAGCAGTTATGAACGGGGGCCAAGCCCCCCTGCGCGACTGGGGCCCCACGCACCACAGAGCCCACAGAAGTTGGCCCCAAAGGATGACGGGCTCGGGACAAAAGTGAGGACACAGGCCAACGTCTGAGCCGTGGTATTCGCTGTAATGGGAAGTGCAGTGGAAGTGCAAAAGGCTGAATGTGTGCCAATTTGGATTTGTTGTACTAAATCACGCCCACTTTGACCAATCGTTACTTAACTATATGGCTGGCCTCAGGAGTGACTCCGCATCAGTACTGTTTTATTCCATTTCTATTATTGCAACAAAAAATGAGAGTGACAAGGAAAAATGCATTTATGTTGATCAGTGTGTAGGCCGACATTTTCTAAACGCACTGTTATCCATTTGTCTTGCATATGTGAGAAGTGAACTAATGCTACAGAACCTGTGGAGCAGAAATAACTTTTTGTGAGGAGCTACAGAGCTGACGTGTTAGCATGTTGGACGTAGCACAGGATTGTTGAGTTTTTTTCACCTGTTTAAAAGGCAAAAACGCATTTACATCTGTTATAGTGCCATCTATAGGCTAATTCGCACCAAATTTGGCACAGAGCCTCTGGATGACTTCAGGAACAATTGACTTAAGTTTGATGTTAAAAGCATTTAGTTTGACCGAAATATGAAACAATATGTGTTTTTTAGCTAGCAAAAAAGATTGTTTGGTTATAACTAGCAGCTTTTTTTGAGTGCCAAAATTCTTTTGACAACTTTTCATCAGACACATCTGGAGATTCTATGTGCACAGTTTCAGGCAGATGGCGCTTAAATTGTAGGAGGAGTTCGAAAAAGTAGGTTTTACATATGTGGCAATTTAGCGAACGATATGTGCAACAGAATTGGACGTGTCCTATGTCAGAAAACCCAGCTCTATTCAGGGAACATATGGATATAAGGTTTGCGAATGTGTTATTTAAAATGTGGAAGTTAAAGGCAAAAACGTGATAGCATCCATTATAGCGCCACCTAATGGAGTACATGTGCAATTTTTGGTATGGAAGAACTGTGCCCTATTCTTTATGTACCATATAAATTTCAAAGCTCTCAGCATAATAGTTTGGCTGAAATTAATATTTGTTGTTTATCTTGTAATAAGCCACACCCACATTGACCAGTCACCTTGACCACCTTCAAGATATGGTCTCAGGATTGGCCCTACATCATACCGACCAAATTTTGTAAAAATCAGTGTAGCCGTTCAAGAGATATAAACTTCCCATAATTCGCCAAATTTGGCTCATCCCTTCCCAGTGTCATGTCAACCAAGGATCTCAAATGTGGTGTTAATAGCATTTAGTTTGACCGAGATATCAAACAGTTTACCTTTTATAGCTAGCTCCAGAAATTTGTTCATTAATAATTTGCGCATTTTTTGACCGAGCAAAATTCTTTTGATAACTTTAGATCAGGTCCAGCTGAAGAGTGTACGTGCCAAGTTTCAAAATCCCAAGGAGGAGTTTGAAAAAGTAGGTTTTCCAGGTTTTGCGATTTTACGAAAAAACTTTCTAGGCGGAAGTGGGCGTGGCCAATTGCAACGTGATTCAGCTCCATTCACGGAATCTGGGGATACAAGGTTTTTGAATGTGTGACATATGGTGTTGGAGTTATAGGCAAAAATGCATTGGCCTAGGTTATAGCGCCCCCTGCAGGCGGATATATGTATTTTTTTGTGTCTGAGGTATGTGCAGGTGTCTGGACCAACCCTTCAAATGTCACCACCCTCCCTTGCACGGTTTAGCCTGCGGCACCACTTTTAGCGGGAGAAAAAAATCTTTACAATTACAATAGGGTTCCTAGCACCGCTGGTCCTAGAAAACGCGTCTACTTGCATACGTGTTCCCTCAGCCCCTCGGGCTTGGCCCCCTAATAAATATCCATACATACCTACATATGTAATCCCCATCCATGCACACACTCACTCACGCACCCACACATACGCACACTTCTGGGTAAAATCTACACAGGCACACATACACACACCCGCAAACACACACACATACACACACACCCGCATACTTTAAACCCACTCACCCACACAGTCTATTGCACATGTTCCCATGACCCACGCTGATGATTGTTGTGGCAACTAATAATAATGGCTCATAATGTAATAACGGCTTATAATGTAATAATTTCAATGTAATAAAAGTTCATAATGTAATAATCGGCTCATAATGTAATAAAATCACGGACACCTAACGTAAGAAGGGCTTTGCGCATAATGTAATAATGTAATAACTTATAACATTAAAAACCTTATTGACACGTTCATAATGTAATAAGAGGTCATAATGCAATAATAGCTCATATAGTGAGAAAAGTGTTGCATTATCATCATTTTACCTCTCAAATAATGCTGCAAGTAAGGCAAAAGACATGGGCTTCAGTGCATTAGTAAACTAAATTAGTGAAACCAAGTATTATTTAATAGTAATTGCATTCTCACGTTTTATTGATGTATAAAGTTGAGCCACTAGGTGGCACCCTTGAGAGTTATTTTGGGTCTCTGAGATCGCTGTGCTCATTTCTACTGTTACTATTGCTGGTAAGCAGCACTATTTGTGACCTTTAAAGTTCAATTAATATCTTCCGCCATCCACCTTATCTGTTTAAATATTATGTGTATTAAGATGTTTGTTAGGATCATGGTTTTAGCTAGCAGCTATTTTTTGTGTTTTAGCTAGCAGCTGTTTCTTGTGTTTTAGCTAGCAGCTATTTCTTGTGTATTAAGATTTTTGTTAGGATAATGGTGTATGTTTTAGCTAGTGGCTATTTTTGTGTTTTAGCTAGCAGCTATTTCTTGTTTATTAAGATGTTTGTTAGGATAATGGTGTATGTTTTAGCTAGTGGCTATTTTTGTGTTTTAGCTAGCAGCTATTTCTTGTTTATTAAGATGTTTGTTAGGATAATGGTGTATGTTTTAGCTAGTGGCTATTTTTGTGTTTTAGCTAGCAGCTATTTCTTCTGTTTGTTGGAATAATGTTGTATGTTTTAGCTGGGGCGGCAATAGCTCAGCCCGTAAGAACTTAGCTTGGGGACTTAAAGGTCGCCGATTCAAGTCCCACTCGGACGAAAAAGTATAATGGACTGGCAGTTGAGAAAACTTTTTGTTATCATATTATTTTTAAGGGTACTCAACATCCTAAAATGTATGTACATAAAATATTTGTTTAAAATAAATATTTACATTAATCTAGTGATGCTGAATATAAAAAATGTCTGCATACCCCACCTCAATGTCTACTGATTCAGTAAATTTTGTTTTATTCACAGAAAAGGAACAATGAGACTGGGTATGACAATCTTGGTCCTATTCACACTGGCCCTTTTGGTTAGTGACATTCAAGGCCATGGAAGTTGAGAAATGGATGATGAGACATATGATGTCATTAGCCCTTTTTAGATAGAAAAGGTGGCACATTTGCTCCAAGGCAAGGGCAGCAATGTGCCAGCCTGTCTTTCTAAAACCGAGGCGTAATATTTCTCCTTTTCTAAAAGCCGCCTCTGGGGTAGGCGTAAACATGTGACGTGAAGCTCGAAGTTGGGCTGTGAACAGTGACATAGGATTTGTCTTCAAAATAAGAGCTTTACATTGCACCCCATTGGAGTTTAGAACTGGGTTCTTAACGGGGGCTTTTAATTTGAAAGTAGCGACCGTTCTTGCTTGCCGACACAACAACAAGCTAACACAGCCAAACAGCTACAGAGACCGAGGAGTCGCTAGCATCTCCTGGATCTCAGCGGCTGTCCAGTTGTTCATCTTAATGTCCGCGGATGAAGTGATGGACTGACTGCTGTGATCAGCTGTTTCCTGGTTTTAAAACTCCTCGGTTGTGGGTCGCACAACAGTGCAGGTCATTGACACCTCCGCCCATCTCACCCACGGGCCGGCACATTTCCGCCGCGGTTTTAGATAGCAGTCGAGGTGGAAATAAGTGTACCCTCCAAGGCGGAAAATCGGCGGACCAAAACAGACCCCCAATTTGCCGGCCTCTGTCTAAAACCGCGGACCGAGCCGCCAAAAGGACGGGCAAATTGGCGGCTTGGTGCTCTGTCTAAAAACGGCTATTGTTAAAGCACTGAGAGGAGAATTTTGCATTCCTGTTAAAGAAAGAACAAGGGTCCAACGCGCTGCCCGTGTTTGTCTCTGGACGAATAAACACTTGTTTGGGCTATTGGAAGATGGCAAAATGTTGATATATAATGAGAAGTTGGTGGCAAAAAAGACAAGCTTTAAAGGTATTGTGAAGACAGTGCTTGTAGAGACCAAGGGTTGTGGTGGCAGAAAACGTAATATATACTTATAGGATAAGTATTCCGCATCAGTACACAGAATGTGCAAAAGGTATTGGACAGGTCCAGGCGCTATCATCTTCACAGAGCTACTTTTCAAAACATGGCCATTCCCAAGCCGATCAGGGCTAAAACAGTTCAAGAGTGACAGCAAATCGACCTTCTCGACATGGGGAAATGGGCTGTCAAGCATAGAAACGTTAGATATAGGTACATTCTGACTATCCTTGATGTGTGTAGCAGATACATATGGCTACGCCCTCTGAAGAGCAAAGAGAGCAAAGAGATTGCTAAACATCTCACTGAAATCTACACCGAACATGGCCTACCCAAGATTTTGCAGCACGATCAGGGCAAAGAATTCAAAGGTGCAGTCCAGAAGCTGATGGAATCATATCAGGTCAAAGTCATTCAGAGCTCTCCATACCACCCCCAGAGCCAAGGTAAAGTTGAGAGAACACACCGGGTGCTACGTTCATGATCATGTATGACTTTGTTAATTTCAAACGAGGAGGTGTTAACTGGGCAGCACATATGCCAACTTATGCAAGTGTTATGAATCTGGACAAAAAAGAGGTTCTCAACTGGATGTCTCCTTTTGAAGTGTATTATGGGAGGAAGAATAACATCAGGACTCTTCACTTATCCAGCAATACAGTTTCTGATGCAGTTCCTGAAGACTTAGAGCAGAACATGAGTAAGTTTGAGCAAAACCGCAGGAAGATACGAAGGAGGGCATTAAAGGCTGCAGAGCGTTGCATGAAAGGTATGACTAAATCAAGGGGAAATCTGCCATCATCAGTTTACAACTTACAGGACAAAGTGTTGGTGAGGGTCAGCACAGGTTCCAGATTTTCAAAACAATATGCTGTGATACCAGGTATAGTTGTCAAAAGAAATGCAGATCTGTCAAAATACAAAGTCAAGTTCCGAATGCTCGGCAGCCCAGACCATCAACATATCAAATGGTTTTCAGTATGTGATGTGACAAGTGTCACAAGGGAGCAGGAGAAGCACAAGGCCAAAAAACTTCAACGCTTACAGTTGTTACAGCCCATCACCCATGGAATGAGGTTAGAATCCTTTGGATCACTAGGTTTCAGGACTCGTTGAAAGATGGCAGCTGCCAGTTTGCTGCCATGGTTGACCAACTAGCCTCACTTGGAATGTTTCGGTCTGCAGCATCTTTAAGGCAAGAAATTGTATCAGACCTAATGCTTCACCCACATGCCATGAATGGAATACATCTTTCTAATTTTGTGGAAGGGCAATGGCAAGACTATGTGCAAAGCATGCAGCACAGTGGTACATATGGTGATTTGACTCTACAAAGAACATCCACCATATTCAATGTGCAGTTTATGATTGTGTCAACACTGGGAGTTGATGCAACAGCAATAGTATTCCCATATGGTCACTACAATGAAAGTCTGCCATTGCTGATTCTAGGCCATTTTGCTTAAGGTTGTGGGGACCATTATTTTAGTCTTGATGGACCAGTCAGACCATTCATTCGAAGAATTCAAGAAGCAGAGAAGCAGAGGGTGCTTCCTTATAATACTGGCTCTGAGGCTGTCCCTGACTCTGACCACCATTCAAACCCGATTCTGACCATCACTCCGACCCCCATGGTGATTCCAGTGATGTCCTACATGGTGACCCCCACACTGTCCGTCACACTGACCCTGATATTGTTCCTTCTGCATGTCCTACAGTGCCAAAACATATCTTTCATGCTGACCCCGACACTCCCTTCATTGCTAGCCCTAATTTGCCTTTGATCGTAGTGTCAACCATTATCCAGTATTGCCTGTTGATGGATATGAGAATGTTGGGCACCTTCAGCAGAGTTTCCAACTTGTTCAGAAAGCTAACCCTGCCAATCCTACCAAGAATTTGTATACATGATTTTTTGGTGGAATGTTTAAATATTGTGACGGATGAAGACTGCTGCATAAGTATTTGTAGGTTATATAAAGCAGCTGGACGTCATAGTGGCCTTGCATCCAACATCAGGCAGTTCTTCAGCCAAAATGCCAGGTGGATTACAGCATGGATCGTGATTTGACACATATCCTTTGGATGGTTCCATATTAAAGACATTCATTGGAAGAAATAAAGTGATTTGAGTGATCACTGGCACAGTCACTGACAAATGAAGCGCCCTTGACTTTATTTTTGTTGGCAACTATAATTTATTATCATGTAATATCTATGCATAATGTTTAGTTAAATTTATTTGGACTTATATTTTTACTTTGGTGTCCTGACAGGCTGTGTTTACATTTGAAGAGCTTTTGAGCTGGTTCATGTTTTCTATGACCCCCCTATGTCTGTTCTAGACTAGACATACTGTATATAGCTGTTAGATATTGTAAGACTAATTTGATGTTCCGATCTCTAATGCTTTTGATTACTTTGTTGTTATTGTTCCAAAGTTCCAAAATAAAATAAGTTTGAATCAACATGTTGTACTGTTTGTATCATGTATTTAACGTTAGTAGTAGGAAAATAATGTTTAAAAGCCTTTATTAAATTGGCATTAAAGACCAACAATAAAAAAACAGCAACATTTTGACTGGAAGGTCTTTGTCAGGTTGTATGGAAGGAAAGAGTGTTCACTTACTTATTTGAAAATAACAATTTTAAATGTGTTTTTATTGCAAGAGCTATTATTAGTTATTGTAGCAAAGTAAATTAAACTACATGAACTACAGTCCCCCCTCCTTCTTCCCTAATCCAACCTCTTCTCCTGCCAGCTTTTGAGTTGGTTACTGTAGCGCCACCTATGTACAAATCATAGTCAAACACAAAAACAGACCTCTGCCCATAAGTGCATTCTAGTTGTCAGTGAGTGCCTTTATACCATGGATTTTACCTATGGAGGATGATGCGTTAAACAGTTAGGCTTCTCTTCCTTTTTATGAGGCCTGCCATTTATTGGGAGCGGAGGTACAGTATATGGCATCTAAGTTGGCTAATGCTCCACCATGTTTGCAGAAGTGTATGATCTTGCTGACAGGCAGACACAGGTGAAAGTGTTTCCTTCCACCCCTGCAGGGATGACAGAAGTAAAAATTATGATAATGCAACACTTTTCTCACTATATGAGCTATTATTACATTATGAGTTGTTATTACATTATGAACGGTATCAATAAGGCTCTTAATGTAATAAGTTATTGCATTATTACATTATGCGCAAAGCCCTTATTACGTTATGCATCCGTGATTTTATTACATTATGAGCCGATTATTACATTATGAACTTTTATTACATTGAAATGATTACATTATGAGCCGTTATGAGCCGTTATTACATTATGAGCCATTATTACATTATTAGTTGCTACAATTGTCCAAAGTGCTTAGTAGAGGGGGGGCTGGGGGAGTTAAGTGTTCAAAAGTCTGATTGCCCATGGATAGAAGCCGTGCTTCTAAGCCGGTTTGTCCTGCTCCTCAATACCCTGTATCGCTTCCCAGAGGGCAGGAGATTGAAGAGGCCATTGCCTGGGTGGGATGGGTCAGACAAGATCTTCTTGGCCCTGTTTAACCCTTGCGTATTTGCAATGTCTTCCAGGGAGGTCATAGGGCAGCCAATAATTTGCTGCGCTGATTTAATGACCCCTTGCAGGGCTTTCCTGTCCTTGGCTGTGGTACCTGGGTACCATATAGTGAGGCAGTATGTCAACACACTCTCTATGGTGGAACGGTAGAAGGAACGCAGCAGGTACACATCCAGGTCACATTTCCTCAGCAGTCTTAGTGAGTGTAGCCTCTGCTGGGCCTTTCCGACTACCGCTGACGTGTTGGTGGACCACGTTAGGTTGTTCGCCACATGCACCCCAAGAAACTTAAAAGAGACTCTCTCCACACAGTCGCCCTCTATCTGTAGCTGGGCAGGGTCAGCTCTCTTCCTCCTCCAGTGCATTACCATCTCCTTTGTTTTGCTGGCATTCAGCAGGAGGTTATTCGCTGAGCACCAGCCTGCTGGGGCTGCACTGACTCAAAGCGGGTGAAAAAGTGATTTAGCTCTTCCACCAGCGAAGCATCGGCCTTTCCTGCTCCGGACGAGTTGCCCTTGTAGTTGGTTAGATGCTGTAAGCCTTGCCACACTTGTCTGGGGTTATTGTCAGCCAGATGGTTCCCCACCTTCCTCTTATACTCCCTTTTTGCAGCCTTAAGTCCTCTCCAATATTAGCCATCATAAGCTACTAGTCATACCAGACCATCTAAAACCACTGACTGTATTACACTGAACAGTGGTGTGTTTATTTCCAAATTAATACAACTTTGGGGATTAAAAAGTGGATGTATCTTCACTCCTGTTTATCAACCTGACTGCAACAGTGATCAGTGGAGGGGATCTCCATTGTCGGGTGCTTATGTTCTGTAATGTTGACTGCTGACTGGGGCTGGAGGCGAAATGTACTGTATTTCATGAATGTAAAGTTACAGAGAGGAGAGGGGGAAAAGAAGAGAGAAAACCAGAGTCTCTGCTGAGTGCAGTGTTTAGTCTAGTCCAGGGGTGTAGCCATCATTTCAGAAGTGAGGGGGACAAATTGTTAGAAGTCTATTGAGTGATTTATCATCCTCTTGCATTCAATTGCACCTCTCCTTAGTAGCTAAAGAACCACATAACCACAAACAGCACAGCAACAGGGGACCGACTTTAGTTCTTTAAAATTATATATTATCAAAGTCTAAAGTCAAAATCTAAAATCTAAAGCTGCCAAACTCTGGTTGAGTTGACACAGAATGACCCTCGAGCATCTATAGGGTAAGTAGCCAGATAATTAATTGCCAAATGACACTGAACATGAAAAGTTCTGTAAAACACCAAATTAAGGAGGTGTGAGTTTATTCCTAGGTGGTAGAGTAGCCAAAAATTGTAGTCAAGTAAGAGTATTGTTACTTTAGAACAATATTACTTACGTAGAAGTAAAAAGTAGTCACCAAAATAACTACTTGAGTAAGAGTAAAAAAGTATTTGGTGAAAAAACTACTCAAGTACTGAGTAACTTTTGAGTAGCCTAACATCTGATTTATTCATCAAATAAGAACATTAATGTAATCATTCAATCAAAATAATAATCAGCAAATTCATGTATTTTAAACTACCACAAAAATAAATTAAATCTTTACAAAAATAACATAGTCAAAGGAACACAAATACATTTATATTCTTACATATATTATTTTCTACCCAGAAGTGGATAACGATAGAGTAGCCAAAAATTGTAACATTACTCAATTAAGAGTATTGTTACTTTAGAATAATATTGCTCAAGTAAAAGTAAAACGTATTTTGCAGTAAAACAACTCTTAAGAGCACAATTTATCCAAAAAGTTACTCAAGTAAATGTAACGGAATAAATGCAACTAGTTACTACCACCTCTGCACAACAAGCGATTTAACATAGGTAACAGTTAACAATCATTAACTAGCTTAACTTGATATATTGACATCTATCAATTAGTCATCATTTAGGTAAACATTATCTACATGCAACAGCATACTCAACTTTCACGGTTTGTGTGGAAAAAAAGTAAAGTTAAAGAGTGAAGTTTTTTGCCTCTTAGCTGGTTTGCTGAACATGGTTAAAACAGATCTGAATCGAAATGGTTTTTGCCGCCTGGATCCGCCTGCTCATGGTGTGTTTAAAAGCAGTTCGGAAAATACGTTTCCACGTGTTAAAAATGAACTGAATGTTGTAATGGCTGTATAAAGTGCCGGGGACAGAAGGCACAGATACGGAAAGTGCGGGGGACATGTCCCCCGCGTACCCCGCGTCGTTACGCCCATGGTCTAGTCAGAGGTTGAGCTGGATTCAAACATACTGACAAACACGCCCTTATTGTGTGTTGTTGCTCACAGCTCATGTAAAGTATGTTCTGGGTAATAAACACAAATAATCCTACAGTCAAATTCCTGTGAGTCATAGTGTAATGGTGAACACCAAATCTTTATGGACATGGTCATGTATCACATTTTATTCATGTTAATGTTACCTGCCAGCCTCCTTCGTGACACTCTGATTCTCTCCTGGAAGTTATAGTGACATGAAATGCAGTAACCTTGAGGAAACCTGTGTATTTCTCTGGTTTAAGAGGTGTTGGAAACATCTGGGATACTGTAAGTAAACACCTCAACAAAGTGTATAACAAACCCTCAAAATGATGCAGAAATCTTAAATATTATATCTTTAAAGTGGGATGTTATTTTAGTATCATGCTTGCACATTATAATGTAATAAATCTGATGCTAAATCTCTGACTTCAAAATAATTGTAATTTCCCCAAACTTCAAGTTCACAGCATCACATTGACATTTGTCACATATATCACATAGATCATTTGGGTTAACACACTGGATCAGATCCATTATCCGTTATTGCAGAAGTGGATGACACTGACTACAGGCCCACTATCAGATGTTATTTATTTTGGCCTCACATATCTGCAACCAGCATCACCCAGATCCTTCTGACAACAGTCTCGCTGTTAAGGATTCTAGCACCCTATAATGTAATAATTTCCTGAAAATGTAATAACGCCTGAAAATGTAATAAAATTTGCATTTAACTCGACCAAAAATGCAATAAAACCCAATAATGTAATAACTTCACCAATAATGTAATAAAATATCCTGACTGATATTGTAATAACATTTTTACTGATAATGTAATACCTTATTACATTATTGGGATTTTTTTACATTTTCAGGTGGGTCTTTTTTTTCAAAACATTTCTGATCGAGTTAAGTGCAAATTTTATTACATTTTCAGGCGTTATTACATTTTCAGGAAATTATTACATTAGGATCTACGTTTCAGGCCAATAGCCTGATGCTGTCATTACACAGCAAGCTTGAAGTATGATTCATTACTCAGCAAACTATGAGGTCAAGAAAAGTATCAAAAGACTGCTACTACTTTTTGTGAAAGCTATTTTGAGCTAATTTCCTCCTGACATCCCCCCAATATCCTTCCTCCTGAACGCATCCCAGAAACATCTAAAAGCAAGGAAATTTCACATGAAACTGCTAATGCGCCAGAAAAGCATAATTCCTGGTCCAGGGTGGTTCAAACATGGCCTCTATCTCCTTTTATTATTCCTGCTCTGTCTGTACGGATTGCAGCGGTATTGCGTTTCCCAGGAACACGCTGCGTGGATGGAAGCGTACTTCACCTCTCTGGTGACACATGAAAATGTAATAACCTGATCGGATGTAGCCACAATTCAAACGGTGGAAAAGGAGAAATCTGCATTCACGCAAGATCTGATATTTTTATCCTTCCTTTTGACGACGAGATCGCAGTTTTCGGCGACGCGCTCAGCTTATTGTGCCATTCTTTAAAGCGCATGCAGGCTGGGGTAGTACACAGGGGATTCCACCGCACAGACAATACACACTACATATAGGCAAGACATCAACACGCACCACACACACACACACACACACACACACACACACACACACACACACACACACACACACACACACACACACACACACACACACACACACACACAGAGCAGCAGCAGCAGCAGCAGCAGCAGCAGCGATGTAGAGGTAAATAATACAAGGCCATAAAAACCATTAAAAACATCAGAATCCACTGGACAACTCAATTTAAATCTATATCATGCACCACTTCCGACACTTTGACGCCACTTACCAATCCTACCACAAAGATTTACGTCAGACCGAATAAAGGCGATCAAGCCAATAATCCAGAATTAAAAGGGTGACTTTAACCTCCATCACTCCCCTAGAGGAGCAACGGAGGTGAGCACAGGCCAGCGGTCTCCTGCTAGCTCCTCCTCTGTGGATGGAGCTGCTGGGATAAAGCACAGGTGATGGAGAAATCACAGAAACAGCCTCGTACCCGCTGATGTTTACCGATGGAGGTCCGGGACCGGCTCGGATCTGTGCGTAATCCTCTCCTCTGGGTGTGTGTGTGCCTGTGTGGGTTGTTTCAATTCCCGTGCGGCCTGGGTAGCGTACTGAAGGAGAATATAAGCGAAAAAGGAGGCGGAGAGGAAGAAGAAAAAGAAGAAGAAGAAGAAGAAGAAGAAGAAGGCAGCCGCAGCAGTAGCATCGCCTCTCCTCGTTGCACGTTACACCCGAGACTGAGACATATTCCCTCCTCCCGGATATAACAGCAGACAGTCCGATGTCACGCCTACGCCCCCCCGTCACAGGGATGCCGTGTTGCCTTTAGGTGACCCTGGGTGATTTGGCGTTCCAAATATTGTGCCTTAAAGAACTCATCCAGTCTAAATACAGCAGGGCAATTACTTATTCATAGCTCAAAGCTATATTCTTCTTCACAGGAAGAGTCCAGTGCCGTGTTCCAATATCCATACTTCCATGAGTACACTTAAAGTTCGTGTAAAGCAAATTCAGCCATTTTCTTCTAAACACATTAAAAAGGTTATAAATGTATTTCCTTAAAACATGTAAAAAGCATTCAACCATTTAGAATTTAATTTTGGAGCTAGGCTCACAAACTGTGTTTCACTATTTCTGTGTTCAGGATTTAATGGGCGGGTCAGAAATCATGGCCGTGTTATGTAACGCGGCTATGATGATTTGCATAAACCCCGCCCTGCTGGAAGCCTATAAATACATTCAGGGCATTACCTTCAGAGGTTTTTCGGCTTGCTGTCCAGTCTTGGATAGCATCTCTTAGAATAGTTTGCAGCTAGCTAACCAGTCAACCAGTAAGCTAAACAGTCATGTCTCCTCCACATCGCTCCTGCATCTTTCCTGGATGCCACAGTGTGCAGGGTAACGGCGCCCTAAGCTTATTTTAGTTTCCTACGGACGACAACGTAAGGAAACGGTGGATCGATTTTGTCAAAAGGAGCTACTGTGGAGAGTTAAAAATCACCACCAACACCGTCTCTGCAGTGTCCACTTTACCCCCAATAGTTACAGCAACTGTCACCAGGTAAAGTCTGGATATCTGAAGAGTCCGCTGACGCTGGTCCGTGTGGCTGAACCGGCCCTCTTTGTCCCCGGCTTGCATCCTCCCGTCCCGCCGGGACGTGTTCTCATCTCCGCCGCGGGCATTATGTGCCTGCCTGAGACCGTCCCGCCGACAACGGGTGCTCTCATCCCCACCACCGCCCACTTTAGGTTCTCTGCCCGAGCCCGACCCTGACGCGAACCGGACCGCGGGCCGGCCGGGATATTTCCGACAATTTCCTCCCCTTGATCAAGCGTGTGTGTGTGTGTGTGTGTGTGTGTGTGTGTGTGTGTGTGTTTGTAATAACTCAAAATAATGACTGTATTTCCAGCTACAAAAGGCGCATCTCTCTCCTCCCTCCATGTTGTCTGTGCCGCTGCGTGGTTTTACACGTGAGTGAATGTCCTCATACAAAACGTGACTTCTCACGCACATGACGTCACTCCCCGAGACACAAGAAGACAGCAAAAATATATAATTTTACTAAGGAAAATGACAAAAATAATAGTGACACGCACAGTGATTTGAATAATTAGTGGTTTGATTACTCCTCACTGAAAAAAGTGGTCAGATTAGAGTAACCTTACCGGCATCACTGATTGTGTAGTGTAAGTGCAACATGGAGCTTGAGAACGTCCGTTATAACAGCCCACATATTAAAAAATGTCCTGTTTAAATCGGGCTTGGGCTCATAATTACAGTTAATGCAGGGTTCTCCGCAGAAATTTGAAGTGTGGCGGCGCACCGTGGGCCGGGGCCAGGGGGGGGCGCATGCTCTCATCTCCGCCGCGGGCATTATGTGCCCGCCTGTGACCGTCCCGCCAACAACAGGTGCTCTCATCCCCGCCACCGGCCAGACTTTAGATTCTCTGCCTGAGCCCGAACCGACCCTCTCCGTCCCCGGCTTGCATCCTCCCGTCCCGCCGACAGCGCATGCTCTCATCTCCGCCGCCGGCATTATGTTCCTGCCTGCAACCGTCCTGCCAACAACAGGTGCTCTCGTCCCCGCCACCGGCCAGACTTTAGATTCTCTGGCCGAGCCCGACCCGGTCGTTATCCCGGTCGTTATCGGCGTCAGCCAGGGAACGGTCGGACGCTCGTCACCGCCAGCGGGAGGCGGGCGCTTTTTTTTTTACAAGAAGACCGCGGAAGCTCACAAACACCCACTATAAAGCAGCTAACATTGAGGATGAGTATAGCGTCGCAGCGCTGCTGTTCCACCGTCTGGGGAGAGCCCTGATTAATGTGTCGGCCCGGCCGGCTCGGACACAACGTGCACGGGCAATTAAATGCATGTTGCTGAAGGTGCAAATCCTGAAAGTGATTTTACATCGTGCATCCTGTCATGCCCATGTAATGCTAGCAAATGTTATTGCATTTAATCATGACATGATTTGGCCTCATTCCCTGAGCGGTGTCCATCTGACAGCACAATGATAATCCACAGGTTATATTTTATGTGCACCAATATAGCTATGACAAGGACTTATATGTAGACTAGGGTGTTACGTTTGTGTGTAATGTAAAACATGGCCTGTGAGGAACGAGGCTGAGCACTATCACTGTCTGACTCAGAGTCAGTTTCTGGCTCTGATGGCTCAAACAGGTTGGGCTGGGTCCATCCGATGATGCTGCTAGCTTACATTGTTACTGTAGGTTGTGTCCTCCTGCAGTACACGGAGGCAGCTCCCCTCCTGCGTGGGCGTGGCTCCAGCGCCTCTAACTGACACGCCCCCAGCGTTTCACAGCAGAGAGAAGTGCTTGTTAGACCTAATTTTATATACTTGGCAATTTTTTTAATCTTTCAAATTTGGCTCAGTGGTCAATGACACATGTTTCTGTGGTATGACAAACTCATAACACAAATTTATTTTTGCTTTACACGGACTTTAAACGTAGTACACTATCCGCACTTACCAAGTACGCAGATTTCAGCCGGTGAGTGTTGTTCCAAATCTAATACTCCGTAGTGCCCTTACCGGAAATTACAATCGCGACAGCCGCCGCGGCTCGTCACCCGCCAAACACATCCCGCTTTGAACGGTGATCAAAAGACATCTACAGCTTTACTTTTTAACAATTACAATCCTACAATCCTGCAATATGGCTCCGCTGCAGGCGCTGTTGTCTCGGTAGCTATTTTAAAATAAAAATCCGAGCTGAGCGTCTCTGCCTGGCTCCGCTTCTTCCACTACGTAGACAAGATGGCGGCTTTTGAGTGCGTATAGTGTACATCGATGCACACTCAATGTTTTTGCCGTTATGAGGGCAACATCCGGGTCCTTTAAGTACACTTCTTTTCACGGCGATCGATATCGGAACACCCTACGTATTTAAACTAAGTACAGTAAGTACGGTAAGTATGGATATTGGAACACGGCACAAATTCAGCCTCCACCTCCACTCGGCTGGAAGATGGGATGCCCGTTCATATCTCTCTATAAAAGCAAGGAACCTCTGTCTGTCTGTGTGTGTGTGTGTATGTATGTGTGTGTGTGAAATATCCCTGCGGATCAGGATCAGACTGACCTGAGAGTTTCAACATGGCTGCTGCTTGGTTCAATGGTGTGCCATGCGGATTTGTTTGGATTACAATGATACCGTTAATGAATTATTTCATAAATGCTTTATACATTCAGCAAGCTTGTCCAACCGGAGCTACCACAGTCACGTGCGCACCAGAGCCAATCACTGCAGCCACATACGCACCAGAGCCAGTCACTGCAGAGCTCAAGCCACGACATACCTTAAGAAACAAGCAGATTTGAACCTGCAGTCGCGCGAGCTGGACCGGGATTTTGCCGGCGGTTCGGTCCCGTTCTGTTCTGTGCATCTAAACTGACTGTTGTGGATTAATGAGACTAAACAAGCCCAGACCGAGTCTGTTCGGGTCTGAGGAGAGCGGATTTATACCTGCGGCGGCGCGAGCTGTACCGGGAGTTAGCCGGCGGTTCGGTCCCGTTCTGTTCTGTGCATCTAAACTGACTGTTGTGGATTATTGAGACTAAACGACCCCAGACCGAGTCTGTTTGGGTCTGAGGAGATCCGGTGACGTGCGGACAACAAAGTGTAATCGGAATCTGTGGATGTTCGTGTGTAGCTAACATTAGCTGCTAGCCGCTAGCCCACACGGCCCACCTCGCGAGGCGATGGACCGGACCCACAGGCATGTCCAAATCCGGACTGAGGGTAAATAATGTCCGTCACGCTTTTTCGCGAACATTGCCGTCACGTTTGCTTTGTGTCTATTGCAGAAGAAACGGTAAAAACGGGCTTTTGTCACGAAAGTGTCCAAGCAGCAAGTTTGGTTGTTGAGGAACAGGAAGTTGTGTGAGGGGAGTCGGCGGTGATACAGACAGCGACAGAGACAGCGAGTTTTGAGAGTTGAGAGATTTGTGACATATAGCGTGTTTGAAGTGTATAGTTAGTGTGAAATGAAGTGTAGTGTGTTCAGTGTGTAGTGTAGTCGTTTTTATTTGTGTTGTGAGTCAACTGCTGAATTGCAGAGCAGGCAGGAATGAGCTGAGGAGCCTGAGGCATTGCCTGCATTTTAATGTAAATAGTTACATATAACTTTGTAAATTTCAAAGACTTATGCACAAATTCAGCAAACAACAATTTAGATTTGCATTATAACTAATGCAATTGGTTCATTAAACTGTTTGTGGTTTTCACAGTAAAAAAATCTAACTTTTTCCTACTCTGATTTTATGTTATTTTGTGATTTTAGGTCCATAATGTTAAAATAACATGTCAAAATGAAAAAATAACTGTACAGTCAAACATGTGAGGTTGTGCTGAAAATAATGACTCCAAACAAGGCAAGGTAAATAGTTTTCAAGGTGAAATATAATGGTATAATCAAAAGTTGTCAAAAACAGCCAATTATATCCCTGACGTCCCACTTTCAAACACAGCCTCATTTGGCCATCCATGAAAAAGCTACTCTTCCTCCCACTTTTCTATAGGAAGAGACTACTTCCTACGGGAATTGCACTAGTATATAAAAAGGAAAGAAACAAATTTGAGGGACCATTTTCTCATGAGACTCTCTATATAAATAGGTTACAGAGCTAACTAAGCTCTTTATTAATGGCTCATAAATAATCTGCTAATGCTCACATATCACTGACAGGAACAACTATGTAAACATGCAAAAAAGACATCTTGAGAAAAGTCAAGAGAGGAAAATATCACTTTTGGGAAATTTATTTAACAACCACTGTCAATAGTTGTAAACAATTGGATGCATTTATTTCAACGTATACAACATGCAAAGAAGCTACATGTAATGGTTCTTTTAACTATGACTGAATCCAAGTTAAAATACTCTGGACATTTTTCTGTCAGTTTAACAAAGTTGAAGTGCCAGGCGCACAACAACTCAAATTATAACAACAACCCACACTCTCCCTGTCTGGAATGTTCCACCGTATAGCATTAAACTTATATATCTCCATGGAGACAATCAGGTGATGGCAACAGGCCAAGTTACAGGTCAGATCTGTGGAGAGGCAAGCCCCCTCACAGTAAGAATGCACATTTGTTAAGGTATTTTTTGCAATAAAAACAGTTCTAATTGAATAAATGCAAGATAGATAAGTTTTATACCGTACTGTGGAACATTCCTGCAAAGCAAGAACATCTTCATGAAACAAACAGGTGGCGGACCTTCTACCAGAAAAAGTTACATTGTGCACCTTTAAGACTTTAAAACAAAAATTACATATTGTGCCTTAATCACCATAATACACATTGTAGATTCAACAAAGCGAAAACAAACAGTACCTCTTCTCAAACAAACAGTCAGAGTCCACAGAAAGAGTCCATATTTAGGCTCAACGCCACTCGTGATCGGAGAGCTCCTGTATCAGGGTGAGGACTCGAGGGTTCACATTGAGACGACGTGTCAAGTTTTTATTCTCCACTTTGGTTTTTTTTTCTGGGCTTATCGAGAAAAAAACACCTATAGAATAAAAGCATATTAAAGCATATTAAGCATTTTAATCGATCAGTTAAATAAAAAAAAAGACTACAAGAATATAAATAAATAAATACATATATATATATATATATGTATATATATATATATATATATATATATATATATATATATATATATATATATATATATATGTGTGTGTATATATATAAATAAACAGTCTGAGTCTGGGCCAAGACTTAGAGGTGGACCAAGACCGAGACTCAGGCTACACCCAGAGCCAAGGCTGAGAGTCAGACCTGGATTAAGACCGGGCTTGAGTCCAGCTCTTAGTCTGGGCTGACTCTCGGTCTTTTATATGCAGTGCCCTTGTACTGAATGTCTGTGGTAACTGTGATGTATGTGCATGTATGACTCCTACCACTAGGTGGAATATGTTACCAGTGTTGTGTTGTGGTTATCCTGATGGGAGTTTCATAGAGAAAGAAACAGGAAGTAAACACAGAAGTTATTGCAATCCAGACGTTTCTCCGTGTGATTACATAAATATATAAGATAACTAAGATAGTAACTGTGGCATTGCTTCTGAAAAGGCTAACTCCCTGACTGCACGTTTAATAGTGTCACTGTAGAGGTTGGGATAAAATGCACAGCTGTCCTTCACTTGTAGTAGTTTACTGCATTCTTGCCCAGCTAAAAGATATGCCTGATACATCTGATGACGCTCTGACAAAGTCTGACAAATGTTTTTCAAGTGTCTGGCACATCTTTTTAAAGAACTGTGTTTACTTTCAAACCTAAGCGTCCATAACCTCATCAATGGACCAAATTTCAACAACAGTGCTGAATAATGGCGCAAAAGGAAACAACATCTTTCTCAACTTTATAAATATTCTTGGATCAAAATGTCAACATATGCTATCTGGGACAAGGAAATGTTCTGAGCACAAATAAGATCCACAATGTCTTTTAGCTGGAGAGCTAACTGCCATACTTCATCCTCATGGTTTTGCACTTTGCATGAAATGGTAAGGAAAAATGCAGTCCCAGAATTATTTTCAAAAATAACCAAATGTGTTTCTATTCACAGAGCAACTCAAACAATGAAGAATGGAGTAAGTGAGTGTGTGTCAGGGTTATTATAGTTTTTACATTTTCATTAGTTTTTATTTTGATTTTGTTTTGATTTGTTTTTTCTTTTTTTATTTCAGTTGTGTGTGAGAACTTTCACTCAGATTATTCAACAGTGGAAGATGAGAGGATGCAGGAAAGGACAGGAGGGGCTGTCACAGACCTCCCCTCACATCAATCTGGAGGAGAGGGGTACAACTTTTTACATCCAAACCTGTTGCAAATATGTTTAGCAGCGGTGTTCAAAATCCAAAGCACCTCAGCTTTCAACGTCGGAGTTGAGCCGAAGATGGTTTGATTGTCGGTTGACTGCAAGGTGGCAGAGGTGGCGCAGAGTTCGGGTCGAGCAGAACTGGATGAACTTGGACCAGGAACTGGTGACAAAGGCGCACAGAAGTGTGTGATAGCGTGACTTTGCTGGAGACATTCAGAAGCTAACTGGTGTTTTTCCGATTTTGTGTGTGACACCAGCGCTTTCACACTGAATGTGCCCAAGTTGAGGGTCCTCTTGCAGAGCATACAATGCGCTTCAAATTCATTATTAGGTACGGCTTTTAACCAACTGAATTGTGGTTGCTCAAGCCAACACTTATTAAATTTACACTTTCCCATAGCTGTAGCAGATTCCGCAGTCGAAGTCTTTCCAGAACTGGCGAAGTGTGCGGTGATATATTCCGACTGGGCTGTTCTGGCTACTTCAGAAAGAAGTACAACACACGGTGCTCACTGTGAATGTCACCAACACATTTCCTCCAAACAAAAACAAAACCTCAAACAAATTTCCCCGTCTGCAGGACGTTAAAGGAATTCTGATTCTGATTCTGAAACTCACTTCTTGTGATTTATCAGTACCTGCAAAAATATTGAGAGCGGCTGAAGTTCTCTGTAAACCCACCTATGCAATGAGAACCCAAGTTATCCCCAGCAATGCAGTAAAGACCCCATTTTACTGTTTCTCCATCTACATTTATTCCATCCGTGTCCAAGGATTTCAGATCTACCAACAACTCTAAAACTTTAGTAATTCCAAAATGCTTAAGGTCATTCTCAACACACAAGACTAAAAACATATTATCAGTATTTGAATGCAAATTAATGGGTAAATTTGCTAATGAAAGATGGACTGCAAGAACTTTGGGCGTCTTTTTTGTAGAACCCACAGGATTCACAATTTCAAATGAATCTGGGTACAAAATCAGTTTGAGGCTTTCAGGGTTTTCATTAAAGAACTGGTGACATTTGAAAATGTGTTCATCATATAAATCTGTAAAAACCTCTACATCAGGATCTCCAAACTGTTGTGACTGTGTATTCCTCCATAAATGTGACTGTAAAAAGCTCTTCAGAGTTTCTGCCACTGGTTTGTAGTTAGCACATTTTTGTGTCATGTTTTCATCCACTCCTAATGCCACTTTTTGTGTATTTAAACATTTTTGTGAATGTCTTAATTCTGGAGTATGTTGTTCTTAATTGTCTCTGATGGCAGAGAACAAATATGACTCTTTAATGCAGTCACAGATTTTAGTGACTGCTTCATCTGACAGGCTCCTATCATTTTTTAATAAAGAACTTACCTTAGTTAATGTGTAGGCTTACTCGTGCACATTTTGCATTTCCTCAACAATAGTCTGTATAGTAGAGGCAGGAATAAGCAGCTGTCCTTGCAGTTTAAGGTAAAAGAGACACATGTTTTGAGATAAGACTGACTATCATTCTTTGGCATATCACTGGCTGCACTCGCTGTTGGCATGGCTTCATGTGTGTTTTCTGAATCATCTGTACTGGCAATGACATTTGGGGGCTGAGGGCGAGTTTCCCTGTACATGTCATCAATACCATCAGGGGATCATGCTTTATGCTTCCTACACATGTGAGAAGTAAATGATGACTTTTTTGTAAACACGTTCTTACAACCACTTACTGGACATGACACAGACCTGCCCTCTCTAATATGATCATTTAAAGTGAAACTCTCGCCAAAATGCATCCTAGGTTTTTTTTGTGAATGTAAAACCTTTGTGTAAAAGCATAATTACGACGAAAGAGGCACTTTTAAGATTGACCGTATTTTTGTTTTTGGCCAAAACTCATTTTCAATGGGAGTGCATGGGGCACTTTTAAGCTAGCATCAACAAAGCTATTTTTAAAACACTAGGAAGGCTCGACACAACATGAAACTTTGCTCGTAGTATCACCAGGGTCTCTCCACATGGCTCAACTGAAACACATACACTCTTCCCAGATGTTCTCCACCTTCTCCACCTTCGATATTTTAACAGGTTCTAAATCTAATAACATTTTTATGACGCCCACAGACGATCTTTGCGAGAACTTTGCAGACCACTTCAGAACCAAAATCAAGGACATCAGATCCTGCCTCTTATCCAATCAAGTTTTATCTGGTGACACACCTGAACTGTTGTCCTTGCCTGAGGAAACACTGGAGAGTTTTGCCCAGGTTGATGCAAGGACACTTGGTCGAGTATTTTCCCAAGTAAACCCAACAACCTGCCTTTTAGACCCAATTCCCACATCACTCTTAAAATCATTTTATGGTTTCTTTGAGGAACAGTTTTTATACATCATGAACTGCTCTCTTCAGATGGGTGTCTTTCCCACCGCCTTCAAAACGGCGGTGGTGAAGCCCCTTCTTAAGAAGAGCAACTTAGACCCCAGCGTTTTTAATAACTACCGACCTGTATCCAACTTACCGTTTTTAAGTAAAATTTTAGAGAAACTGGTTTTTAACCAAGTAAATGATTTTTTAAACAAAAATAACATCTTTGAGAAACATCAGTCTGGTTTTAGGAGAAACCACAGTACCGAGACAGCACTTTTAAAGATTTTAAACGACATCAGATGGAATCTAGATAACAAAAAGCTCACAGTGTTGGTTCTACTGGATCTAAGCGCCACTTTTGATACAGTAGACCATCACATTTTATTAAACAGACTCAGCCATCTAGTCGGCCTCTCTGGTACTGTCCTCAACTGGTTTTGTTCTTATCTCACAGACCGATGCTTTTCTGTAAGTTTGGATACATGTTCCTCGGGAACCCATGAAATTGGATGTGGGGTTCCCCAAGGGTCAATTTTAGGTCCACTACTTTTTAATCTTTACATGCTTCCTCTTGGGGACGTCATCAGGAGGCACGGCATCAGCTTCCATAGTTACGCTGATGATACACAACTGTACATTGCCGTGTCTCCTGATGACACAGAGCAAGTGGATGCCCTTTTTAACTGTATTGTAGACATCAAGTCATGGATGGCAGTGAATTTCCTACAGCTCAACCAGGACAAAACTGAGGTTTTAGTTATAGGTCCTGAAGGCCAGAGAGAGAAACTTCTTCCAAAACTACAAGATCTTAAACCAACACCATCAGTAAAAAATCTGGGCGTGATTTTTGATTCTGAGCTGAATTTTATTCCACATATCAGAAATATGACGAAAATAGGTTTTTATCATCTTAAGAACATAGCCAGAGTCCGCCTGTTTCTCTCCCAGGCCAGTACGGAGGTGCTAATGCATGCTTTTATCTCCTGTCGCTTAGATTATTGTAATGCTCTGCTCTCTGGTCTTCCAAAAAAGAGTACTCTAAATCTCCAATTATTACAAAATTCAGCCGCACGCGTGCTGACAAGGACCAGAGGGCGGGAGCACATTACACCAGTTTTAAAGTCACTGCATTGGCTCCCCGTCCGTTTCAGGATCGACTTTAAGGTTCTTTTACTGGTTTTTAAATGTCTTAACGGCCTTGCGCCCTCCTACTTATCTGACCTGCTTTTACCATATCAACCCTCGCGGACCCTGAGGTCCTCCGGCACTGGCCTTTTATCCATACCAAAACCAAGAACTAAAACCCACGGTGAGGCGGCATTTAGCCCCCGCTTGTGGAACAGCCTGCCGGAGAACCTCAGGTCTGCAGAGACTGTTGATATTTTTAAGGGAAGGTTGAAGACACACCTTTTTAATCAGGCTTTTAACTAATATCTTAAATTCTTATTCCATTCTTATGTGGTTCTATTGTATTTTATTTTGTTGCTCCAAATTTTTACTTTTTTTTTTTTATTTTATTTTATTATCATATGTATTTTATTCTCTTAGCTGTTCATACATTTACCTATCTTTTGTCATGGTTTTTATCTTATCTTATGTCTTTCTTTTTTATTATTTTTTAAGGTTTTAACTCCAGAGTTTCCTCAGGGGGGTCCTCCACACTGGGAGCTATGTCTGGGTTGCTGCTGGGGCCCTGTCCCTGGGTCCCTTCGGCCCGGCCAGATGTTGTCTGTCGGGGTCGGGGGGGCCTGGGCACTGGTGCCCCCGTGACACAGACTGTGACTCCTCCCGGTGTGGACGGCCCCAAAGGTGGCGTTTCCTCAATCCTCAGTGCCTTGCCATGTAGTAAGAGTGTGCAGGTGTGTGTGTGTGTGTGTATGTGTGTGTGTGTGTGTGTGTGTGTGTGTGTGTGTGTGTGTGTGTGTGTGTGTATGTGCTTGTGTGGGTGTATATAGTATGGAAGGTGGGAGGGAGGGGCTTTCTTTTATATTGTTTTATTTTTCTTATGTAAAGCACTTTGTGCTACATACCAATGTATGAAAAGTGCTCTATAAATAAAGTTGATTGATTGATTGATTGATGTGTCCATCCCCGATTACGTCTGGGCTGCCCTGACGATGGCTAGAGGAAAAAGCTACTGCTAACGTGAGTTGTTCAAAAACTTTCTTTTTAGTAAACTCTGTGTACACCAGTGTTGGGCAAGTTACTGAAAATTAGTATCTAGTTACAGTTACTAGTTACTTCTTTTAAAAGTAATTAAATTACTTTACCAATTACTGTATATCAAAAGTAATTACTTACTAGGGAAAGTAACTTTTAAGTTACTTTTATGTCTGCTTTTTAAAAGTAAATATGAACAGTACTGAACAGTCAAACACAATAAACATCATTTTTAGACCTATTTATTGTAATCAACAGGGCAACAGGCCCTCAAATCAAGCAGTACTTATAACAACTGTATCAGTTACTCACGGCTACTCTTTGATGTGGATAGGTTCTTTACACCTGCACATAATTGACAACTCAGCACTACATTTTTGTCTTTAATTTTGACGAGTGAAAAGTCATGTCCATACTTCCAGGAGAGAAAGCTCATGTCCACACTGTCGGCCATGATGTGGTTTAATGCTGATTGACTGATTTGATTGGTGTATCACTGCGTCACCATAAGGTCCTGCGACGTTAGATCAGAAACAGCTAAAGTAGGCCTGTCTGTTGTTCTAAGAGTGGCGTAGCCCTTTTCAGGAATAGGGCGGTGCGTGAGGTGTAGGTGCGTAAGGTGTGAGTGCGCGAGCGAGATAGAGGGAGCGTGGACGCGTGCAGTAGGTGAATGAATGGGAGGGCCGGAAGGAAAGCAAGGAGGTAACAGTAGTAGATCGAGCAGTTAACCACGGTCTGGGAACCGAACAGGAATGGTGTCACTGTCTTCTTGTCTGCAAGCGTTCATTTTTCACAAAAGAGAGTAACGCGAGTAACAAACTCATCTAAATTTCAGTAATTGTAGTTGCGTTACTTGATTAAAAAAAATATTTCGTTACATGGTTGTTACCGCTAAAAGTAGTGGAATTACAGTAATGCGTTACTTTGTAGCACGTTACTCCCAACACTGGTGTACACAAACAATGTTCTCAATGCTCGAGTTCATGTGTAGAAACCCTGCTGATACTGGCTCGCTCGTTAATGACGTCAGTCGCAGCAGACAGTGAACGTGGAGCTCGTGCTTCTCCTGCTCCTCACGTCATTATCCAATCAGAGACGAGCTTCAGATGCGCACTTTGAACTTCAAAATTAGGCGGACCCAGTGCACAATGAGAGAGTACAAGTCTGTGGTTAGAGGAGGCATTGTTAGGTTGTTTAGCCTGTGATAATGATACAATACTAATTATTATTATTTTTATTTTATAGACATAAATAGAAAACCAGTAGGCTAAGTATTACATTAAAATCTAAAGACTAAAAGAAACATAAAGCATAGAATAAAGGATTATGGTTAGGACTGAACAGAAGTTTTCCTTTGCATATATCAATATTTTTATTTTGTATACACACACTCTACAATAGGCTACAAATAGCCTCAATTATAACAACAATGTTATTATAATTGTATATTTTTATAAATAAATAGATAGGCAATCTCTCAGGTTCACAATTTTTTGTGAAAACATTTTTATTACCTGAATTTGCTTCAATCATGTTAAAAGTACAGAATAAACTTGTAAAGTGACTTATATATATTTGTTGTATTTTTAAAAACAACTGACTAAAACTGTAGTTTTTACAATATTTGCATGTCAAATTAACAAAATTGTTTTGTTATGAGTATTACAGTACTTCTGTTTTTGTTACCAATATTTGTAGTTTTAACAAATAAATTTGATTATAATCACATATTGTTGTTGTAAATATAACAAAAACAGTCTGTTTAATAGTTTACAAAAGTTCACTGTGATTTAAACAAAAAATATATGTTTTTGGGTTTACAATACTTTTCTGTAAGGATTTTACGTACTTTTTATGTAAATTTCAAGGTCATCTTTTACAGTGTGCTTAATATTCAGGTGAATGTAAGCAGTCTTTCAATTTCTACTTTTACCTCTAGCTTACTTTCTACTTCCAGGTAACATCAGACACTGAGTTGCTGCCGCATTAATGGCAGCAACTCAAAGTGGCGGCAAAACACTAAATCAGTCACTGGATTCTTCTCTAGGAGGGCCCAGGGTTAAACGACATTTGGCTGCTGCCACCACCCGCATACAGGTAGCCTAATGGGGCTTGACAGGCTATACCATCTTATCAACATTGAATATTAATGATGTCTCTTTCATTACTATCTTTCCAATACTATTACACAACACTAACTATTAGATAGACTGTCATAACATTTTGTACATCTTTTTGGGATATTCATTGTCCACAGAGGATGGATCCTAATGATGTTGGTGACCCTTGAGTCAACAGCTATTGGATGGATTGCCATCACATTTGGCTCAGGTCAGGCTACATTTTCCTGTCTCCATCCATGGTAATAACTTTGGTGATGGCCGTTTTTTTCCTATCTAGTACAGTCGTCTGGTGTGCTGTGCTTATTCATGCAAAGTAGCAGATGTTGGCATGCTAACATGCTAAACCTTGTTAACATGGTAGCATGTTCACATGGTCATAATATCAGCTGTAGCATTTAGCTCAAGCACCACCATGCTGATGCACCTCACAGAGCAGCTGACATGGCTGCAGACTGTAGGCATGTTCAGATAAATACAGTGGGCTTTGGGCAGTGAGGAGGGGACAATGATTCAGCTGGCCCTCGCAGGTGCATCGCTTAGAACTGGGTGTCAACCCTCAGACAGCAGGGGATATTAAGGTGCTGCCAGATGTTTATTCTGGCTAATGCATCTCAGAACTGAACAGGCTTCTTATTGCTAAGTTGAAGGTGCCAATAAATTAAGATTTGTGTATGCTATCATTTTTGTTTTGAAAGGTTTAAATTAGGGATGTCCCGATCAGGTTTTTTTTACCCCGATCCCAATCCGAGTCCTTTAATATTTAGTATCTGCCGATTCCGAGTCCCGATCCATACTCAGCCTTAACTAATATTTTCCTGGATAATACAGCTGCATTAAGAAAAAAGGCACCTGCATCCAAGCTGTTCCTTTATAGTTTTTTATTTTATTTTGTTGAAACAAAGTATATACTTCCATATGGCTCTTTCTTATTCTGCATATGCTATTACAACATTGGCCTCCACCTTCCTTGTGTTAGCAGGTGAGTCTGTGACGCTGCACTGTGACAGCAAACCCTCATGTACGGCCAGCTGAAGTGTGAGAGACGCAGCCCACGCTTGGTACCTCCATATAATCCACTGCTTTTTACATATTCTAAGAGACAGCAAGATCCTCCCAGTGGCATTGGCAGGTAGTGGCACCTCACTGGCAGTCTGTGGCAGTCTGTGGCAGTCTGCGGCAACCTGTGGCCTGTCCGTGGCATTTCCTGACACCCACTTGGTGTTCAGAAATGCCTCCCATGACTCGCTGCCAATAAGGGCGGGGCCACATTTCCTGGGAAAACCCGTGTTTGTTGTTACGACAGTCACTTCCGCCATGGAGTCATGATGAATACAAAATAAAAGTATAAAGGAAAAATCAGCTACTTGTTTACTTATTTTAGTGTACAAAGTTTCACACAATTTCTCTATGTTTTGTATTTCTTAATATTATCTAAATATATATTAATATCTGTTCCATTGCGTAAATGTGAATGTAGTGTACATATGCCACAACATGCCACAGAATGCCAGAGCCTGCCATAGAATGCCATAGAATGTCACAGAATGCTGCAGGCTCTGGCATGTTGTGGCATTCTGTGGCAGGCTCTGGCATTCTGTGGCAGGCTCTGGCATTCTGTGGCAGGCTCTGGCATTCTGTGGCATGTTGTGGCATTCTGTGACATTCTGTGACATTCTGTGGCAGGCTCTGGCATTCTGTGGCATGTTGTGGCATTCTGTGGCAGGCTCTGGCATTCTGTGGCAGGCTCTGGCATTCTGTGGCAGGCTCTGGTATTCTGTGGCATGTTGTGGTATTCTGTGGCAGGCTGTGGCATTCTGTGGCAGGCTCTGGCATTCTGTGGCATGTTGTGGCATTCTGTGGCATGTTGTGGCATTCTGTGACATTCTGTGGCATTCTGTGACATTCTGTGACTTTCTGTGGCATTCTGTGACATGTTGTGGCCTTCTGTGACATTTTGTGGCATTCTGTGGCATATGTACACTATTTTACATTCACATTTACGCTATTCAACAGATATTAATATATATGTAGATAATATTAAGAAGTACAAAACATAGAGAAATTGTGTGAAACTTTGTACATTAAAATATATAAACAAGTAGCTGATTTTTCCCTTATACTTTTATTTTGTATTCATCATGACTCCATGGCGGAAGTGACTGTCGTAACAACAAACACGGGTTTTCCCAGGAAATGTGGCCCCGCCCTTATTGGCAGCGAGTCAAGGGAGGTGTTTCTGAACACCTAGCGGGTGTCAGGAAATGCCACGGACAGGCCACACGCCACAGGTTGTCGCAGACTGCCACAGACTGCCAGTAAGGTGCCACTACCTGCCAATGCCACTGGGAGGATCTCGGTGCTGCTGCATATTCTTTACCTTTTTATGTAAAATGACGTGGATGCTATGCTTGTCTATTTCACAGCGTTCAGCATCTCCTTGAGTGCCTGTTTTACACGCTCTGCTGGATGAGACCCACGAAACTAGTGCGCATACTGGCACGCTGTAATTCTAAAGTGGAGTCCATGTAATGTAATGCAGAGATGGTAGGGCACACCAGGGATTCAAAAAACTCCAGATGATGAAATAAACCCTGATCCTCTACCATGGAGATGAGCTGGTTGTCCAGAGCGATTAATGTAATTACCTTCTCTGTAATATGTGTGGCCATGTCGCTGTCTCAATGATATTTCTCTTGTGTTTGCTGCTTCTTGCCTGTACTGCTCGAGTGAACACGTTGTATTCTTTGAGTGTTAGTTTTGTATGCCGTATCAAATGAGTAGTATTAAGTGCAGCTCCGCGAAACGGCCGTATTGCAGATGTTACATGTCGCCGTTGGACTGCGTTCACTTTCTAATTTAAGTTATTTCCACACTGCAGACATTTTATCCACAAGTTTGCCAGAGTAGGCAAACAAAGCCTTCTCTGTGCCCCCAATTTCTGAATACTGCATAATAAGTAGAATAAAAAAGCAGATGTTTACTTTTTAATAAGATTAGCTAAGTCCTCATGAAAGCCTCATAATGTACAGGATTTGTTACTCTGGCGCCATCTTGTGAAAGTATCAGTTTCCTACTAACAAAAACGTAAGCCATTTGAGTAATTCAAAAGACATGACAATCATACATTACTTCTGCCGGTAGGCCTAATTAATTTTGGACAGTGAACGCATCATTGGAATTGTTGGCAGGCATCCATATATTTGAAAACTATTAATCCCACATTGGGATTAAGAAAATATCATTCAAGTTTCTCTGCTTACTAGTTGTATCTGTCTGCTCTATATTGAACTCTTATATATTAGCCTGTTCAGTCAGTTTACAGCAGCACACATGGTATGGATTATCATGTGGAACATGTACAACGATGATGCTAAGTTAAGTTGATGTGTATTGATCTGTGGCTCTATCTCCATTTAAGACTCCAACAAATTCACTGCATTTGAACAAAAAAAGCAACACCTCATATTTTTCATTTGTACAGAAAAACACATGAAGTGCTAAAATAATAGATGAGAATGAGAGTTTTCCATTATCATTTTCTGTTAAAGAGAATTTAAAGTGAGAAAAATATGGTTTGATGCACATTAGTTCCACTTGAAAAACAGATGCATTTTTAAGCAGTCAGAGACATGAATCATGAATCATTTCACTGAGGCAACTAAATAATAACAACAACTATGATATATAACTATAGATACACACACATATATCTAAACAATAGCATTGAGATTAAAATGCAATTATTTTTAAATGAAAGTTCAAAGTTTGTGCTGTTTTCATGGTCAACAATACATTTTTCATCTCAAATTTAAGCCAACATGAATTAAAAGCATTTAAAGTGCTCATTTGAACAGCTAAAATTTGTGACAGATATTTGGAGGACTGTTTCAACCAATTAGTCCAGAGAACCATGTCCCAACCCCTGGGTGTGACTATCTTTGTCCATCTTTATCACTGTCCATTTTGTCCATCATTGTCCATCAGGGAAGAGGAGACACAACCATTACCTCTGGAATAATTGTTTTACACAGAATTTAATAATATTTTTCTTATGCAGTTTTTTTTGTTACTGAAAATCCATCTTGTGGTCATCGTCTAATAACAAATTCTAAAAAATTACGCTGTAATTTCGACTTGGATAGACTAATTAAACTACTTAAATATTCAATAGTCTTTAGACTCATAGGTCCCCACGGTACATCAATAGCTCCGAGAGATGGCAGTACTGTAACAATAATGATGCCAACTGCCATAAACCGTCAAAGAAGAAGAAAACCTCCGAAACATGATGACGTCGATATAGAGCGCCATAGCGGTGTTAGCTCACGGTTTGAAAAGAGATCTGTGACACTTTCAGCGTCATGTTGCTGGGTGTCTGACCCTGTTAGATGGTCCAGCGACCGGCCCGGTGCCGAGTAGTTATTTGGTTCAGTCTCCAGCAGCGGTCATCATGGCAGAGGAGGAGGATTTATCACCGAACCTTCTGACAGGGCAGACGATACACGGCAATGGCGACTTCGTGCCTCCAGATGGCTTGTGCTGGATGTCAGTGCTGTCCTGTCTGCTGCTGGCTTGTTCGTATGTCGGCAGTCTGTACGTGTGGAGGAGTGACCTGCCGAGGTGAGCCGGAGATAACACTCTATGTGAGCTCAGTATTATTGTGTTGCTTTGTACTGGTCACCTCATTCCGTTGCACATCTTCATTTGGACAGTATAACCTGACCTTTATAGTGTTAAGTCACTAACATTATATTTGCTTTAGATACATAACCGGTGTACATGCTGCCTGTGAGCTGGAGCTCCTCGTACTGTTTTTGACGGTAACACCAGCTGTGCCACACCACTGTGCGGCATGTAATGTGGCCATTAAGTCCTCAACTTGGCAGGCTAAAGCCATGGCCAGACTAACCTATTTGGGGGCTCTTAGGCAAAACTTGTCATGAAGCCCCTACTCATACCCTTAACCCCCCAGCTTCATTGTTTATCTCACAAACCACCCATGATAATTTGATGAAGCGTGACTTAACTTCCAAAATGTGAGCACAGTCACAACTCAAGTAAAACATCTACTCTTCTCTACTAGATGAATGGTGGTGAAATTCTTTATTCATGCGGCTGTTATGTTAGACCTTTTAAATGTAGTTGCCTGAATATAAAGTCTGATAATTAGGTCTGGTAATTTTCAGTGGGTTGTAACACACTTGAAAAAATGTATACATGGTTTTACAGCCACTTGTTTCACTATGTAAGCTTATTGGAAAAAGATTTTTGGGTCCATGTCAGAGTCTGCTGATTGGGTCTTGCCCCCTGGTTGGGTTAAGGTCCGACATTTCTCGGTTCTGCGTGGATCTGGTTCCCATGGTTTGACAGGTCCCGGCGCATTTCCTGGGGGCCTGATATCCCCCAAGGTTAATTGGTGTACCTATCCCCCCCCAAAATAAAATAAAACAGCAACTTTATGTCATGTGGTGGATGTAAACTGTAAAGTAGTAAACGGTAAGAATGTTTGAACAGAGTTTGGCCTAACATTCTACATATAAATTCAGTCATGTCAGGGCTGATAAAATTCGTATGTTGTGTGTGCTTCGCTAGCTGTGGCAGCCTTCTGTGCTTGATGATGGTGAGATTATTGTCTTCACTGCACGCTTTTTTCTCAGGGATCACCCCACTGTAATAAAGAGACGCTTTACCAGTGTGCTGATCGTGTCCGGCCTGTCGCCTCTCTTTGTGTGGGCATGGAGGGAATTCACAGGAGTCAGGGTGAGTCCATGTCTTAGATACCACTGATCTCACCATCCTGTTTTAACACCTGACGATTTATTCATTTGGCTGTATATATGCTGTCTAGTTGCTGTCTGACATGATATTATCAGATAGTCTGACTAATGTGTGTGCGTGTGTGTGTGTGTGTGTGTGTGTGTGTGTGTGTGTGTGTGTGTGTGTGTGTGTGTGTGTGTGTGTGTGTGTGTGTGTGTGTGTGTGTGTGTGTGTGTCAGACTGGCCCATCATTACTGGCTCTCATGGGGATGCGATTTGAAGGCCTCATTCCTGCCATCATGCTTCCTCTGTTGCTCACAATGGTAAGAAACAAATATATGATGATGATGATGATGATGATGATCCATTGGCTGGATCGAATATTCTACAGTTATAAGCTAAATTTAACCACAGAGTGTCACTTTTAAATGCAATCCCAAAGTTGGCTGAGAGGGATGGGGGGTGTGAAAGACACAATTCATGCAAGTGTTCTAAAAAAAACAGGAAGCTAGTCATTGTAGCGTGGCTGTGGCCAGAGCTTCAGTGACTAGACAATTAATTGAAGAAACTTCAACATCACCAACTATTTTGATGAACAATTAATCTTTTTAGCCATTTTCTTGCGAAAATGTCAAACATTTGCTTGTTGCGGCATCCTAAATGTGAAAATTTGCTGATTTTCTTTGTCATCTATGAGGCTAAATTAAGAGGCTTTGGGTTTTGGACTGCTGATTGGACAATGGAAGAAATTTGAAGACATCACTTTGAGCTCTGTTTTTCACAACTGTTTGAAATTTAATAGACTGATGAATTGTAAAGATATTTGGTAGATTAATAGATAATGAAAGTAATAGTTAGTTGCCACTCAAGACTTGAAGGCAATTACAGTATGATAAGAGTCATAGCCCACCTAAAATTCTACAGAGGTCCCCGTTGATTTCTTTTTCAGAGAACCTGTCACCAATACTTTGTATATATTTTGTATATAAAATGCTAAATTGAACTTGATTAATCATTTTACATCTCTGATACTGGAAGTGGAGTGATGTCAAGTCTGAGACAGTGCAACTGTTCCATTCTAAAGGAACCCCTGATGATTGTTAGGATTATTATTACCAAAACAGAACTTACCAAGATTTTTTTTAAAGACACCAAGAGTGCAAATGATAGCACAATATTTTACTCGTGCACAAAAAAATTGTGTTAAAATGTACTTATATAAAAGTAAAAAGTAGATATGCACGTATATGTACACCTGTATATTTAAAAAAGAACAACTGTAGTCTACAAAATAAAAAGCAGTGATGTTGCTAGGTACACGTCCTGCATGAAATCCAGAAGGGCACAGTCAACTCACTATGCATGTGTCCATGGGACGCACTGTATTTTATTCCTAAAAATCAGTGTTGAATTACTTAGAAAAGGAATCTTGCTATCAAGACAGAACAGATTAGCTGGTCACCATTTCAGACAGTTTGAACACTGTGTACATCTCAGTCATCATGACATCATACTTTCAGCTGCAACAAGACCAGTCCTCGACACACAGATTTCAGCAACCAAAGCTACAAATTTGGTATTGGTGAATAAAGTAACTGGGCCAAAGGCCTCTTGTGGTGATGATGACAGATGTTGCTTTGCCAATCAGGAGACATGCTGCATTAGAACTGTAGAAATTAACCACTATTTAGTTTTTTGTAAATTTTGTAATGTATCCAGATGATGTTATCGGGCTGTACCCAACTCAGGATTTTATCGGTCAATCGGATTTCACTGTTAAAAGATAACAATCAACTAGCACAACTTCATCTTTTCTTCAATTCAGCGCCACACTACACTTCTTTATCGGCCTACATCAGTATGTTTTACCTGCAGCTTCAGATTCGCATTTTCAATGTATTCTTTGTCATCTGTGATGTGAAAACATTGGATTTCCACAGAGTCAGAGGAAGTTCACACTGTGCATACTGCTCACAGTTCAGTTTAAAATCTTTTAATCTTTTAATGTAGGCACCATATTTTGAAAAGCAGCCCACTGGTCTAACATTAAGCTCCTGTAACACTGTTGGACTAATTTTGGAAAGTTTAAAAACAAATGATCAAAATAGATACAGCAAAAGAGATATTACCTTTATTATTTCATGCATTCTTCTTCCTTGTGAAAACCTGGTGCTGACATTACCCACAATGCAACTGAGCCACTGATTGACATCATCGGAGGAAGTTTATCAGATCACATTCAGCTTCCTCTGGAACCACAAAAGGCTTGATAATAATTTTTCACGTATTCAAAAGTACTCCCCAACATTTGATGTTATGAGTTACCCTTTGATTGAAACTTTTACACTGGATGTTAATTTGAATGTTGACATTAGGGTTCTCAGATCAGACAGGCAGTCCACAGTAAGTGGACCTATACAGCTCTACATCTAGCATAGTAAAATGCAGCAAATGCCCAACAGAAGCTGTTTGAAGAACAGTGGATAAACACGAGGGGATATCATTAATTGAAACTGTTGATTGCCGTTAAAGTGTTCACATTAATAGTTCAGTGCTTTAACAGAGCAGAATGGTAAGTTCTGAACGTGGGGTTACCTGCCCACCCCGCATAGCTCATATGGGGCCTTTATTTTGCTTGTTACAGCATCTCTTGTGCTTTTTAACTGTTTTTATTTACTTCTTTTTGGAACTCTCTCTCCAGGCAGTATGGAGACCAAAGTTGCTTTTTTGGCTCTGGCTTTTTTTGGTTGTTTTCCACTATGTCCGGGGAACCTGTACACAGCTAGCTACCTATTGTTTACAGTAGGGATCAGCTGTTGGCCCTCAGTAGCACCGCTGTGCGGCAGCACGAGCAGCCTGATGTCCCATGCAAGCTGAAGAGGGGGAGGGTGAGGCGTTGCGGGTGCTGTGCCAGAGCTGCTAACGGTAACGGAAGGAGACTACAGACCGGTCCTCCGTGGGTGCCGTGTCACAGCAGACGCAAAACCCACAGGCCCTCTTCCTGATCTCTGGGGATTTCAATCATGCCTCTCTGTCTTCCACCCTGCCTACATTCACACAGTAGCCACATTCACACTGCCCTTGGAGTGTGGGGGTCCTGCGGCAATTCTCTGCATTCTCCTCTGTGTGAAAGTTGCAGATGCAGCAAGGTGTGAAATTTCGCTGAGGCTCTGGTGCACCTCCAGAGGAGGTATCAGAGGCGCAGCTGAGGCGAACAGTACCTGTGTGAATGGATAAGCCAGCGGAGTGGGGGTGCGTCGATCTCATGGTGTTTACAGTCTGATAACTGAACAGATCCTTCACTCAACAAAATGAGAAATGTCCCAAAAAGCAACATCACATGATCAGACAACAGTATCCCCAGTGCAGGAAGAACTATGCTTTTCTTACGGGGAGGACATCACGGAGGACAACAGTTCAACAGGCTGCTTATTGGACAACATAAACTTCTGTGTGGATTACTGTGTACCCAGCAGGACTGTACCGTGTTTTTCAAACAGCAAAGCCTGTATTAATCCTGACATAAAGGCATAAAGGCAGAGGAAACCAGACTCTGAGGCTGCCAGGGATTGGGCATGGGTGAACGACTTGAACCCCGTTCTTCAGTAGGTTTGACCACACACCCACCTCTTCACTGGTCCAGTCATCTCCAAACTATCCCTCTCCACTATCCAGGTGAGAAACAAGCTGATGAAGATGAAGGCAAAGAAGGCTACAGGTCCCGATGGGATCAGCTCCAGGCTCCTCAAGTTCTGTGTAAAGCAGCTGTGCAGGATTGTTAAAGGGATAGTTCTTGTTTTTTGAAGTGGGGTCATATAAAGTACATATCTATAGTCGGTCTGTTCCCTACCGTAATCACTGATCAGGGCAGCCTCAGTTTGGAGGAGCAGAGAGCCGCTCCAGCCCAGACGCTCAGCTTTGTACTGCAGTGAACGGGGTCCAGAGAAAAAGCGAAATTTAACCACCTAAAACAAGGCTCACCTAAAAAAATCTACAACAGTTCAAGTGTACGTTATATAGAGAAAATTCACACCACTTCACATCGCCATCAGACCGGCCTTTCTTTTGGCACTACATTTTCTCAACCTCCGTATCCCTACGCAGTTGCGCTAATGCGTAGGGATACGGAGAGTCTACGGTCTGTGTCTGCGTCTGGAATTAAGTTTCGTTTTTATCTAAAGTAAACCTCTCGATTTCTTTTTCAGAGAACCTGTCACCAATACTTTGTATATATTTTGTATATAAAATGCTAAATTGAACTTGATTAATCATTTTACATCTCTGATACTGGAAGTGGAGTGATGTCAAGTCTGAGACAGTGCAACTGTTCCATTCTAAAGGAACCCCTGATGATTGTTAGGATTATTATTACCAAAACAGAACTTACCAAGATTTTTTTTAAAGACACCAAGAGTGCAAATGATAGCACAATATTTTACTCGTGCACAAAAAAATTGTGTTAAAATGTACTTATATAAAAGTAAAAAGTAGATATGCACGTATATGTACACCTGTATATTTAAAAAAGAACAACTAGTCTACAAAATAAAAAGCAGTGATGTTGCTAGGTACACGTCCTGCATGAAATCCAGAAGGGCACAGTCAACTCACTATGCATGTGTCCATGGGACGCACTGTATTTTATTCCTAAAAAATCAGTGTTGAATTACTTAGAAAAGGAATCTTGCTATCAAGACAGAACAGATTAGCTGGTCACCATTTCAGACAGTTTGAACACTGTGTACATCTCAGTCATCATGACATCATACTTTCAGCTGCAACAAGACCAGTCCTCGACACACAGATTTCAGCAACCAAAGCTACAAATTTGGTATTGGTGAATAAACTAACTGGGCCAAAGGCCTCTTGTGGTGGTGATGACAGATGTTGCTTTGCCAATCAGGAGACATGCTGCGTTAGAACTGTAGAAATTAACCACTATTTAGTTTTTTGTAAATTTTGTAATGTATCCAGATGATGTTATCGGGCTGTACCCAACTCAGGATTTTATCGGTCAATCGGATTTCACTGTTAAAAGATAACAATCAACTAGCACAACTTCATCTTTTCTTCAATTCAGCGCCACACTACACTTCTTTATCAGCCTACATCAGTATGTTTTTACTGCAGCTCTCCACAGTCTACGGTCTGTGTCTGCGTCTGAAATTAAGTTTCGTTTTTATCGAAAGTAAACCTCTCGTCCAGCAACTGGGCCTCGCACTGTATTTCGCCGCTCGCAGATCACCTGTTGCCCAGTTGTGCTAATGCGTAGGGATACTGAGGTTCTATGGTTGAGAAAATGTAGTGCCAAAAGAAAGGGGGGTCTGACGGCGATGTAAAGCGGTATGAATTTTCTCTATACAACGTACACTTGAACTGTTATAGATTTTCTTAGGTGAGCCTTGTTTTAGGTGGTTAAATTTCGTTAACTTGCGTCTTGCATAATTTGCGTCTAGGCTGTAGCGGCTCTCTGCTAATCCAAACTGAAGCTGCGCTGATCAGTGATTACGGTAGGGAACAGATCAACTATAGAAACGTACTTTATATGACCCCACTTCAAAAAACACAAACTATCCCTTTAAGTACCTCTTTAACATGAGCCTGAAGCTGGGAAAAGTGCCAATGCTGTGGAAAACCTCCTGTGTATTACCAGTACCAAAGAACCCTCACCCAAAGGACTTCATAGCTACAGGCCAATTGCTCTCACTTCACACCTGATGAAGACCCTTGAGCAGCTGGTCCTTGTCCATCTCCGCCCTCTGGTAGGTCCTTTTATGGACCCACTCCAGTTTGCCTACCAACCTGATAGTGGAGTGGACGAAGCCATCATCTTCCTCCTGGACTGATCACTGTCTCACCTGGAAAAGCCTGGAAGCACTGTCCTGGATCCTTGACTACCTCATGGGAATGGACATTGAAATGGTGACATCTACATCAAGTACCTTGGAGTTCACCTAGACAATAAACTGGACTGGACTGGTCACACTGCAGCCACATATAAGAAAGGTCAGAACAGACTCCATCTGCTGAGGAAGCTTGGTGCCCTTGGAGGTGCAAGGGGCACTCCTGAGGACTTTCTATGACTCTGTCGTGGCATCAGCCATTTTCTATGGAGTAGTCTGCTGGAGCAGCAGCATCTCGGGCAGCAGATAGGAAGATACTTGATAAACTTATCAAGAAGGCCAGCTCCATCCTAGGATGCCCCTCTTGATGTGGGAGAGAGCAGGTTGATGGATTAGCTGTCATCGCTGCTGGTGAAGAAGTCTCACCCCCTGCAGGACACTATCACAGCACTGGTCAGCTCCTTCACAATAGACTGATACACCTGTGATACATCTGTGTGAAGGACAGATATCGCAGGTCCTTCCTCCTCCTGCTGTTGTCAGACTCTACAATCGGCACTGCTCCCAGTAGACCTCACTTTGCACTGTGCAATAAAAACTGTAATACATAATTAAGGCTGGGCGATATGGCCAAAACACGTTTTATATATTTATATGTTTTTTTTGTATTAATCAGTGTTGATAATTATCACAGTATGTATTTAACAATAATAATAATGATGATGATAATAATAATGTTTAATTTATAGTTTTAAGAGTATTCTCCTTTGGACAGAACCCAAAACAAACCAGAAGGTTAATTATGGTTACGAAATACAATTAGGCTATTTATTGTCAGAATGAATAGGAGACAAACATTCAACAGAACCAATCAACCAAATGGCTTTATGTTAATCATTGAATAAATAAAATTATACTACAAATTGCTTGTTTCAAACATTTTAGAGGTACTATACTGGATGGAACATTGATTAAAAAAATAAAATAAAAACGTAAATGTTGAGGATGATCATGCTACTGTATTCTTTGAATATTGCACATTCTTGAGCTTGCAGGTTCAGTGCAGCTTGATTAGCCTCCAGTTCTGTAAGACCTGATGTGGTTCGGACGTGCGACCAGACCACATATCAGCGGTGGTCGTGAAGTGCTTGACATATCTGAGCTGCTCCTCCTACTTTACCTCACACTCTCTGTACAGCTGAGGGACTGATGTGTGGGAAAAATATTTTTGCCCAGGCAGAGTGTATTTAGAATCCATGACAGTCATTGGCTTCTTGAAGCCCTGTTTTTCAACTGTGCTTATAGGCATTATATCTTTAGCAGTACAGTGCGTAATTGCACTGGTTATGTCTTTGCATTGCTTCAATTTCCTCTCATATGGGGTAATGCCTGAAAAAGCAGCGGCGATGGTTGGTTGTCGAGGTCAAATTTGACTAGTAGAAGCAGCAGGGCTGGTCTGTCGGCTGCTTGCGGGGAGGCTGACGCGAGCATTATAGCACAAACTCCTGCTATCGGAATACTCTTTGGCATGGTACCTTTTGAGATGATAGAAGGGGTTGGTGGTCGCCGACACATTTTGCACCAAATGCTGGTCTCTCCTTTGTCTGACTTCAGGTAGTCAAACTATTTCCCATTAAGCAAAGTGGCCTTTTTTCGATACAATTTCTTCGTCTTTGTCAGTTTCCTTGCACTCGGTTTAGCTAGTCAGACCACTCATTTTCTTGTGTCGGCTAGACACACAGGTGGTCACTGTCATTTTAAGCGAAGTGTGGAGTGAGTGGGAGAAGCCAGAAACATGCTTCAACCGCATGCATTTGTGTCTATGCTGTGTGATTGGCTGTTGGTGCTGTGTTTCTAGGTAGAGGAAAATGGACTCAAAAATAATTGTCTGTATCAAAAATAAATGTCATACATTTATCGTCGTTATCATGAAATCGTTTTATCGGCCAGCCCTATACATAACTCATATCTCATTTTGGTTTGCACAAACTAGGCAAATTTCATACTCTTCACTTTTCTCTCATTCACTTCAATATTTATTATGTATTAATATCATTACTCTGCCCACACTGTTTATGATTACACTGTTTATATTTGTACATATTATCTATATACAATTCTATTTCTGCTCTAGATATTCCCTTTTATTATATTGTTTATTTTTTTACTACTATTATTGTTTATTGTTATACTGAATTGTCCAGTGGGTGCTCTGAGGTACACATTTCCCCATTTGCAGGACTAATTAAGGAATTTCTGATTCTGATTCTTAACATTAAACATTTTTTTAATATGCCATACATTTATTTCTTTGCTTTCATGGCAAAATCATCAGACACAGTAATAGGCTGATTCTTAAATCTGAGCCCCTGCCTTAAGTTCAAACCTGTCTTTTGTGTGTGGTCCTCTGCTGCAGGTCCTGTTTCTGGGCCCTCTCATGCAGTTGGCTATGGACTGTCCCTGGAGCTTCATGGATGGGATCCGGGTGGCCTTTGGTGAGACAACCATCATGTTTCTTGTTTTTGTCCTCTCTTTTGAGTCTTATAACATAGTTTTTTAAAATTGTTTCAAATTTGGCTCAAATCTTGGTTCAATTGGAAATAGAATAGAATAGAATTACTTTATTGATCCCAGACTGGGAAATTATTTTGTCACAGCAGCAGTGGGTGAAACCTTTGACAGAAAGTAACTTTGTATTTCCATCATCTCAAAAGCCACACAACAGCAGCCCTTTCTTCATCAAATACTTGGGAAAATATTTTGTTTCAGTGTAAAAGCTTCGCTTTCTCTTCAACAGATGAAATGACCTCCTCCTCTGTCTCTGTCTTCATGCAGACCCGTGGTTCTGGATGTTGTGTTTCAGCGACATGCGCTGGTTGAGGAATCAGGTGGTGGCACCGTTAACAGAGGAGCTGGTCTTCAGAGCCTGCATGCTGCCCATGTTAGTGCCCTGTGCTGGTCCTTCCACTGCCATCTTCACCTGCCCCCTCTTCTTTGGAGTGGGTGAGTTCTGTCAGTGTAGCACCTCTGCAGGCTAATCACCTTCAAAATCTCATGAGGGACTTAAGTATAGTATAGTGTAGTTACCAAGCTCCTGTATTTTCAGCAGTAATCCAAGCTGCATTGATTATTGCATTGAAAGCTTTTTTATTTTTATATAGGCTACAGTAAACTGTTTTTCTCTCAGGGATATGCTCATTGCCAGTAACAGGAGGATTCTGTGTTCAAGTCAAATCTATTTGTGACAAAGAAAAGCCTTTTCTTTAATAAAATATTAAAATTATTAAATATTAATTAATTATTAAGTGAATTAATCTGTTGATTTTCTTTAATGATCACCACAAAAGTAGGAAGTGATTAGCAAACTCAAATTTGATTATTGTTAGTAGTAGTAGTAGTAGTAGTAGTAGTAGTAGTTATCATGCATGGAAATGTACACAAAAAAATTGTTGCTTCAAGATGCATCGATAATCGGTTTAGAATCGAATTGTTGACCTCAGAATCGGAATCGAATTGAATCATGAGGTGCCAAAAGATTCCCACCCCTAATTGATACCCAGCCCTAGTAATGACCCTGCCTACATTTAAGGGTGCTACCTGCAGTGGATAGGCAAAACAGATCTGGCTTTCAGGTACAGTTACCAGGTGTCATCCGTTTTCTTCTGATTATCCCGGGTCAGGCTGCTGGGGCAGCAGGCTAAGCAGTGACAAGGACACAGTTTTGAAAGCAGCAGATACACTGCTGATATAATTCTCATAACACTGTTGTGTCTCTTCCAGCTCACTTTCACCATGTGATCGAGCTGCTGAGGTTCAGACAGGGCACACTGTCAGGGATCTTCCTCTCTGCAGGTGAGTTTGGTGTGTTTAATGATGTGTCGTGTATTCACAGTGAAGTGCATTCATTATCACTGCATCACACTCTGAGTTGGAGAACAGTATTAGGAAGAAGCTGATGATGAACTGTGTTTCTGTGGTCCCAATAGTGTTCCAGTTCTCCTACACAGCAGTGTTTGGGGCCTACACTGCCTTCATCTTCATCAGAACAGGTGATCCTTTTATTTCCACCTTACACTTGGAACAGCATTCTGTGTTTGCTTTGAGTTTTAAGTTTTTTTTTAGACACTTCTGGTCTGCCAATAGCTTTTTCATGCCATTACCACCAACTGTGATATGATTCACAGTTGGTGGTAATGATCTTTTTTACATCATAATTCCTCTTTAGGCTGGAAAATCTAATGACATCTGTACCAAACATGTTTTCTTAGATCTGGAGAAAAGATTTGTAGACTGGGACATCTCTGCAGCTCGACAGTACTTCAACATAATGCTGTTTGTCACACAGCTTCTTGCAATTTGGATTTGCACTGACCCCTAATTGTGCAGTCCTATTTTAATTTCCAAACTCGAAGCCAACTTTAGTTCAACAGTGTTGGAACATAGTTTTCATCCAATCTACCACTCTGTCAGTTTCCAGTCAGTCCTCTGTTGCTCTAATTTAAATCATGCTCCCAAGCAGTGGACCTATGTGACATAAGAGGCTCCTCTAACTGGTTCGTCATTAGTCATTTCTGTCAGACTTTTTCTACATGGTTATTACATGGTAACAATTGTCTGTATTAAGCTAATTCATTCATTAGGCTCACAGGTCATACACAACCAAAAATGTAATGTCATGAAGCGGACAGAACATCCTGTACCAAATGCTGTGTACTACTCATGTCCATTTTCAGTGTTTCCTCTTCCTCTATGTTGCAGGTCACCTGATGGGTCCGGTGCTCTGCCACTCCTTCTGTAACTACATGGGTTTCCCTGCCATCAGCACAGCTTTGGAGCATCCCCACCGTATCACCGTCCTCTCTTCCTACTTGCTGGGGGTCCTCCTCTTCCTCCTCTTCCTCTTCCCCTTCACTGACCCCTCCTACTATGGCCTCCCCACCCCAGTTTGCACCCTCACTTCCTCCCCCAGCTCACTCTGCCTCTCCTGATTCCTGCTCACACACACTTCTCTGCTGTTGTCATGTCACCTTCCACCGATAAACTGGTTGAGGGTGTTCTTTTGCCACGTTAGAGTTCAGGTCAGGTCCAGTTCGGACCCACAGCGCTAACAGCCATGTTGGTCAAGGTGCCATGGAGAGGTTGGGAAATCTGTAGCCATATTCTATGGTCCATGGACCTTAGATATGTCAGTGCATTTCCATGACATATTTCAGTAGATCAGCTGATGCTCTTATACAGAGTGACTTATTTTGAGTAGGCAGGGTTTCATGTTGTCTGGTTCCAGGACAGTTTCTGTCATCTGTGGCTTACACGACCACCCTGAGAACGTGGTTTAGTGTAGTTCTAACGCATAAGAACAAGTCCTCCTAAGGTACTCTTCCACTGATAGATCTCATCAATTTGTGATGAAGCATCATAATGTACCTTTTTGGTGTGCTCATTGTCCACTCAGCCTGCATCATCTTTTTAAAGGATAGTTCTGGTTTATTACAACTCTGGGCTCATTTTCATAATTTATACAGACCCCCAGATTAGTGAAAGAGAGAACACCCCAAATGGTCTGTTATGAATAATAGGCTGCATTTTATTTGTGTTTATTTGATGGAGTGACTAACTGTTTGTTCACATCCTGATCACCTGACTGTTTCTCGCCACTTTAACCAATGGAAATGACACCCCAAAATATAAATTAATAGGATCAGAGGTGTAGCGTTCTGCTATCTGATAGGTCTCCATATCAAGTTTGGGTCAGGTTTGGTTATTTATCAAATGTAACATGTTAAATTAGCCTGGTAAGATAATGGTTACTAATAAACGAAGAATAGAAAACTAACTATTATCTAGACAAACTAGAATAGCTAGATGGCATTGATACAGAACTCAACCAAGTTGGAAAAAAAAAAAAGAATTATCCTCTGATTAGATGTGGAAATTGTTGCTTGCAGCATGTTGTGGCTGCACTACATTGTGCTCTATAGAGGCTCAGAGAGAGGTTGCTTCTTCTGTCTGGGATTGTTCAGTTTCTAACATCCCTGTGGTAGCTACACTGGAGTACAGGAATGTTATTGTGATGCTGAAATAGGAAAAATACATCTTTGAGCAAAATGGTCGCAGGAATGCAATCTACATCTCATATAGTTGTTTGCAATGTTGTTGACTTGTTTTAACAGTGACATTTCAGCTGGACTTGTTTCTTTATTTAAATTTGGACACCAGGACTCTGCTGTTGAAGAGAAACTTTCTGCTGCGATAGGTCAGTGTTTTATATGATATATTAATGGTTATTTATATACCTCTGCATGTTTCAGTGCTGGGAGCTTCGTTGTTGGTGGTTGATGAGGGGATATTTTAGTGTGGTCAATGTTTAAAATGCCTGAAATATACTCTGTGTAAGGGCACAAACACAAATGACAAACTGGTTGTACAAACTGATCAGACTAAGGTGTTATTTTATGTATTTTGATGAAGTGGTCAGACTAAGCTGCCATGACTGGAAACAACATCATCCTCTTGTTGCTTGTACCACCTCTCAAACTAAAACTCACTCTTTTATTTTAAGAATCCGTTTCTGATGGTTAGCCCGTGGAAAGCCAAGATGTGTTTTCTCGTTGCACATAGAAAAAATCTTTTCTTTTTTTTTTCTTTTTTTTCCCCCACAAGACTTTTTGTTGTTGTTCAATGAAAAATACAATAAACAAAGGAGCCCTTCAGTGGATGAGGATTTAGGCCACTGTAAAAAGAAAAACAAGTTTCTGACATTTGAGAGATAAGTCAGACTTCTTACTTTTTTTTCTTTCTGAATTCTAACTTTTTCCTCAGGCTAAATTTTAACTTTGTCTCTCAGAATTCCAACTTTTTTTCAGATTGCCCTAATCCTCTTCTGTAGTTTTCTTATGTTGGGAGATTTCTACTTGTTTTCTAGTATGCATATGAGGAATGTAATGGTATATGCAGAACTCTAATTGTTCTATATAACAAAAGGGCATCTTATGTCCACATCCATGTTGCAGAGTGTAATCTAGAGCCTGATCCATTCTTGTTTTTTGGGGCCTTTAACGATATTGAGGCATAAAAAGTCAGTTTATTTGCAATTATCCCCCAAATGTGGTTATCAAACACTATTGAAAAAGATCTGTGACAGAGGCAAGATATTTACAGTTAAACAATAAAATTCACAGTGAAAAATAACATCAGTGCATAAACAGTAAACTTCAGTGGGAATTTAGTTATATTACCCTAAACATCTAAACATCTACATTATAATCTCTTAAAAAGTTTTCATATTGAGCAAGATATACTCCAATGCCAATGATAGGCCAATATCGGCCAATAACATCAGCCAGCCTATATCTCAGTCAGGCTCCAAAATCCAAATTTGTTTGATTTTGTTATAAATATTTTCTAATACCCATTTTACACCAAAATGTGAGTGTATCGTCAGGTTTTTTAAACACTGGTAAAACCGCTAACAATCTGCAATGAGCTCCTTTCAAAATGCCCACTGGAGGAGTTGCCTTTCTGTTTTTTTCCCTTTTGTGTCAATTTCAGTGAGTAGAAAGCGGCAAATCATATAGCTATATAAAAATATTATGAAACGTAAGTGTCTAAGGAATGAGAAATCTCTCTTCGTTCTGATCTCTGGAGCTGGTAGGCTCAGACCACGTGCAAGCCACAAACAATAGTTTCTTTTTTAATAACTTCTGCGTCTCTTTCAAACTTGCCGCAGACTGAACGATGTTCAAAGCTGCTTGACATATGGTTGGAAAGATATTACCAAGCCAAATGCTTTAACTTCAACCCATGTCATAGCATTGAGCCTGAAGGGCTTTGTGTTCACATCACAGCCGAGCTGGAGGCGATACTGTTGACTACTGCAATTGACCTGGAAACAAATCCTGATAATTTACATGCACAATGCACACAGAGGCCATATGTCAGCGGGTGATAGTGGGTTTTTTGGCCAGTGTGAAAGGGTAGAACACCGCAACTCCAGAGTTTGAGTTTGTGTAGCCTGAAGCATCTACATTTGTGTCCTTACACAGAGTATGTTTTGGTCTTCAAGCTGGAGATTGTTGTATGTTATCAGCTTCCAGCTGTTTTTGAGGATCTTTAATACTGTGGTTCTAAAATGGCATCTAAGCTTTGTTTCACATGCCAGTTGTTAACAGTTTTTTTCTTTCCAACACATTCATTCTGAGCACATCTTGCTGGAGCTTAAAGCTTAAAATTTGATTCTGTAAGGCTGCCTCTTGCATAGTTGTATCTACAGATATAAAAGGTATGATTCGGTTGTATATTGCTTTGACCAGATAATTTTTTAAGACCTGAAAACCCTGGGCACTGAATATACTCTTAACTGCCATGGCAAGTTGTTTTGATTGAATGCGATCGAGTGCAGTTCATCTTGTTGTGATGAGTCCCAGACACTCCGTGTCTTGGAAGTCTTGGAACCCACTTTATTTTGTTATAGTAAAAAACAAGTCCTCACTCAAAAGTTTTTAAAGGCTGTGGGGGGAGCAGACACTCGTTGCTTTTTTGATTTACACAACCATTTTCAGTCTTGGATCACAAATTATTTAAAATGATTAAGTTAGAATGAAATCAAAATAGTTAATCAAAAATTAAATTGTGGAATTTACATTCTGTTTACTCATGGTGTCTGATGCCTTGCTTGGGTTGAAGTCAATAGGTGACTTCAGATTTGTTATGAAGCTGATGGTTCTTAAAGGTTGTTAATTTAAAAAAATGGAATCTAATCAAAAATGTGTCCTCACATAACTTATCACATTGTTTGGTATCGTTATTTTATGTTTTATGAGGCAGAAAATGCATTTGACACTTTGTTAGGCCTCAAGGATACACACAGTGGCCCTCATTTATCAAACGAACGTATGGCAGAAAACCGTGCGTACGACCATTTTCACGCAAACTTTGGCATTTATCAATTTGGACGTGAGTGGAAGCTACGATCAGATCTGAGGTCTACAGGTCTGAGCTCGTGTATGCAAATCTGAGTCTGTGGATTTGCGGTGCAGCACAGCAAAATCTGGGTGTCTGAAAATAATTATTAAACAAACCTCAGCTGTCATTAAGCATAAGCAGTCATATTTTTAGAACAGATCAAAACGGATTCTTAAAACGAATAAAACAAAATACAAATATTTTAAGTTTTTAAAAAAAGCCCACGTTTTTTCCTGATACCACTTTTTTGTAAAATAAAATATGATAACATGACAACTAATTAACGGAATACCCAATAACCCCGCTGGCAAACCTGCTACAGAGCAGGAACGCAGATTCAATAGTGGGCACACAAGCACACGGGTCACAGTGGAGCTGCTTCGGGTTGCTGAAGGGCAGGTGGCTCCGTCTCGGACCAGCAGGGGAACTCTGCTGTATACCCCAGAGAAAGTGTGCAATATTATTTTGGCCTGTTCAGTTTTGCACAACATTGCATTAGTAAGAACTACCAACTCAAGTCGTAAAAAAGGTTTTTACTTCAGTGAGCTGTCACATTTGTTCATAAGTAACATTTAAGTTGAGATGTTCACTGTATTTTGCACTAGGTCTCTGTTGTTATTCTTGTTTCTAAAGATATCAGGGTGCATCACTGGCTTTTTCTTTGAAAAATCTCATTTAAGTTTGCTTATCCAGTGATCGACACATCCAGTCAGTGTTGTGATTTGAACTGTACAACTAGACGATCATTTCTTCATCAGACGACTGACTGACTAGTTAAAGGTATACCATGCTGACTCCAAGAAGTGTGTGGTGGGGTCTGTATCTGCAGAAATCCTGCACTCTGACAACAGTTTCTTATTTTCTTAGTTTTTTTCCGTGTTCAGGACATTCTGGTCTTCAACCTCTGAGCAGTGTTGTGTAGCCCCCAACCAATGATGTGTGCAATGTGAGGTTGGCATTCTGAAAAAATTGCGACCAGGTTACATGGCCACGTCCGTCTCTCTCCTCTTCCCTAGGGCCATCATAAAGGGCTGCGCGTCTGTGTGTCTGTTTGACTAAGGGCAGGGCTGAGTCTCACACTCACACACACATCCAGGCAGAGCAGACATAAAAAAGTAGACAGGATTACAGGATCAGTTTAGTATTAGTGTGCACGCTGTTAAAAGTGGGTGCACAAGCTGGACCATGTGTAGAGGGTGTAAGTAATGCCTTTTTAAAATCAAATTGGAACCTCAGATATAACCTCACGAGATTTGGATTATGTCAATTGAGCTGTTTTGGAGCCTTTTTTACATTTTTCAGGCTGTTTTTGTTAAAGTTTTAAAATGTCCCCAGCTATTTCAGTTGTTCAGGAGAATGCTGCAACAATTTTGTGCTGTGGAGCTTCAGAACTGTTTTGTGGACTTTCTATGGGCACAGGTAGAGAATGACTGAGTTTTTAAAAATTATTTTGGGTGAACTTGTCCTTCAAGATGAGTTGTGGCATTTCTCTAGACACTGCTCCTTCTTTTCATTCACTCTCTAGCTTGCTGAACCCCTGTTTTGCCTATGTCCGTCTCGCCTGTTGAGGAGGTGATGACATTGAATATTGTGCTTACAAACGACAACCTATAAATCCTGCATAGTAGGTCTCTAACCTCTCACTCCAGGTGTTGGAAGTTATTTTAGCTTCAAGTTGGTGATATTTGAGGTGCTTCTGAGTGTGACAAAAAGAACTCAAAAAAGTAGCTTATAAGCTATACTCAAACTGTGAATACAAATCTGGCTGCTTGGGTCTTCAGCAATAAATCCTATATACTGTAAAATTTTGGATCCATTTTATATGACTGAGTGAGTGAGCAGTAGATTCTGTGGACGAAGTGGGGCCATGTAAATTCATTATTTTGGCCAGTTAAAATTATCTTTGCAAGTCATGTTTTCAGTTTACAAACCCGTAGGAGGTGGTGAAGTCAGACAGGTTGAATTATTGTGAAAAGAGTTGTACCTTACCTACCTGAAGCTACCAGCAAAGGGCGTCAGAGCTCTTTGTCTGAGGCAGAGCTGCTGTCGACTCACTGAGGCCCTCTCCATTTTGTTCATCAGCCTCTCTGACATCCATCATCAGTTAGTGGAAAACCAATTCGCTCTAACTTATTTTTCTTATAGCTTCTACACAATTATTCCCCAATAGATGAAATTGATGCAGTGGGGAGGAGCCGGGTGGTGAAACCCCTTTCTAATGTTAGTTCCTCATTGAGAAGTTGGAGTTCCTTTTGTCTCCCAGGCTGTTCTCTCAGAGCTTCTCCATTTCCTGGCTGTAAATCATCAGCATTTCATCACTCTTCTTTAAATTCAGAAGCTTCTGTTATCATCCACGATCAGTCTTTACAAATATCCTAAGCTGTTCAACAATTGTCTGTAACAGCTCATCTCAAGATTAAATTCTATTCACATAATATGTGAATAGAAATAATATTATTAAGGCAGATTGAAACATTTTAAGCAGCCGCATGTCCAGTCATTGGTTTCACTAGAGAGTTTTTGTGACCTAATGTGATAAATGTTGAAAACCTGATATTGCCCAATTTTTAAATCCACACTAGATTTTACATTTGTGTAATATATATATATATATAAAATATAGTATCTTTCATATTTTTTCATGCCCTGTATAGTATATTCATTTGCAGGACTTTGGCCTCTAGTTTAGCTAAACTGTTTAGTTTAAGTGCGGTAAACTGAAGTGGCTATAACATTATGTATTATTATTATTATTATTATTATTAGTGGGCTGTGCTCGCCAGCCCACTATGGACACCTCTATAGCAGAGCTATAGGTGTCCATAGTGGGCTGTGCTCGCCAGCCCACTATTGATATTCACCGCGCCTCTTCTTAATATTATTATTCCCCCTCCTCAGTGTTTCTGTCGCTATCTTCTCCCACACCGTTTGTCGCACACAAACAAAAAATATATCAAAACGTGCGGCTTGATCTGACGCGGTGAGCTATTATTCAGTTCTCCATAATATTAATTTTTCGCGACGTAAGTCGCAAACCTGTGTAAACTTTCCCATAAGGAATGAATGGGACGAGGTCAAAAAAGTCGCAGAAACACACACACACACACACACACACACACACACACACACACACAAACACACACACAGATGATTAATCAGTTTTCTAGAACATTCATGTTTTCACGACGTAAGTCGTGAAAACCTGCGGAAGCTTTCCCATAAGGAATGAATTATGATTATTATTATTATTATTATTATTATTATTATTATTATTATTATTATTATTATTATTATATAGTGGATGTTCACTACACAAAGTGGCTTTAAATTTTAAGTGTAAAAAAACTACATCAATTAAGTAAACATCATTTTAGAAATGTCCCCCAACCTGCCAAGCTATAGGCTATCGGCCCAAAATACACAGAATGTGTTTTTATTCCTATAAAGGGAGACAATCAATTCCTGCAGAATTAGGAGACACATTTCTTTCTTCATTCTGCTCAGAAATACTTAAAAATGTAAGATAAATTGACTTTTTGAGTCAAATCCCATGTTGCCAGCTATCCTGTGTCAAGCTTCATATAAACTGCTGATGGCAGCGTTTTCTATAACCCATTTTTTTCTGGTTAGTAAAGGCACATGGCAAGGTTGACTGCTGTGTATTTCTGTTTTATCCATTTAGCCTTTTATTCTTTTTTGTAAAAGGAGGCATAGTAAACCTACGGAAGAGGATCAGACCCACTGTGAAAAATTTTAGGTCGGACTTTTTCTTCTCAGAATTCGGAGTTTAAAAGTGCAATATGTAAAAACTGTCCACCTCTTGTAGTCATACTCAAAACAAATGGGGGACAGCATATCACAGCATTGATCAGAGTAACTGCTGCCAGCCATAGCTGCTTAGTTAGCTGTGCAATTAGCAGCTCGCCAAACAAGGAGGGGTATTGGCGTTTACATTGCAAATACAGGAGCTTTGGACCGAACAGGCCAGGGCTAGCTGGTTAGCGTGCTAACTTCAGTAGACATCTATCTTCACATCACATAGATCAAACTGTTAATGCTTCACATTTTGCTGATCCTTTTTGGTAATTTTTGTATGTTTTCAACAGAATCTTTTATGTATTGCAACTTTAAAGTCAGATCGTATTGCATTGCTTTACCACACACAGACAGGAAGCTCTCTAGATATTCTAACAAACAGGCTGTCCATCAGAATGCTTTGCCTTTGCCCGATTTTAAGTTTCTGTCACTGTCCTTTAACTTCAAACACAGTGGGGGTGGAACACTAGTTTTGCCTGTACTGCTGTTTAAAGAAAAAACTTTTTATTTGTTCCCAGTGTCCTCAGCCAACAATGACACATCAGTATTTGCTGTTGAAAATGCAGAACCTGCACATCTGATGTGCAGAAAAATCAACAGAGACTGCAGTCTATTTTTGCTAAGCCTTAACAGCTCCATTATTTTAAAATACAACACCCAGAGGAAGAATAATTTAAAATGTGCATTTTCAGAACTTGTGAAATATGAATAATGTGTCAGCAAGCAAAACAGAACTCCACAGATGTTTATATTGAGCACTATATTTTGTAATCAGATCTATTTTGGTGACAGGAACAAAGTGTACAAATATGTGCATGTATTTTATGCTCACTGTGTCACAGTTGTACAAGTTGGAGACTACAGAACAGTGTTTTAGTATGACAATCTTTTACAGAAACTTTGAAATCACTGCAAAAGATCTATTTGTAAATAAATGTCATTTTCTACATCGCTCAGTGTCTGTGATGTCATTGATGCTGTCGTGGCAATTTTCTGCTCTTGGTGAAGAATGAAATAAAGAGTTCTTGCCGGCCGACAAAGTTTTATTTTCTTTGCAAAGAAAAGGTCAATCAACATGCGAGCGGTTCCAAATGAAGAAAGACCCTGAGCATCAGGAAACTTGAACATTTATACCTTAGGGAAAGCCCACCCCTTGAATGTGTATTACATCCTTTGTCTACTGTGGGGTTGGCCCCCTCCTCAGGGTGTCTTTTCACACTCTTGTTTCTCACAGGTGGCAGCCCCGACATCCTGTAGTATGATCAAGAGGTCTAGTCAAACATTCACACTCCTGCAGACATCCTGCAGACATCTCCTACAGCTCCTACAGACATCCTGCAGTATAATTAAGGGATCTAATCAACACAGTTTAGAATGCAAAAGGGTTTGAATACACATGAGAAAGTGAGTGGTAGGATGTCTTCGAAACTTAAAATGCAATTACAAGGATTAGACATTGAAATACACAAATGGGTAGCAAAGAAGAAAAGAGATCTGATATCTTGGGGGGAAAAGCAGGGTGTGGAGGCGTCTCAAGGAAAAAGTAATATTCAATATTCAAAATTTACCACTACACTGCTTCAGTTACTGATCTGTCCAGATGTTGCAGGATGTAATAACAATTGACCTTTCTCATCCTCTGTCTCTTGATTTGGCAATGACCCATTGTTCCTTTATTTTATTTATTTGTGACATGTTTTAAGATACACAAAATCATTTTCTTATAGATATAGCAGACACAGCTCAGCCCTGGTAACATACTACAATAAGGTAATTTTGGGTACACTAGGTTTGTTTTGGACAAAGGGAAAAGTGTATGCATGGATTATACATTTGCCCCCTGGTGTTATCTGCCAGGCTCCACCCGTTGGGAGAGGGGGCTTTTCAGAATCCCCTGTGTGTGTGCTACGTTCACTACAGGAGAGGGGACTTCACACTGTAGTATTACTTACAGTCCTTTTGATGCTACCCAAAACCATTGAAGCAAACAGTCAATATTAATCAAAGATAGGGTCTGATTATTCCCAAACTGTTGAACAGACCTCTTCTCCATCCTGTGGGAGTCGTAGTTGTCCTTTTGGCCCAGATAATGTCTTTAGACCTCTAATGTAAATCAGTTTGAGCTGTGAACAGTCATTTGCATGAAGTCAAGGTTCTGCCTGATAAATTTCCTAAAAGAAGAAACTTGTATTGAATTTATTGTTCCTTTCTTTTGCACTGCCAGTTTAAGATATTGGTTATTTTAGTGGGTCATGGTGGATGTCATGTGATTTTTAGCTTGTAAAACAATGTTGTAACAATTCAAAGTTTTGATCCTGATTGATTGTACAACCATAACCACACCCCAAATCCTGCAAAGGTAAAACAACTGGAAATGTGGGTTGAGTGCTCGTATAAAGGGCTCGCAGAGAGGGCGTTACATATTTAAAAGGGTGCCCAGAAACCAGATGAACAGTTAAACCGAATTTTGTTTTTTTAAACAAAGAAGCTCAAACGTAGTACCAAACAAAAGAGGATGGTGATCCCAGCTGAAATAAACAAAAGCAGGGGAAATCACTAAGCCAGCCACACAGTGGGCCGTCGCCCCCAGCTATCCCCTCTAAACTATCAAAAAGGGAAAATGAACCAAATAAATCTGAAAACTAGACTGCCGGTGATCTCCAACCCAAACTAAAATAACAAACTGACAAAACAAAACCCCAGCACTGGAAAATATGCAGGGGAAAGACAACCCCGGGAAAAAAAGGAAAAATAACCACCTTTTGATGTGAGCTCAGCAGTGGCTCCAGAGAGAGTGAGGCTTCTACTCAATCCTCCTAGAATGCGGTCATCAGGTGACCCTGGACCCTGGACAGGTGTGTCTTCCTGGAAGATAAACACAGACAAATGCTGTGTCTCAATTTAGGGTCTGCATCATTCGAAAGACCTAGCCTTGCGGTCTTGAAGGCGAGTCCTTCAGAGAGACCTTCGAAGGCCGCGCCAACCGTTATTAAATGGGACGGTCTAGCCTTCGGAGCATTTCCTGGTTGCGTCATCAGATATTCCCGCCCTTACGTCAAAATTTCTGCTGCCGAGGCCTGTGAAAGTTACAGTGAAAAGAAGAGTAGAAAGTACAAATGTTTGACCTAGAGAGGAGAAGTGGCTCCGCCGGCGGCAAGTTTACCTCCAGTTGAGAGAGGACTGGAAATGTAAACCTGTTATTTGAACCCACAGTAATGATATTATTTGCTAGCTAACAGTTTGGGGTCATTACCATACCGATACATTAGGTTAATGCTAGACATATAAACTGTTGATCGGCTGCCATACAACCTTGACAATTGATTAATAGTTAAAGACACATGGCCTTAATTTAGTATTAAAATATTTTATGACTCATCAAAACCAGATTGAGAAGCCTAGCTAGACTAAAAAGTGGGTCGATAAACAGATTTCGCATTATCTATCAAAACTCTAAAATTAACTAAAATTATCTTATTAATGACAATTATGTAGCTATTGTTTAATTGACCATTTTTCTTCGAGAGTCACTGGCAGTGCCGCTGAACCTTCTCCAACAGGATCGGAGACGTGGATGGGGTGCCACAGTAGAGACCTTGGTGTTCCTTTTCTGGCTGGCGAGTGGGGCATCATACAGGGTGGTCTCAAGGGTGTTTGGGATGCGCAAACCTTGGACTGTTGAGGAGGGCATGTATCTGTCGGGACATATACAGGATGGTTGGGTGTCCTATGGTAACTGTTGAGGCTTTCTTACAAGAAAAAACTGCTGCTGCAAGTCCCTGGCAACAAGGAGGCAGACCAGCCTCAATGTTATCTAACTTGGGGCTGTAGTATGTTAGGTTGCTTAGTGTCCTGCATCAATACTCCACAGGCAAACCCTGCCCTCTCTGAAATATATTTAATTATTTTGTTCTTTTTTGGTTTTCTGAGGTTAAACAAAGCAGCATGCAGAACACCAGAGGGGTGTTTTGCGAAGCCAGTTTAGTGGGTTAGCGAGGTATGTTGAGTCTAAAGCCAGGCTTCCCTGTACTACGAAGGTGGCTCTCTTTTAACCCGGCTAAATCACCATGGTAACTTATGCTTAGCTCATAACCTGGTCCCGACCAGGTTATGTTCAGAGTTTCAGCTTAAAAGCGCCGCTGTTTCACTGTGTAACTCATTCGGAGATGGCGTCATCATTCATTCAGAACCCGGCGGACCTGGGAGCAGGAATAATTCGGGCAGCACTACGACGTGAGCGGCTTCTTCGAGATCGCGCTGATCCGCTGGCATTTCCTGATGAATTTCTCTATGAGCGATATAGATTTTCAGCTGAGGGAATACGGTACATTTGCTCACTTATTGAGCCGAGTGTCAGGATGCCACTGAAGAAGCTGTGCGCTCACTGTCGGGCAAACTACTTACATTCAGTTGGTGATGCAGAAAATCTGAGCAAGAACACTGCGTGTTGCGCCATCCGCAAAGTGGTTCTCGCTCTTACTGAGAATCTGCAATCTTAAGATAGTGATGATATTAAAATAAAATGGGATACAGTATATTATCCACACACCTGCTGCCATGTCCGACTGCTGCTTCCACATCTTAATAAAATGCAATATGAAATATTAATTAGGCCAACCTAGTATTTATTTGTCACAGATAATGAGTAAAGTTACCGTAATTTCCGGACTATAAGGCGCACCTGAATATAAGCCGCACCAGCCAATTTTAGGGAAAAACACAAATGTGTTCATATACAAGCCGCACCCGATTATAAGCCGCAGGTGTTTTAACGTTTAATTACCATATGTAAAGGCTCGTGCACAGAGGAGATTGTCAGGAAAGAGACTGCTGTTTGGGGAAGCTTCCATTTTATTAACATTTCAACAAACAAGTTGCATATTTGCACAACCTATGACCACGCAAACGTCAACACGCAAGAGTCAGAGACGCACAAACAGACGCACAAAGCTGCGGACTGGTTTGCACGGACAGTTAAAGACAACATGAATGTCATTTAATTCAACTAACAGCGAAGTAAAGTGAGAAACTTATCGGTCAGACTGACAGACAGCTGTTAGCACCGCCACCTGTCTGACTATGTGTTGTTAGCATAACAAACCTGAATCACTGACGTTGATGACGTCCACCGACAGAACAACGCGTTCCCTCGACGCAGAACTCCGAATGCTCAATGACGGTGTAGGGTCGACGACGTAGCTACGCTGTCGCCGCGATGCAGAAGCGTAATAATAAACCAGGCGTTAAAGGTGGGGGACGTAACCTGTACAATCCATAGATTGAGGAGGTCCCCTAGTGGCCGTTAGCTGTAAAAATCCATAAATTAGCCGCACCGTTGTATAGGCCGCAGGGTTCAAAGCATGGGGAAAAAGTAGCGGCTTATAGTCCGGAAAGTACGGTAATTATTTCTTTGATGTGGCCATGAATAAACTGATGAACTGATCCATGTTTCACCCGTTGTAGGGCAGTGTAGCCCAAACACAAATCTTACAGGCTTGAGCTATTTTCACTGTCAAAAAGGTCTTTATTGTCATTGTACAGGGACAGTAGCTACATGTGCTTGTTCATCCCGACACAGTTATACAAAAAAAACACAAAACATTTATAGCCTACGCACACTCAGCCTCGCTTTCAATAAAACACACGCGCATTCTATAACTGAGATCAGTAAAATGTGAAAACAATATAGACATCATTCAAAAATTAAAAAAAAAGATAGTTGTTGCTTCAGTTTATTTATTTTTTAAATGGATGAGGGTTAATATGTAAAAGTTGCACAATATTGAGCTTTCAGAAATTAAAACACTTAGGGCTTAATATAATATTGATCATAATATTGATCATCGTTAACTTACGCATTTACACGGTCAGCAGTTTTCTGCCAGCAGCCCTCCCTCGCTCTATTGGCGGCGACAGTGTTACTTTTTGTCGTGATGGTTTCTTTGAATTCTTCATAGCTTTGCATAATAAGAATCTGCTCGTCTTGAGTAAAATATGTGGCCCGGGATCGATCCATTTTCGCACGGAAGTAGAATAATATGACGTCAAACGCCCCCTTTTATGTGAACGCGCGCAGAGCACAAAGCAGAGAGCCGGACTTGACAAATTAAGTTGATAACCGCCGTCGCAGAACCGTTTAACTCTGTTTGGGGACTTGGGGCTTTGTTGAGCTGCATCATGAGCACAAAGCCTGGCTATGTTGAGCCCCCTTCGCAGAACAGGCCCCAACACTTAGATTACACATAATTATATCAGCTATGGTCATAACTTTTTGGTAGCTGCTACAGCCCTTTGATAATTTCACTATAGCGCTCTCTGTGGTGAAAAGTTCAGAATCAGAATCAGAATGTTGTTGTTTTAATTATTGATCTATTAATCACTATTCGGCACCATGGGGCTAAGTAAGCTTTTCTTTAAAAAATAAACCACCCCATTTCAGAAATGTGTCTTATTTTCAATTTTTTTTTTTTTTTATCTTTAAAGGATGTCTATGGTCTGGGAGTTTGTTTTCATGGCATCCACATCCATGAACAAAGTTTACCATTGATAGTGAAAGCAACCCTGAACCATGAGTCAGGATAAACAGGAATGCTAGAATATGCATTTGTTAAATCAATAACTGAAAACCCACAGTCTGGTAGATTTTTTACATTAGTGTTACAACATCTGCTGGATGTTGAACAGCTTCATTTATGACCCTAAGTATTTTAACGATCTCCACCTCCCTTTTGGTTTCTTTTTAGGCAAGATAGGGGAGGTACATGGTGAAATGAGGGAGTCAACAATGGCACACTGATTAGACCCTTTTGTCCGTTGACGTAACACAAAACTTATTTTACATTTAATTTTGTTGTTGTTTTAGGTAGACAGAGAGCTTCATCACTGTCCGAGGTCAAAGCCAACATTTGTTCAAAGGGGCAAAACATTCCACCGCAGCTGGATGGAAGAAATTCAATAATAGATAGCCCATTTGTCAGTCATTTTTTGTAAATCTTTGCATCCCTGTGTTAATGTGATCTTGTGTTTACCTTTTCACTTGCTTCTCTCCGTGTTTAGAACAATTCTGGAAAAAATGGGCCTGCAGGGGAAGGTCGAGGCCTCCAACCCGTTCTCCCCCTCATCCTCCGGGGGAATGATGTCACCTGGCTCCAAGGCAGATGTTGTGCAGGACGGCACATGCTGTTATTAACTGAAATGAAAAAAAAATATTCATTAATTTTGGTTTACTCTGCTTCAGTACTCAAAAAAAAAAAAGAATCCTGTCGAGTGATAACGTACCTGAGGCACAAAGGTGTAGTGCACCTCCAGGACTTGCAGGAAGATGCACCAGAACCTGGTCTTCATCATTCCAAAGGCATGCTCAATGATGGAGGGCTGATGAGGGGACTGGTGGCTCTGCCAGGGAAGTGGAGTAGGTTGAATGCTCGGGAGACCAGGAGACCATGTACCACGTCAGGTTGAAGAAATAGTCTGGCAGCAAGTGTTGAGGAGACCAGGATTTTTAACCTGTCACTGATTGCCTCAATGCACTGCAGGTATGTGACCAGCGTCAGCTCTGACCAAACAGGAAAACCATGCCCAACATCTCCATAGCACCTCTGAAACACAAACAAGCATAAGAACACCACCAACAAAGTCTTAGTATTTACATTTTCCTTAAAACGTTTTAATCACCTAAACCCAAATCTAAATTAGGACTACAAGCAGTAATGTTATATTATTAAACATTTCACTTTTACATGTAATTCCATGGCTTCATATGCAAATTTACAAGGGTTTAACATGGGTTTCGCATGGGCTTCACAGGGGAATTTGCATAGTTTTATATGGGTAATTACATGGGTTTTTATGTATTCTACGCATTCTCCTATTTCTCCTTGTCATTGTATTGTTCTGTTTGAACAGCAGAGGGCTCAAGAAGACAGACCCTTCTCATAAGACCCACCCTAGTCAACTTCTTATTGGATGGCTTTGTTGGTTTCGTTTCAATACTTGACTCATACTGACACAGAATGTCTGTTTTTTGGCAGTGCTTAAGCTAGAGTAACTCTCTGACCCCTCACACCAACACATAACAACTATACTCATTCTCCAGTGCTGCTATTCCATGAGACAGAGACAGCCAGGCGATAGTTTACCCAGGGGCCATATAGGATGGAAAAGTTAGGACAATTCCAAGGGCCTTTGGCTGACAGGGGCCCCAAAAAATAGGTAAAAAAAAAATAATATAAAATTATTAAACCATCATTATTGAGTATATATTTAAAATATAATAATAAAATTAATGATCTCTTTGTTTTTACTCTTTTTTTTACTTTGTTTTTGGCAGTAGAAGTTAAATATCACCATTGACCAAAAAGTAAACATCCATATTGACCGACCACCCCCCTGTATCTGCATGAAATGGTTTGGTCCTGCTTTAGGCACTTATCAGTGAGGGTAATGCGCCAGAACTACAGTGATCACAATCAGTACATTTACATGACACTCAAGAAAAACGAATTACTGGGTTAGTCCGACTATGATCGGATTTTTAAAATGCATGTATACACCTTAGTCTGACTAAAATCAGACCGGATTGGATTTCTCATAGTCGGATTAACACACCTAGATTATTCGATTGATAGTCGCATTACTCCTGCATGTATACCTTCCGTCAGATCGGATCGGATTTTGCGTTCTGCGCAGGCTCGGGACTTTTTTCCCGGGGCCGTCGGCCGTAAGTGACGTAAAGAGGACAGCCTGTGGTAGCTCTATTATCACTAGTTGAAATGGGTACAGCGCCACCTATCGTACAGGGGTATGACATGCTTAGGCCAATAATTCGATTTTCTCAGCGGCATGTACACTCAGACAATTGCAGTTGTCCGATTGAGTAGCACAGTCGAACTATGGCTGTAATCCGACTAAGCTGTGCATGTAAACGTACTGCGTTTTACGGGATTAACTGTAATGCAACGTTGGATGTTCAGTTGTTGCTGATAGCACAACTTCTTAACCTAGTTTGTGTATTCACAGATTGCAGTTTCACATACAGCTATCATGTCCACATGGGTATTCCATGTGTATTTGGTCCACATGAAATGGAGGGTGGAGTTCTATTCCCATATGCCTGGCTCACCTGCATTAAAACTGGCTGCAGACCATGCTCTTGTTCTCTCTTCTTCAAAATGCCAGACCCTATGGAAATCACTCCTCATGTACATTATTTTTTGATTCTTACTTTTCACTATTTTTTTCACTTACTATTTTCACTATTTGACACACTCACCCATGCACTACTGATATTACTGATTTCCACATTTGGTCATATTGTAGTTTGACCATATTAAAGCCCTTCATGGTCATTTTTGTGTGAGTTACCTCTTTTGTTTTAAAACAGCTATCTTGTTTTACACCCTTAAAAGATTCCCTGTTGCTAAACTGGCCACAGTTAGTCATAGACTTTGTACAAGGTCCCAGCACCGACTGTGCCCTCTTGGTGCCCAGCACAGGAGGTTGCTATTAGCTGTTACTTTAGCAACAATTATTGCCAGCTTTTCATCAGGAAACTGTATATCACTGAGGGTTCAGGCAGTCCAGACAGTGGAGGGAAAGCCAGTAAAAAAAAAAAAATCCATAAAATATCCAGTTTCACCCAAATCAGTGAACAATGGCATACATGTTTGATGTGTTTCCCAGGCAATCCCACAAGTTTCCCACGTTCTCCCATATGTTTCACATCAGACTTTATGGACAATAATGGATGTAACATGGGTGTTAACATAGGTTTCACATGTAACGTTGATGGGTTTCAGATTAAATCCCAAAGTTTTCAAATGTGATACCAATGAGTTTCACATGTAATCCTATAGGTTTTCGCATGGGAATATACTTGGTATTCACAAAAAACAGCACTGCAGAATATTGATCCAAACTACCTGAAGTTCTATGTCACCACCACGAGATTTTAAATTTAATTGTGCTGATCAAGTTTATTTATTAAGATTATTTATAGATTTGGATGAATTTTTACCTCCCTGGTGTATTTGTTTGCACATCACTGTGTTTTTGTTTTGTGTTCAACAAGCTACTCAAATAAATTGCCCCTTGTGGGATTAAGTCTATATCTGTAGATGTCATTAAACAGCCATAATTCAGTCTGCATCAAAGCATCCGACTTGAAGATATTATTTAAGTATTGGCTGTTCAAACTGTCTAGCATCCAATACAGACTTAAAGGCTCTTTTTGTTTTATATAATTATCATTATGCGGAAATATAATAAGCGCTTGCTTGAAAATGATTTAGTTTCTGTAATACTGAAGTGGGCGCCAGTGAGAAAGAGGTACTGCACGATATTTCTATGCTCAGCGATTCACAGTCTCACAATGCATTTTGCAAAATGCAATTTAACATGCAACCGGAGCCAGAGATCCAACCACAGATTACTGGCCGACCCACACCCATGACACACACTGTGTGCAATGCAGATAACGTAGAGGCAGGTGTGGCTCAGTGTACCAACATCAGTTACTGTAATTGGGACTTAAGTTGCATCTTTGTATAACCACACAAACACTACAATCATAGCGTGCCTGCTGAATAGTCATGTCTGACTTTGACTGCCTTTTTTCCAACAAGATAAAGTCCTGGAATCTGGAGGTCATAGTGTCACACTGAGAGGAAATGGAGGAGCAATGACATCAAGGGCCCAGATCAAGCAGCAAGAAGCATAGGGATACAGTTACTATATACTCGTATCGTATGTAGGGAACAGGTGTATATGTGCGTCTTTTATACTTGCCATAAATCACGTATCTTCTCTTTTGTTCATGAAACTTAAGGAAACAGAAGAAGTTTTAGCTATGGTTACTGCCATTTGCAATAAGACATTTGTGTTTGTCCAACATGCACTCATGCATATCAAATTTTCATGACAGAAATATACCTCTGTATCTGCCGCCCTCAGATTATTCTTTGGCTGCTTTCTTGTTCACTCTCTGTTAAACACATTTCTGACTATACTGCTGCTCCAGGAATGTATAATGAGGAAAACGAATGTTATTTCTCAGAAACAAAGTGTTCCCTGTGAAACTGCTGTGTCCTTTATCCTGACCAATCAGCCTGCATGAAAAGATTAATCATACCTCTGCCGGTTCTGAAAACTAATCAAATGCTTGAATGAGTAATTATGTATTTTTTTTTTTTGGAGCAACTAAGTGAAGAATAGTGCAGAGTACAATTATATAGACGAAACTGCAATCTTTTTTGTCCCCCAACAGTCTTTGATTACATCAAAGCTTTTTTAGATTTATGATGGACTCCCTTCTGCTTCCACGTGACAGTGGTCAATTCCATAATTTGTCATTTAAATTTAGATTGCTTTAACAGTCAGTGTGTTTGTAGTGCCAGTGCACAGTGAATGCTGTGCCAAAATGTGACACTAACAGACTATTCTTTGTTCCCTCATTCAAAAAGAAGTAGGTCTTTTAGAGCTTCTTTTTTGGAAGATCTAGTGTCATTGGTCAAAAAATGTGCTTAACCTCCTGAACTCAGATATTAACTCAACTCAAGTACTCAACTATGGGTGTCAGTTGGCTAGTGGCCAACACATTCTCAATCCCAACTGGCGAAATACAGCAACCATAGTCTTTAAACTATGACAGTCTACCTACCCCTCTAGCCTGATGCTTTGCGTTGCCATGAAGGGGTCCAGTAGGCAACGGTTGTGGTTTAGTTAGTTATGTTTAGGCACAAAAACTTGGGTAGTTTAAGGAAAAGATCATACATGACTACGTTCAGTCACATAACCTACATAACATAAGGGTTAAAGTTGGGATGAGGGTTACATTACTGTGATGTAAACGTAATGTAACAGAGGCTATTTCTGGAAGTTTTCAGGAATATTTGTCACCGCATAAAATGCAACTCAAGTTGTGGTGCTATGAATAGCAAGTTATTTCAAGGTCTTTGGTGTATTTACTGTCAGATAAGTCAGATCTTTCTACAGGACAATCACTGCCAAAACAGTATAGGACTGGGACATCACAGACATCAACAGCCTGTTAACCAACACTGACCTGTGTTTAAACGTGGGTCGTTTGGTATCGGGCTGCAGAGAAAGAATAAATATGTTATTTTATTTCCGTTATACTAACGATCATAGTCGGAAAGCTGTTTTATTTTGAAAAACGGATGATCTTTTAACAACATCCGTCTGTTCCTCTTGGCGCGCTTGACACGTACCTGTTTCAGTCACGGACCGGTATACCCTAAAAAATCAAGCTAGCTGAGTCAGTGGAAAACAAACGTCTTCGGAGAGCTACTTTGCAAAGAAAAAAGGAAAGGCCCAAAGATGAGACGGAAGAAGAGGGAGATGAACAACTGTATTGAAGTTGGCTGAACTGCAGCTGCGGGACGGTGAGTGGACAACTGCTGTAATTTTTTTTACCGCGGAATCACACGCGCGCCCCCCGTCCGTCAAATAATGTCGTACATGAAACCGGTCCGTAGTGCAAAAAAGGTTGGGGACCACTGGTCTAAATGATAAAAGGTATAATATTTCTGTAGTTTTGTAAATGTATTAGCATGTGTTCCAAATTTTTTTTTTTTTTTTTATAAATTAGAGTCTTCCCTAATTTAGTTGCTATTAATAGTGCATCACGTAAAGTGAAAGAACTGTAATGGGCTGGTTGTTTGTGCTGGAAATGTAAAGAAATGCATTTATCATTTTCAAGACTTTATCCAAACAATTTAGAGATAATGCAAAACAAGGAGTAAATTCAGAACAACAAATGAATATTGTGATGTGAAGTCCTTGAATTCTGGCCTGTAAAGTAATAAATGAGCAACATGATTAGATATTTGTATGGAACAGTGCCTGACTGTCCTCAGCATACTGTGAACATATACACAATGGTCAATACTTTAGACATTCCTGGACAAAACTGTAAGGATTTTACAGCCCCATTTTATACACTGCCTGGCCAAAAAAAAGTTGCCATAAAAAAAAAGGTCACACACTCTTATATTTCATTGGACCGCCTTTAGCTTAGATTACGGCACACATTCGCTGTGGCATTGTTCGATAAGCTTCTGCAATGTCACAAGATTTATTTCCGTCCAGTTTTGCATTCAATTTTCACCAAGATTTTGTATTGATGATTGGAGAGTCGGACCACTGCGCAAAGCCTTCTCCAGCACATCCCAAAGATTCTCAGTGGGGTTAAGGTCTGGACTCTGTGGTGCCCAATCCATGTGTGAAAATGATGTCTCATGCTCCCTGAACCACTCTTTCACAATTTGAGCCCGATGAATCCTGGCATTGTCATCTTGGAATATGTCCGTGCCATCAGGGAAGAAAAAAATCCATTGATCCTGGTCATTCAGTATATTCAGGTAGTCAGCTGACCTCATTCTTTGGGCAACATAATGTTGCTGAACCTAGACCTGACCATGTTTTCTCTGCTTGATTCATGCCAATGATTTGACCCTTCTCAAACAGACTAGCACCTTTTCCACGACCACGGGATGTGTTTTTCGTTGTGGTTGTTTAAGAAATGAGAAGCTACTCATTGCATCAGTTGAGGTTAAATAACTTGTGGCCAGCTGAAAGATATTTGCCCATGCAATTATTATCCAATAGGAGGCTCTTACCTATTTGCTTGGTTAAATCCAGGTGGTGGCTTTTTTTTGGCCAGGCAGCGTATATAAAAAATTTGAAGTACCAGCCCTTTATCTTTATTTACATTTTTCTACTCACTGTGTTTATTGTTTATGCACCAAACACAAATTCAAATGGTGAAAACTACTTGGCAAAAAATGTGATTCTGATTAGGGCACTTGCGTGTCTAAGCCACATGCCTGGTCAATACACTGTGCAGACGTGAATAGCTGTAGGTGGTGTTTATCAGGCAAATAATCACCAGTAATGTTCTATGCTAGATGCTGACCTGCTCATGTGCAATCCTTTGAGCATAAAGATCCTCTACTTGACATGTGAACATCTGCTCCTTGACCTGTCGCCTTCCCATGTCCACGACCTTTGCCTTCACTTCTTTGGACTCTGCTGGTTGCCCTCCTGTCGTCCTCTCTGATGGGATGATTTGCTTCGCTCTGGCTCTCTGGCATGTCTTCGTCATCATAGTCAAGGAGGCAGTCATCGTGGAAGCTCTAACATGCAAAACATCGTACTATGAGTCTAATACAATATGCACCTTCATCTGTGAATCACTAAGGGAAACAAACAAACAAAAAAGTGCAATGGCTATATTGGTTTTTAAGTTCATTATGATAATATTAGGTGTTTACTTACAGGTGAATGAGACATGAGGTAGCTACTTGTTGTTAGATCTTCTGATGAAAACAACGCACTAGTACTCTTCTTACCACTGCTTGTGAGGAGTCGGACTCGGGTGGCGGTATTTGGTAGATGTCGGACGGTGCCCGTTCATGGTCTGGGGGAGCAGCTTTGGAGAGAGGCTTGAGTGCAGGGGGCGGGGTTTACTGGCTGGATACTTTCAAAATCTAGACTGGGCTTTAGGGTCAGTGTTGTTTTCGTCAACGATGACGAAATTATTTCGTTGACGCCCCTTTTTTTCATGACGATAACGAGACGGCGACGAGCTAAACATGGCTCTTTGATGACTAAAACATGACGAGACGTGTGTGAGTTTTCGTTGACGAGACGAGAATGGACGGAAATGTTAGTGGATGGTCTGTCAGACGTTCAAAATGCCTGACATTTCTGCTTAATGTTTGTGTAGCAACTGGACAGCCGCTGAGATCTGGGAGATGCAGCGTCTCCTCGGTCTCTGTCTTCGTTGTCCGCTTGCTGTTGTAGCAGCAGCCTAGGAAAGGTCGCTACTTTCAAATTAAAAGCCCCCAGCTAAGAACCCAGTTCTAAACTCAAATAGGGTGCAATGTAAAGCTCTTATTTTGAAGACAAATTCGCTGTCACTTTTTTTTTCTTTATTGAACAATTTAAAGCCGGACTATGCAGCAGCAGTTTCCAGACCAGATTCCTTCGCCGTTTTCTAGCTTTGCACCAGTTTTGTGCATACGTTTTTCGCTACAGGGCTCCCCCTACAGCTTCGGCGCAGATACACTGTCGAAAAGACTTGTTGACGAGCCTCCCCCGCCCACCTAGCTGCTACTACGTTACCATGTGCATCTGTTTTCTAAGAAGCCCGCCGGCTTAACAGCGAGTCATGTCTGGCACTTAGTGCATTTAGTGCTCTATGTTCAGCCGTTCAGCAAGATACAGGCGACAAATCATGCGACATTCAAAGACCGAGCTAGATATCTAAATACCAACAAGAACCTGGATTCAGAACGCAAACAAACGTGTTTGGTAGCAAGTGACTGCTACGCTAAACACCCGCTAACTATCGAGCGAGCCATCAAGAAACCAAGCTAAACACATGCAGGACTCACAGTAAAACAGTCAAGCAATAACGTTGTTCAAAAGACTATCAAGTCACGTTGCAAAGACAAAGTTCATCCACTCACAATTTCAACAGCAACATGGCCAAGTCGACGCCTGTTTTGGACTCCTCAAAAGCTCGTCCTATGTTTACTCGTGTCTGGTCTCTTTTTTTGTCAAGCTCCTTTTTCTTCTTCTTCTGTTCCTCCGACTGTGGCTTCCTGGGTCTCTTTTTAGTCGACTGATACATGAGGAATACAACAACTGCCTTGCAACTGGCAGTTTATATCTACCCGGTTCCATGCTTGCGGGTGTGTTTGCCGTAAAGCAGTTTCGAAACTACAATCTGACTACATTTTCGAGGGGCGGCGGGATACTTCCGCCGGCTCACTTCCGGATTGACTTCGGACCGATGGCAGCAAGTTGCATGTTCCGTTTCTCCGCCCAGAAGCGCTAGGGGGAGTCGTAGCAATGACCAAACGACCCAGAAAGTGTCAAAGAACATTCAGAATGACTTTCAGCCTGCATAGTTAGGGTAATTTTTGCTAATATTGTTGCATAGTGCCCCTTTAAGTGTACAAAACCACAAGGTATACAATAACAACCAGCACATATCGGCATATTTCAACTGTTTTTTCATGAATTGAAGCCCTACTTCATCATACAAGAGTGTCACACATAAGTTGTGAAAATAGCAGATCTACAAGCTCAACACACTGCAACACATTGTGAGATTGTAGATCTTTTTATTGACCTAAATTAATTTGATAAAAGACTATACTTCTTCTTCTTTTTTTTTTTTTTACTTAAACTGACTAAAACTAGACTAAAACCTGTTTGGGTTTTCGTCGACTAGAACTGGACTAAAACTATCACATACAGAAATGACTAAAATTTGACTAAAACAAAAAGCATTTTAGTCCAACAGACTAAGACTAAGACTAAATCTAAAATGGCTGCCAAAAACAACACTGTTTAGGGTTTTCCCAATTTACCGAGCCCAGCTTTAAGTTTAAAGAATCTCTGTCTGTACTAGCAGCCCAAATGTGTTTTACACCTAAGTATCCCTATGTTAGGGGTGAATATGGGTTGGTAAACTTATATTAATTGAAAAATAACAATGTATCCAAATATAATTAACACCCAATAAGAGGGCACTTACATCAGGAAAAAGGCAGGGGCTCAAGCCTTTTGAGGCCTTTCTGTGCATGTGCCTGGCACAGAGCAAATCTCCATGGTAAGTTCTGTTTCCATGAAACAGAGTCACAGCTAAATTTAGCCAGGATAATCCATTTTCTAGTTTGTGTAATAGCCTGCAGGTTGCTAACAGTATGAATGTAAGCTGTTAATTTAATTTACTTTTGCTGGGATCATACCATTTTAATTTAACTTGCCAAATATATTTAACAATATTCAGTAATAAAATTCACAATGTCTTTCAGCAGCAGCATATTTGCATTGAAAAAGCTCTCAAACCCAATGTTAACTACAGGCTCAGCACCAGACAGCAGCAAAATCATCTATCTGAACTATCTAGTGAACATAGTGGTGGATGCAGGTACCGATAATGAATGGACACATGGACTGTTGTATGATGACTTAAGTTACAATGCAGGAACTGGATGTTTGTTTATAGGAGGGAGAAACATGGACAATGCTAATGAACTGATGTCAATATTAATATCCTAACAATGTCTGAGTGTACACAACTCACTAGAGCATAGAATATAGTAAATCAATGAAACTAATAAATCAACAGGATCTGATATGTCTTTGAAATAGGAGAAAGAGTTGCAGAAAAACTCAAGGTATCAGAAGTTTTGCCTTTAATCCATGAGAATGAGTCAATGATTGGAAGTCAGAGGAAGCTAAAGATGAACAGAAGGGTTCATTTTCAATTATCAGACTTTCCTTCAGCTGAAGACTTGTCTCCAGTTTTTGTTTTGCATCAAAATAAAGATCAGGTGGAGGCGAGGATACTGAATCATTGAGTGGATATTGTATTCATCTTGCTGGTGTCCACCTCCAGGACACAACCAATGCTCATCCAAAATACGCGCACTGACTGTGTGGTCAAATAGATCTGAGAATGATAAACTTTTCTTTTGCTCAGGCCAGATTTATAGAAAGGCCTTCTGAGGTTACTTTTGTTCAAATTCAACTATTTTTGATCGGGAAAATACCTTACCAAAAACAATGAGTAGTCCTTGGGGCTTATGTGAAAACATTACCAGCCACAACATTGTCATTAGTAGAAAATGGGCCATTGGTCTACATGTTGTTCTGAGTTGCAGATCACTGTAACCCAGTTCTCATCATTCTCATCCTCTCTGGTGCAGCTGGTATTGTCTGTCCGTCTTTCTACAGTATGGTTCTGTGTGCAGATTTTGTTTTAAGTGTTACCTAGCAAAGATAAACGCACGACTCAGTTCACTGGTGACTAGATTGTGTCTGTATACAGAGAGCTGTAAATGGGATGACTGTGTTGTAAATAGGTCAGAGGGGCAAAAAAGATAGATAGAGAGAGAGAGAGAGAGAGAGAGACAGAGAGAGAGAGAGAGAGAGAGAGAGAGAGACCCACTCTGAGAGCCACTTGCAGAGCCAAAACCTGGTCTTGATCAGTACATTCCATTATTCAATACAATCACAATGCTGTCTTACTGCCAGCAGGGACTAGGCTCAAGTATCCTGTTGTATTTTCCATAAAAACACTTTTACAAACAGAGAGCCCTTGGGGAATCATTGTCTTTTTTATATTGCAGTATCCTTGTTGTCACACACCCAATCCTCCCTCCACCCACATCCATTCCCCCACAACACTGAGGAGTTGACCCTAACTACCTTATGGCTTTTACAATCACTGCTGAGTCTTTGGAAAGATGAATGTGAAGATATGCTATGCTTTAATGCTGGATACTTTTAAAGTTCAGAGTGGTGATGTTATCCATAAACCACATGTTTGACCAAAAAAAAACTAGACTAGAGGGCCACTCATCAGCTTTGTTTGGAGCTTTTCAGCCATTCCATGTTCTCACTTAGCAGATGGCAGATCCCTATTTAGGTCACATAAGACTGTAAGATGCCATTAAAAGTTACAATATTGCTAGTAAGTGAACCACATGTTAAGAAATTGCTTTGTCAAGCTGCTGTATCAGAGGTCAATAATAAACTTTCACACTTAACCCAAGTCATACTTTTTAATACTATTTTTTTTTTAAAACAGAGGACTCGACAAAAGAAATGGCAACAGATGTTTCTTATCATTTCACAGTCTATCAATTAAAATATGGCATATTTTAGGTGTAATCTTTTACTGGCACTTTCTTTCAACAGCCATTAAATAGTTATTTATTACTTGAATTAAAGTTGTTTTAACCTTTAAGTGCTTCACAATTTGTATTTGTTTTTTATTTATCTATGAAATTCATACAGCCTCATGTTCAATGAGCCCTTCTCCAGCCCTGTGTTTTTTTGTATTTTGTATTCTAGGATCTGAGATCTTGTCTCTTATGAGTTGTTAAATATATGAAGTTATACCAGCAACTTAAGGGTGGCCGAATTATTGCAGTCTTACACAGCTGGACGTGATCCAGTATTGAACTTCTCTATTGTACTTCCCTCTCCCTCATCCTCTAGAGTGTGCTAAAGAATTAGATGTTTCAAGGCTGACTGATGGCCATTTCATGAACAAGGTCAAGGCTAATGTCAACCATCAGCCTTTACCAACATTCCCTGTGCCGTGTGAACATCTGTGCTTCAACCTCTTTTCAAAAATCGTCAAGGAAAGGAGAAGTGCTCTTAAACTGAGGAGGGGGAGGGGTACTCCCAGGTGCCAACAGACATTCCTCTGCATAACAGGTTCATGGGGTCAGAGAAAAAGGTATCTCTTTAAACATTTTTAAAAGGCTTAAATAGAAACAAACATAAATACAAAACAACCTCTTTATACAAAAACAGTTTTGGTCTCTTATCAACCATTCAACTCCAACACAGTGAATTTTAAATGATTGCTTTCTCAGCATTATCATGTGACTACAGAACGTTATTTCTCTTGAAGGGATATCTGCTTAGAGTCCACTTTCACCCACTGCTGATGTGAGCAAACAATGCATCTAAATCCCTTTGACACAGATGACAGTGACAGTTATCTACAGTGATATGCTATTGAAATTAACTGAGCCTGAGGATTTTGCTTGTAAGAAATCTCATGGTTAATTATTGCTGCACCATAGGGGCAGATTGCTTTTGCCATCAGTGTATGATTCCAAGGATCTTTGCAGGATTTGGCTTCGGCTGTGAAATGTGGAAATGAATAAATGACTACAAACAGATTTTTGTGACTTTACTAATTCAAATGGTAATATTTTACAATAATGTAGCCCAGTGCAACAATGAAGCAATCAGACCTTGTGCTGTGTGGTCAGTGTATGAAACATACAAAGCAGTCAAAATAGATTGTATGACATAGCAAACCCATCCTCTAAAAGGTCAGTGGTTTTCACTGTCCCATCCCGCTACTCTGTCGATTAATGTTTAGCAGTAATATCCAACTGGTACAAAGAGTGGGATGTCAGAGTGGGTAAAACATTTAGCTTGTCTCTTACCATGTCCATTAGTCACTCCTGCTTACCTCTGAAGCAGAGTTTGTTTATTGTTTTGTCAGTTTCTCTCCACTCTGCTTAAACATGGGTCTTGACCCCTACTGAGGGGTTAGGAGCTCCCTGTTTGTCATGAGCCCCAGAGATCCAGTGGTAGCAGTCAGTGGCATTTTTGTTGCGTGGCTGAACAGCACAGCGGGTGCAGTACACAATGCCCAGTGCCACCATCACCACAATGAAAATGCAGGTGGGAACAATAAGGCCTACCAGGAGCCAGGTGCTGCTCTGCCTCTGCCCCTTATCATCTGAGACAGAATCCAGACTGTCGCCAATCTCTCTCCCCTCACTTGTGGGTGGCTGGGATGGAATAAGCTGGGTGGGAACAGCTGAGTTTTGGGAATGTGTGCTCTCCACATAGGCCTTTTCCTCCTCCCCCAACTCCCCCCCTGGGAACTTTGAGTTTTCGTTAAGGGGGTACTGTTCTTCCTCATCCTTGCTGTGGTAAATGGAATCCGTAGACATGTTGTGGTCATTGACCGAATCCTCTGGATTTCCTAGTTTCTGACTGGAAGTAGAGAGCCCCTTCCACCAATTCCAAGCTCCCTCAGAGATTGTAGAAGTGGAAAGGAGTGGGAGAGCTGTGGTAGTCTCGTCATTTTCGTACCAGTTTGGGGTTATGCTGGTTTTTGCTGAGGGTGGAGGCGTGGTGTAGAGGGTTGTGGAAAAAACCTCCAGCTCAGACTGAGACCACTCCAACCAGTCAGTTGATTGATCATCTAAATTTTCATCTACATGAGCCTCCTGTGTCGGAGAGTCTGGTGGTAAATTAAAGGGCATTTCACCCTGAGGGGCACTGGTGACCCAAATTACATCAGAATCCAAGACTCTGGGTGGGTCAGTCAACCAGTCCAGAGATTGCTCCTCCTCTGGAGGCCAGCCAGTGTGCTGCGGGTTCCAGGCATAGTCCACTGTTTCCCATACGGATCCAGGCCGGCGGGTGACCCAAGGAAAGGAGGGGGTGACAGCAGATTGGTATACTCCCTCCCTTCTCTTGTGACATGAGTAATCATCAGACATGAGTTCGTACCCTTCTTCACAGTAACATTCAAATCCACCCTCATAATTCACACACATCTGCTCACAGGTCCCAGGGATCTGGCATTCGTCAGTGTCTTGGCATTGGCTGGGGTCCTCAGGCAGTGGAGAAAAACCCAGATGGCAGTGGCAGATATGAGATCCTGGAGTGTTTTCACAAGCGTGTTCACATGGGTCATTTACACACTCATCAATGTCCTCACATCCACCAGAATCATCTGGATGGTAACCCTCCCAACATCTACATTCAAATGTCCCTGGAGCATTCACACAGAGCTGCTCACAAGGACCCTGGAGGCACTCATCTACATCCAGACAGCCATGTTCATCTGGTGCAAGCATGTATCCTTCAGGGCAGGCACAACGGTACCCATCTGAAAGGGGCAGACACTCAAACTCACAAGTGGCCCCTTGACATACATCAGAGACCTCGCAGTTCTTCTTATTTACTCCTAGCTGATATCCATCAACACATTCACAGTAGAAGTGAACACCGGCTGGCCTGCAGATATGCTCACACCCACCATTATCTTGGTCACACCAGTTATGTGATACTGGAGAATCAGAGCAGAGGGGAGAATCTCTTGACCACCCCACTGAGCCATCTTCCTTAAGCATACACAAAGCGGACTGTTCCTCCTTGTCGTCTGCGGGGCAGGGCACAGTAGCGACAGATCCGAAGGGGACATGAGTTAGCAGTGTGCTAAGAAGGTTAAATGGTGTGGTGTAGAGGGCATTGCCTGCTCCTTCACTCAGCAAGGCAGCACACATTCCTTTGTAGGTATAATGACAGAGATACCCATCTACAGGGATTGAGCAGGCACCATCCACCCATTTAAAGTTATCATTCTGCTCTTGCGTGCTGTAGCCCATAACTACACAGCGTGGCACAGAGCAAATTCTGGGTGAGTCCTCTCCATGCCAGTTTGCATACTCTGTGTCCTGATCACCAGTAGTCCAAGAGAAACCCCGCAATGGGTGTGTGCTGGTACACTGGCGAGGCTGGCGCTGCAGACCAATCCATACCCGGACCTTGGTACGTGAGTGGCGCAGGTCGAGAGTGGAAAAAAGACTAGCAATAATGGTCGCATCATCTTTGCGTTTGATGGTAGCAAGGTTACCACCTTTCTCTTTACAGGCCCTCCATGAGTCCAAGAACGTCTTGCGTTGGAAGTAGACCATAAAGCAGCCATCTGTAGTGCATAGTGCATCCCTCTCTCTCAGGTCCCGTCCAAGGACTGAGAAAACTCCAAAGAGCAAAGCCAACAGGGAGATAAAGAGAGGAGCAGCAGCACTGCTCATCAGGGAAGCCATCCTTTTTTAGAAGTCAATATATTGCACTACTCTCACCCTGGCTTTCTCCACACTTTTATCTCCCTGCCTTCTAAAGTTTCTGTCAGCTGTGGCTTGAACTGCTTTTGTTGTCTATCTGAATTTTTCTCCCTTCATTTGAGCCTTATTTTTCCCAGTCTGTCTGTGCTCTTTACTCTACCATGCTGAAACAGATCTGTGCTGAAGTTGAGTGCATGCAGATTGTCCCAAGATTCAGAGAACAGGGAGGGAGGGGAAAAAGGGACGGGGGGTACAGAGGGAGGGAGATAAAGCTATAAGGAGGGTGGGCAGAAGGGGAGAGTGAGAGCTGAGGAAAAGAAATGCATGTTTTTGAAAGGGGGGCTATGTGGATGTGTGTCTTAGAAAGGGGGAGGTGCAGTAAACTGTGCATTTTTTTCTAGTAGAGTATGTCATATGGTTTTCATAAGCCCTGTTCATGGACATAGTTTGATACTCTGCCATTAACCCCCCCACACACACACGCACACAGACACACACATTCAAGCACCTCAAACTGTGGCATCGAAATGTCTCATCCACAATAACTTAAATGACACTGAGTAATCACATAAATAGGTGCAGTATTTCCAGCAATCTTCTATTTCCCCTTCTCTAGCCTTAAACTCCTTCATCTCCCTTAATGAGGGATATCTCTCATTTTTTAATTCAAAATGAATTAGACCAGCATGTTCTTGGCATGTATACCTTCTATGGAGTTAAAAACTCCTGACGATATGTGTTTTGTCTGATATATTTCATTCTATACAAGGTGAAATGAGATTTCCTAAAAACTCCACAGGCAATTTCAAGTTCACTCAGTTCTTCAGAGTAATAAGAAAAGCTTTGACTTTACACAACTGAAACTACATTTACAAAGCAACCTTCGGCCAGAAAGAGGATGCCAGTTCACACACAAAATTCTGCAGCAACATTAAAAACGACAATGCTCTTCTCCATTCTAATAACTCTAAGATTAGGATGGGGAAGTAGGGAAAGTTGTCGATGTGGAAGAAGAGGGCCTCTGGGTTTACTATGAAAACAAAGCCAGCCGGTGAATTGAAGACTTATGTCTCTTATTCTGGGATCTTGGAGGGAGGAGGAGGGTATGTATGTGTGTGTCTGAGAGAGGAGGTTGGATAGGGGGTGTGGGGCAAGAGGGGTAGTAGCAGGAGTTTTGTGAATCTGTAATAAATCCAGCTGACTGTTGTTTGAGAGCCTATTCTGTATGGTATGCACCTTACTGTTAGAGTGGTGCCAAATAGTTAGGGTTGCCTGCGCTGGAACCACGCCTGCGCGTGGGAGTGGAGCCGTCTCTGTGTACTTACTTTCCATACTTCTTTCATACAGTTACTTTTCTGATTGTTGCTTTATTACCAGAAGCTCCCCAATGGCTGCCCAATTTTTATCAGTTGTGAGTAGGGGTGGAACGGTTCACAAAATCATATCATATCACGGTTTTGTGGTCACGGATTTCGGTTTGGTTTGGTATACGCTGATCGTTAGGAAAATCAATTGTAAAATCAATGTCTTGTATAGTCAGGTTAAAACTGAAAGAATGAGGCAGTCTGACATTTGATACATCATTGTGAAAGTTTTAGGTTAACAGTAGGTAGATTCTGGCACTGCAAGAGAGGTGATATTGCTAGATCCAACATGCTTTTCATTTATTTGGCAAAGAAAGTTATCTTTAACAAATGCTAAGAACAAATAGTTATTCACTGTCACTAATGTAATGGGCAGTCACAATCAGGAAACTTTCAGTAGCCCTGGAGTAAAGCTGGTAAATACGGTTCCTTTTAAGGATTCGAGTCATTATGAGTCACTCACTAAACTGAACCGGGTTGTGCAAGTCACTTGAGTCAGTATTGCCTAATCACCATGGAAACTCAGTCCTAGCCCATTGTCTCTTAACCACTAACGTAGTAAAAAACACAATTTAATAAAACATTACATACATGATTGGAAAAATAAAAGAGATACTAAAATAAAATAAAACACAATAAAACAAATAAAAAATAGAGTACTGAGGTAGGAATGGTGTAAATGGATAAAGTTCCCAAATAGAGATAATAATAGCCTACTTACAGTATACTACTTAATATTTATATATAATATTTATATATAAATTATTTTATTTAGCAAAATAAACCTAATTCCATTTTGTTATGCTACATCTATACACCAGACCTACAGTAGCCAAGGCTACCTGAAGAACATTGTGTATGTTATTTCAGAAGTGGAAGAATGGCTTCTGTCGTACAATGACAGGTATGTGCTTTTCACGCTGGCTGGAGGAAGTCTAACCCAGAGACTTCATTCGCTCGTCTGCTACTCATTCAGAACGTGGCCGGTTGTTTGCTCTATCCTGCTCTGAGTTGAGTTGCGGGCATTTCTGGCATCGCGGCTCGCGAGCTAGTGCTATGACGAGTCGGCTGTGTTTCCGGCAAGCTAGCCCGCGAGCCGAGATGCCGGAAACACAGTCGACTCGTAGTTTGCGAGCCTCTTCTTCTTGTTCACTGGCGGTTGGCATCCAGCTCGTTGCCACCACCTGCTGCTCTGGAGTGTACACGCTTCGCCTCTTTAGTAAATGAGAAAAAGAAGTTGCGCGTGCCTATGAACCGAACGGTACACACGCGCCCCGAACCGTGACAAGCGTACCGAATGGGACGGATTTTTTTGATGAACCGTTACACCCCTAGTTGTGAGGGATAACACCAGCTGTGGAGTAGCTTTAGTTATGAAATAACTGAATCATGTATGCTGCATGTGCTCAAAAAATTATAACTCACATATTGACTCCGTCTGAGCTAGCTGCTCCAGTCACTCCCCCAGTGGCCGGCACATAATGCCGGTGGCCGTGAGGGAAGCACCCGCTGTCGGCGCGACGGAGAGGATCGGTGGCAGGCACATATTGCCGGTGGCCGTGATGGAGGCACCCGCTTTTGGTGCGATAGAGAGGGTCGGTGGCGGGCACATATTGGCGGTGGCCGTGATGGTGGCACCCGCTGTCGGCGCGACGGTAGGATGCAAGCCGGGAACGGAGAGGGCCGGTTCGGCCCCACTAACCAGCGTCAACGGACTCTTCAGAAATCCAGACTTTACCTTGTGATAATTGCTTTAACTATCGGGGGTAAAGTGGACACTGCAGAGACGGGTATTGGTGGTGATTTTGAACGCTCCACAGTAGCTCCTCTTGACAAAATTGATCCACCGTTTCCTTATGTTGTAGTCCGTACGAAACTTAAATAAGCTAACGGCGCTGTTACCCTACACAATGTGGCATCCAGGAAAGATGCACGAGCGACTTGGAGGAGACATGACTGGTTAACTGACTGGCTCGCTAGATGCAAGCTCAGTGGTAGACAATAAGGGAAATTTGCCACTGGCCCTCTGGCACATCACTGGCCCCACCATTCTAACCACTGGCCCAGGACAATGTCATGTATCGATCCCCATATAAACGAAAAAGAACATATCCCAGCCAATTCCTGCGGTCTAGCCATCAAGGCTGGAACTTTCTACGATACCAATACTAGTAAATTTCCATGATTCTCGATACTTATTCGATACCACGATTTAAGAAAAAAAAAAGAAAAAAAAATTCATTAGGCTACTTTATTTGATAAATAAATCAATAACTGTTTCACATCAAACTTGTATTTAAGCTCCACTGTGCTTTAACAATGAAGTAAAAACAGAGTTAAAATGGTAAATATGCCTCAACACATATGTAAAGTCATGTAGTCATTACTTTTATCTTCCAGTAGTTCAATGATAGAACTGTTGTTCTCATTCATTCACTTTTAGGCTGCTTCCACAGACTGATGCAAAATTAACTCATTGTTTCATTTCTCAGCTCTATTTTGTGTTTACACACGTTTGTTTTTTCTCTGCTCCAAACCATGGATGTATTATGGTCTAAACGCGCACCACCGCTGTGGCGCACACTGAGCAACTGGAGCGGCTCGAGGATCGGCCGCGTTCACATAAACGGACCGTGAGCTCGACTGTAGCCGCACCGAGACCCAGCGCGTGCTCTGGCCCGCATGTAACATCCGCATCGGTCCCAACAGGACTCGACACGACACGCGCTAAGGGCAAAGTTTCACGGTACCGAAAAAAAGGTTCTTATGTGCTGTGCACACTGCAGTTGCTTGCAGGTGGTGTGCTGACGTCCCAGGGCACAGCGCTCGCTGCGCACAGAAAGTAGATGTCTCTGTCTTTGATCGGGTCGGGATCTCGTAACACTATTAGCGGTAATTAGCTACCGAGACGATTTCACAGAAATCATCTAAACCAGAGGGAATTAACGTGAAATTAGATTTATTACATTTTTTACTTGTTATCTTTTTTCAAGGCATTATTTTTCACTGGCCCCACAGGGCCAGTGCTTGGAGCGTTCTGGTGGCCCTGACAGTTTTAAAAGTACATCCGGGCCACTGGGCCATTTATATTGTCGACCCCTGAAGCTATCGTAAGAGATGCTATCCGAGACTCGAGAGCGAGCAGAAAACCACCAATGCTAATGTGCGCTGAACGTATACCGCTTACGCAGCAGGGTGGGGTTTATGCTACTGATGGCCGCGTTACATAATGTGGCCCTGATTTCTGACCCGCCCATTAAATCCTGAACAGAAATTTTGAAACATGTCAGGCGTGTTCGTTTGTTTGAGATTTAAGAGAAGACAGACTACGACGTACTCTTAACTATTTATTAAGAATAAGAATTGTATCATTAAGAAGAGGCTTTATATCAAGGACTTTCTCTGTATGAAAAATCGCAGGCAGCAGAGCCCTAAGCAGCAACGCTGTTAGCTGCAACCAATCGCCCAGAAAAAGATGCAGAATTTCAGCATGTAATGCATTATATATTGCTGTTACAATGTATGTGTTGAATTGTCATTGGTCAATTATATAGATAGGATGAATACTATTATTGGACAATTAAGTAAAAAAGGTGGGGAGAATCCGTGGTTTAGACTTTAGCCCTCCCATCGGTGGTGCACAAACTGGTCCCAGTTCTTGGCACACGAACCGTGATTCCTGGAGACGTCACCCTGTTGAAGAAAACAAAATGTCCCTGGCCTCACCTGCCTGTCCTCCATATCTGCCTTTGTTTATGGTGCCTTCACTGTCGCATATGCACAAGGGATTTGGGAGGTGATATCGCTGGCCTTGGAGGCCTCTTCATGTGTGAAAGGGATAAGTGAAAGGTGAATGTGTTCTTTCTCATACCCTGGCTTTGCTCTCCATGTATTAGCCCCTCATAAAAGAGACTAATGCTTCTGACCATCTCATTTGTCAACAGGATATGCGCAACTCTTTTAATAATGTGAGATAATAGGAAAAGATGGAAAAAGACTATCTATATGTATTGTGCAATATTATAGCATCTAAGTGTGGCAGACGTCATAATGTAATGAGCAATGAACGATGTGCGTGTAGGTTCATGAGCAGTTTGTGAGCCTAGCTCCACAATTAAATTGTAAATGGTGGAATGGCTTTTTACATGTTTTAAAGAAAACATTTAGGACCTATTTAATGTGTTTAGAAGAAAATGGCTGAATTTGCTTTACACAGATTTTAAGTAAATTCCGGGGTAGACAGTAAAATTGAGAAGTAATTGAAACTATATATAGTTATTAACAATTCCCTACTTTTACAATGTTGTCTGAACTGTGCCCATAAAGAGTGACAAAAGGAAGCTACTGGACACTGCCACTGACTTTTCCACCACTTTCTAGTGTGACGGATTGAATTTTGTGTTGAATCAGCTTTTCAGTGGTTACGGTTATCACAACAGGGGACAAAGATGAGTAGTCAAACAGGAAAATAAAGCAGACATACTTCAAGAAGACAGATGGAAATTTGTAAATTTACAACATGTTCACCCTCTGAACAGGATTTCATCTTCTTCCACTTAAAATAATGCTTTTTTGCACATGACCTTGTCACATTTAGTTATGAAGTTTTGGGTTATAAATCAGCAACAATGTTGAAAGTGTAAGAGGGGATTTTTCCAGGGGAGCAAAAAAGAATAATCTTGAACCAAATTAAATCTGCATTTCTGTTTAACATTGATGAAAACAGGTGGTTTATTTCCAAAGGACAGAAAAAACAATACCTACTGCAATTAGTTTATATTTTAGATGAGTTGTTGTTTTGATCAGGGATTAGAGATATTAAGAATGATATAAATTGTGAAATGTATCACTGTAAATAGGGGATGGTTTTGATTCAACTAGAAAGCTAACTCTCGACTGCAGAAATGGTCACTCGTCAAAGCAGTTTGAAAGTTTTCAAAAAAGTTAATATTCTAAAAGGACAGGTTGACATTTTGAGAAAAACACTTCTTGGTCTTCTTGAGATGAGAAGATTGATGTCACTTCCACGTGTTTACACGATACAGGAAGCAGCTGGTTAGCTTATGACTGAGAACATCGCTCATTTTCTCTTCTCTTCTCTTTTCTCTCATGTAATGATGGGTGTCTCACCAAACTCCTATCAAACTCTCTACACTAGACCATGCTGATAAACTATGAGATTATGTTACAATGCTGCCTGTTTCTTGCCTATAATGCTTTAAGAAACATATTTTAGTATGCTATTTAGCTGCAATAGACAAAGATTGTGAACCCGAAGTCACTGTCTGTACGGCAGTGATTATCAAATATGAACCACAATCCTATTCATTGTGTTTTTCTCCCCTAAATTTTTTTTAAAAACACTAAATACTGTTTAGTTTTTTTTTACCTTGTTGCCTGGTACTTCCAACAGGATGCCTAGCGAAAACCAAGCACTGCTCACAGTACATTTTTGATCTTTCTATAATCTTTCACAGTACTTTAAATGAAACCATATGAGAAGTTTATGGGTGAAATGTGTCTTTGCTGGAACTGCTAACTATTCCAAGACTTGTTAAATGTGACCAGGGGCCCAACGTAGACACTGCTATTTTATTGAGGTTAACAAGCCAAATAGATTTGGAACCACTGTTGTAATATGTACACTGATCAGCCCCAACAAAACTACCTATCAACCGGCCTACTTCACCCTGTGCAGCAAAAACAAATTTGGCCATTCAAGGCATGGACTTTTCGGGGTGTCCTGTGGTGACTGATTTGGGGTGTTTGTCAAGTGGCATCCACATTAATGCCAGAATCCAAGAATTATCAACAGAATGTTGCATTGTAACAAGATGATCAATGTTACGTACATGATCTGTTGTAATTTAAATATTGTGGCTGATCGCTGTAAAAATGTATTGTATTTTATAAACTCAGTTATTGAAAGCCCAAAGTAGAATTTTATTGCCCCTATGGTGAGAGGAGCTAAAAAAGAAGACTGGGTTCTTTCTGAGTGTTTTATTAATATCAGCATTCAAGATGCACCTGCAGTGAAGTGCTTAGACTTCATTATAGTAGTTCTACGGAGTCACGTGATGCAGGCAGCAGTGATGGCAGCTTAGTCGGAGGCTCTGCAGTCGAGTAGCTTATTTTATTTAAATGTAGGGTTACACTGTGCTTTATTTTGACGTGCGAGTGACGCATCTTACATTGGAGTATTTTGAAACTACATTCATTGAGCTACGAGGCCCTGCCAGCAGCAGAAGCCCGCAACACGAAGCCAAGAGGCAGCTAGCAAACCCGGCAAAGTTAGGAACACAGCTAAAGCAGCTAACACCGCGGCTAAGAACAACTCGCAGTCGCCCTCCGAAGCTCCCAGCGTCAGAGAAACCGCCCCAACCAGATGGCTAAAGACATTTCGAGCATCTATGCACTTTTAAAAGAAACCTCAGAGTCTCAAGAGTGCAAGCTGAATGCCATTCAGTCTGCAACTCGGGCTGTGGAGGCTAAGCTGGCTGACATTGCTACACGCCTGAACATTGTTGAGTCCCGCATAGATTTCCTTGAAGATGCTCATCAGGCGCTAGAAACTAATCCTCCTGCCACTCAAACTGAGGTGGAAACCTTGCGACAGAAGCTGGACGACCTGGAAAATAGGAGCCGGCGGAATAATCTGCGCTTTGTTGGCTTCCCAGAGGGATGCGAGGGCCCGGACACACTCGCGTTTCTACGAAAAGTTATCCCACAGATGCTGAACATTGATCTTCAGGGGGACCTTGAAATTGACCGCGCGCACCGGACCCTTGCCAGATACAGACCTGACGGCCAGCCCCCCAGACCGATCCTTGCTCGATTCCTGAGATTCCAGGACAGGGAACGGATTGCCGAAGCCGCGTGGAAGATGGGAAAGGTGCACTGGGACGAGCATCACATCATGGTCTTTCCTGACTACTCAAAACTTGTCACCGAGAAACGGGCTGCTTTTAATCAATGCAAACGCCTGCTTCACGAGCGTCGAATCAAGTTCTCCGTGATGTATCCAGCTGTGCTCTCTGTGAAGACGGCGGACAGTAGACGTGAGTTCACAGACCCCAAAAAAGCACTGGAAATCATTCGCTCTCTGCCCCCATGAAAGCATTTTAATATTCTGCCCTGAAGTCATCTAGAACCATCCAGTTGAACTGTACACGTCTCTCCTTTTCACTGTTAAACTCATATTAATATGAAAGAGATATTTCATTCACTATTTTGGATGGAGGTATTATGGCTTTTATTATACCCATTATTTTTGGTTGTGCTCTGATTCAGTAATGTGTGTCACTCTCTGAACTTACTGAGGCACCTTGTTTTATTTTATTACTCACCCACCTATTATTTCACCTGTTTTTTGGGGTGGAGAAATACATTTGTTTTTCTTTTTCTCCTTCTGCTCCCTCCCTCCATTTCCATTAGCACTATGGACCAACTTAAATCTGATAAAGGCTCAATAGGGAGACGTATACCTCAGTTAAACATCACTGGATGAGTGGAGGGACACTTAAAACTAACTTGTTCAAGTATGTTGGCCATATTTGACTGTTCATTGCTTATGAACCTTTCACAGTTCTTGTCTTGATGTAGCCCTTACTAGTTTTTAGTTCCATAATTATAGCTGCTCAACTGCCCTCTTCGGGAGCTGTTAGACTGTTTAAGTCACGGACCAAGTTTTCCGTGTATTAGGTTTGGTGCTTTTTGAGCACCTGCAGGTGACGACAGTTCATGGTCACCAGGTATGTATGTGTATGTATACATGTCTCTTTTTTCTGTCATATTGTTTTCTTTTTCTTTTTTCTTTTTCCCCAATTCTTCCCCTGCCCATGCACATGATGTTTGTTGCTCAGCGGTGGTCGTTCTAATGATGGGTTACATCCCCTACTTGCGTCGGTTACTGGATCCACTCCAATCCAATGATGCAGGCCGATAAACGAAGGACCCTGAAACTAATGACATGGAACATGCGAGGTCTTATTCACCCTATCAAAAGGAAAAAAGTCATATCTTTCATTAAGTCGAAAAAATGTGATATAGCATTTCTGCAGGAGACTCACTTATTGACTCAGGAATCTAGAAAGCTTTGCAGAGATTGGGTTGGTCATGTCTCCGCCTCGTGCTGGAATAGTCATAGCAGGGGGGTAGCAATTCTAGTCCACAAACAAATGCAATTCAAATGTATTAGGGAAAGTATTTATGATGCTGGGCGAATCCTGTTACCTCTTGCCGAGATTCAGGGCCATAAAGTTATATTAGCAAATGTTTACGCTCCTAATATTTATGATCCCACATTCTTTGGGCAACTAGAGTGTAAACTCAATGATATGGGAGACTACCCGATCTTGATGGGGGGTGACTTTAATCAGGTTATGGATAACATTTTGAATCGTAGCACCCCATCACAGCGTCAATGCAAACCAGCCTCCATTATGCACAAAATGTGCAAAGCCTCTGGTCTAGTCGATGTCTGGCGGCTATTAACCCAACCACAAGAGATTATACTTTCTATTCTCCGCACCACAATACATTTTCTAGGATCGACTACTTTTTTGTTTCTGGATTTGGTATCTCCTCCATAGTATCTAGCTCTATCGTTAACATTCTCCTCTCAGATCATGCCCCTGTGTTTCTTTGTGTAACCCCTTTTTGCAATACCCCTAAGTAGGGGTGGGGGAAAAAGTCGATTCACATAAGAATCGGGATTCTAATCATCCACAATTCTGAATCGATTCATGAACTTCAAAAATCGATTTTTTATTAACGTTCCCCCGTCTCTCTGTGCGCCCCCACGGGCTTCCGTACACAGCGTTGCAGCAAGCTTGGGGAAAGAAAGACAAGGAATTTGTCTTCAAAATAAGAGCTTGACATTGCATCCCATTAGAGTTTAGAACTGGGTTCTTAGCGGGGGGCTTTTAATTTGAAAGTAGAGACCGTTCCTAGCTAGCCGCTACAACAACAAGCTAACAGTGAAGACAGCTTCAGAGACCGAGGAGACGCTAGCATCTCCTGGATCTCAGCGGCTGTCCAGCTGCTCTTCTTGACGTCCGCGGATGAAGTGATGGACTGACTGCTGTGATCAGCTGTTTCCTGGTTTTAAAACTCCTCAGCTGTGGGGCGCACAACAGTGCCGGTCATCCACACCTCCGCCCATCTCACGCAATTTCCGGCATAACGACGTCTCGGATTTAGATCGGAATGGAGTTGGATAAAAGTGTACCCTCCGAGGTGGCAAATTGGCGGACCAGGACAGACCCCCAATTTACCGGCTTCTGTCTAAATTCGCGGACCGAGCCGCAAAAAGGATGGTCAAATTGGTGGCTTGCTGCCCAGTGGCTATTTACTATGCAAATAAGGGCAGCCATGCACTGCAGGCACAATGTCGAATTGAAGTGCACAAAAAGAAGGTGCAGGTCATAACATCCACACACAGTGTAGCCAGCACCTTCCTTCAAAGCAGAGAGACAGCAACTTTTTCAAAACCTATATTCATCTAGTCAAAACACACTATTTCAGGGCTTTTTTCATTCTGCAGCAGATTGCGCTATTAAAGTTGTGCTGTTGCGCATTTCATGGAGGAAGTTCTCATTTCTTATATAGCATAATGTGACCATAGATAATGTTACCTTTTGTCTTAAGTTTGCCTTTGTGTGATTACATCATTGGAATCAGTTTATTTAAAAATCACATTATCTTATACAAACTGTATTGTTTTGATGCCATAATTTGCCTTAACACACTATGCATTGTATCAATTTTTGAATCGAGAATCAGTTGAATCGAGAATCGGTTGAATCGAGAATCGATTTTGAATCGAATCGTGACCCTAAGAATTGGAATCGAATCGAATCGTGAGACACCCAAAGATTCACACCCTACCCTTAAGTCCCCCAGGTGGAGGCTTAATTCCAGCCTTCTGCTTGACCTAAGTTTCAAAGAATCCTTAAGGGCTCAAATTAATCTTTTTGTAGAAACTAATCTGGTGTCAGTACCATCTGCTGGTGTGGCATGGGAAGCGTTCAAGGCTTTTATTAGAGGTCATATAATACAACATGCCTCTTTCAGAAAGAAATCTGACATAACAAAACAACTTGATTTGGAAAAGAAGATTTATGCCGCTGAAGCTGTATTCAAGCAAAATATGACCCCCTCAAATCTCACTAATCTGACCAGACTAAAATATGAATTTAACTCCATTCCGACTCAGAAGGCTGAGTTCTCTCTTTTCAGAGCTAGGCAAAAATACTCTGAAGAGGGCGACAAAGCAGGTAGATTGCTGGCTTGATATATTAAACAGAGAGAGGCTCGGAGCACAATACCAGCAATTAGGACAGAAGGCGGTGCTATTACGCATGACCCCACAGAGATAAATAAGTTATTCGGAGAGTTTTATGCAACGCTTTACTCGTCAGAAACACAAGTTGACCAGCAAGAGATGCATGCATTTCTGGCCTCCCTCACTCTCCCCACCTTATCAGTGGACCAGGAAGATTTTCTTGATGCGCCAATTACTAGGGAGGAGATTGTGGATGTTATTAGAGGTCTTCCATCTAGTTAAGCGCCAGGCCCAGATGGCTTCACAGCCGAATTTTTTAAGGTGTACGCTGAGGAACTCTTCCCCCTACTTCAGCAAATGTATAGTGAGGCATTGGATAAGGGCAGCCTACCCCCCACACTATCTGAAGCACTAATTTCTCTCATCTTAAAGAAGGATAAGGATTCGCTAGACTGTAGAAGCTATAGGCCAATCAGTTTGATTGGCTGTGACAGTAAAATTCTTGCTAAAATTCTAGCTGTGAGGTTAGATAAGGTGATAACCAACCTGATTCACCCCGACCAAGTTATCTTTATTCGCACTCGGAGCTCAGCTGATAATATTAGACGTTTGATCGACATCATGTGGACCTCTCAAAATGCGCCCTCCCCTGCTGCAGCCCTCTCTTTGGATGCTGAAAAGGCATTTGACAGGGTGGAGTGGCAATATTTGTTCTCCACCCTGCAAGCTTTTGGTTTTGGCAGGATATTTGTCAGCTGGGTCAAACTTTTATACACCAACCCTAAGGCCTCAATAAAAACAAATAGTATAATCTCACAGTCCTTTGAGCTCCAAAGATGCACTAGGCATGGCTGCCCTTTGAGCCCTCTACTTTTTGCACTGGCGTTGGAGCCTCTAGCAGCGGCTATTCGCAGAGACTCTGACTTTCCAGGTATCCAAGTAGGCAGTAGTTGCCATAAGCTGATGCTTTATGCGGATGATGCCTTGGTCCTGATAACGGAGCCGGGACGCTTTCTCCCTGCTCTGTTCAGAACCATCAAATTGTTTTCCGAACTATCTGGATATAAGGTCAACTGGGCCAAATCAGAGGCTCTTCCTCTGACTCCCTACTGCCCCAAGACCTTATTCCAACCTGGCGATTTCACTTGGCCCCAATCAGGTATTAAATATTTAGGCATCCTTTTCCCCCCGTCGTTGAATGATTTGGTCCAGGTTAACTTTAAGCCCCTTCTGAACAAATTTAAGATTGATATAGAACGGTGGTCTCCACTACTACTTTCCCTCTGGGCCAAGGTCAATGTAATAAAAATGAATTGCACCCCCAAATTTAACTACCTATTACAGGCACTACCAATGAAGATCCCCCCTAAATATTTTATGCAGCTTGATAGGCTATGCAACAAATTGCTATGGAACAATAAGCGACCCAGACTGAACTTGAAAAAACTACAGATGCCAGTGGATCAAGGTGGACTGGGGGTCCCAAATTTGCTTTTCTATCATTATGCATTCAGCCTGAGACACTTTGCGCACTGGGCGCTACCTCCTGAGAGACCTCCCCCGTGGTTTGGTCTTGAGAGCCCTTTGTGCAATCCACTCCCCCCTGTGCATTTTATCACCACTAAACTCTCATTAGAGGCACAGAGCCATCCTATTATTTCACATTTACAGTGGGTTTGGAAAAAGATGGCCCTCATATACAATTTTGATGCAAACCTCCACACTGCAGACTCCATATGGACCAACCCTAAACTCTGCATAGGGAAATCACCTTTTCCCTGGAAGCCTTGGGTTGAAAGGGGAATCCTGGCCCTTGGAGACCTATATGCTGGGGATACACTCAAGTCCTTCTCCGATATCAAGACACAATTTCACCTACCCCAGAATCAGTTTTGGAAGTATACTTCTGGGGTAGGTAAAAAACTGTCAAATAGCAACAGTAAAATACCGTAAAATCAAAAATAGTATATCACTGTAGTAAATACATTGAATTACCGTAAATCAAGAAACAGTAAATAACTTTAAATTTTATGGATGAATTACCGATTTTGCTGGTGTTTACGTTTAAATTTACAGTACACAACCATTAAATCATACCATCATTTCTATAGAAAGTAGAATGTTAAAAAGTATGGTATATTTAAGCAGTACATCAGGACAGGCCGTGGTATGTGCTTATTATATCACAGTTAAGGGGCATTGTTCGGCCCGGCGTGAAGCACTTAATGCAATAGAAAACTATACATGTTGTATTATTGTCAAAACACAGTGAATTAAGATAAGATTAATTTTATTGTCCCACAGGAAAATATAGGCCTACAACAATCATTAGAGTTTATTATATAGAGTTTTATTGCAACATTGTTAACACATCCTTTTTAAATAATATGGAAGCCCATTTCCGCCACTTGATGAAAAAAAATTATGAGATACTATGTCATACTTATGTGATACTAAGTCAAAATTATGAGACACTAAGTCAAAGTATCTCATAATTTTTGTCAAGTGGCGGAAATGGGCTTCCATAAAATAATAGTGTATATTTTTTTTTATATCTTTCTTTTGTACAGTGAAAACACAATTTCTATTTTTATTTTATTATTGTACATGTACATTTTTTATTATATGTAAAACATGACAATGAAAACGTTGTTCTGTTTGTTGTTGTTCCGTGTCAATAAAGCTTTATTGAATTGAGGAGAGAGACAGAGAGAACGACAGGTGCACGGTTAGACAAGTTTTATTGGTCTAAAATTCATTCAATTACTGTTTACACAGTTTGATACTCAATTCAGTTTGGCCAATAAATATAAACCTGAGTGACACCTCTCACTAATAGACAAGCTTTGTGTTTCTCCTACTGTTCTGTCTTTATTTTATTGACACAATAATTCATATAATAGGTAATTCATGCAGTAAGTAATTACTTTTTTAGTTAAAAAGGTTAAAAAAGAGTAAAATATTATTATATAGTAATTTATTTATTTTTGGTAATTAGTGAGACAGTGCCCCGCACAGACCACTACATGCTAGAGAGGCCGAGTGGTCAGTGCGAAGCAGCCATTTTGGCTCTTTCACACATGCCATACTAATAAACTCCACCTATGTGGTCATAACTCAAACATAAATTGCCCAATCAGTTCCAAATTTCACAGGATTGATTAGAGTCCTGTCCTGAATACATCTATACTCAATAGTTATATGGAAGTGGCAAAATAGCTCAACAGCGCCCCCTAGAAGATTTCAAACAAGCAGCCTCCGCCTTACAGTTGACCTAGATTTATGAAATTTAATCCACATGTCTAACTCATCAAGACCTACAAAAAAGCCTCTTGGTGACATGTGCTGAATTCAAAAGGAAGTCGGCAAACACCCCCAACTGCTGCGCACTGTCTCACTCTCAAAATTTCCAGCGAGGGGAATTTTCTAGTTTAAGTTAAAATGTTGTGAACAGTGACTCATACAGGCCACAAGGTGGCAAAAAACAACTGAGCTGGAAGTAAGAAGTTGTTAGCAGAGTTAGCACAAGATGATGTATAAAAACAGTGCAATGTCATGCATTTTTCTTTGTTAGTCTGGTAAAGGATGTTGAGGTACCGAGCAATGGGAAATTCTAATTGATCGTTTTGAATCTGAAGTATCTTAATTTCTGTATATCATGCAACACTTTTGAATGGTAATGAGTAATGTGCTGTTAATTCTTTTCTGCTTTTACAGGAACCTCTTGCTATGCTTCAAGGCGGTTCATGCTTGCCGTAGACCGCAAGGTCGTGAATGACCACATCCCCAGCTTCATCGCTGCCGTCTGCCTCATGCTCGGAAGCTATTACTGCTTCAACATTCACTATCCCGTGGATCTGGGCTCCACACTTGAGTTCCTTCAGAGGTAAAGACATTTTTTTTTTATTTCCTCCTTTAGAACAAATCACTGTGTATAGTTGTTGATTATGATTGCGTGGGGAAGTCCCTACGCGATGATTACCGAGTGCAGTAGAGTTCCGCGGCGCATGGATGAAAATGTATGATTATGACTCCATGGAAAAGCAATCAAAGTTCATATGTGTCTTACCTGCCAGTTTATAACAGTTATTATCAAGAGTGGACAGGGAAAAGAACAGAACTGGGCATTTCTAATCGCACTCTGTAATCATCGCGTCAGGACTTCGCCGACCCGGAAGCTGATGGAGGAGAGGTCAACTCTGTTTTTAGCATCCTAATAGCTTCCCTAGCTAAGCCAGCGGAGGTCAGATGCCCCAGACTATGTGCTGAGACCCTATTTGTACTGTTGCTGAAGTTTGGTGCTGTTCTGAGCAATTTTTGTGGCTTTTTGGTGGCGGTTTATATTTGGATCCATCTACTGCAATGTATTGCTGTCGTGCGGTCGTTTCTGAGGTTTATCAAACTCCGTAAATTAGCGGTCTGCTAACTTGATCTCTCAAGAGGGAGTCTAACACAGTTTCACGGCGTGTTAGACCATGGATTAAATTAAGACCGGAATATCCCTTTAACTGTTTTAAGCGCCTCCTGAAATCATATTTATAGTTTGGCCTTTTTATGAGATTTTCTAAACCTACTCTTCATTCACCATTTAATTTTTTTTCTGTTCCAACTTCTTTAATTAATGTTTTGTTTTTTGTTGTTGTTGTTATTGCAGGAAGCACTTTGTAACAGTCCAAGTGTATCATTATTATCATTAACATTATCAATTTTTTCTTTGTTATATTTCTTTGTCTGGTTGCAGAGAGATTCATGACAGTCCACAGTAAACACCTGATTGAAGACTGCTGGTGAATTTTCAGGCAGGAATGATGACAACACCTGCACCTAGTTCCAGTTTCCTTAACATTGTCCCATGTCTGTATGAGACTCTGTCCCACCTGTCCTCAGTCAAGTCTGGACCCAATGACTCAAACATCAGTCTTGTCAAGGCTAATTAGAGGTAAGCAATGGTTTATGTCAGTGTAGCAAATGAGTAGATGCAAGCACAACTCAAACTTCACTCAATCGATCTCCCTCAAGTGCACTGTGCCAACAGCTTCAGACAAACATACAGTAGAAAAAAAATCAGTATTATGGACAGGATTCAGGATTTAGGCTGCAATTCGACGAGGGTGAAACAAATACTGATGATCACTTAGTCCTGAAAAGTGACTGTTTCTACCTTTCAGACTAACACAATAAAATAAATAATACTCCTGATGACCTGCAAAACTATATTCAAGAGTGCTGGTTTCATTCTATGTATAGCTCATTTGAGCTCAGTTTAACAACAGAAGGCTGAATTTATCTCTGTAGGCATCATGCACTGGCACTGCATCAATCTAACCTTTGCTTTGTTTCTGTTTTCTGGCTGCAGAGAGGATCATGACAGTCTACAGTGGACACCAGATGGACAACATATGAGTCTTCAAGTAGAACTGGTGACTGCTGAATGCTTTAAGTTCCAGGTTCTTGAACACCATGTCCATGTTAAGAGCCCTCTTCAGCCAAGTCTGGACTCTTTAGTGTTGATCAACACAGGGCAAGTGGCTCCTTTTCTCATGTTTATTTCTTCTACCATGGACAATCCTTCATATGTATGGACACACACTGTCTTTTCAAGATGTCAACACTGCCTTGTGAGTATACTGGACAAGTTTTGTTTTTCACAGAGAATGTGTATATGCAAAGAGAGGTTGTTAAAGTTTATCAATTATAGTCTGTACTTTGGTTTACAATGGGCTTAATTGGTTATTTACCATTTGTATTTGCTGACTGTAAAATCTACGCCAACAAACTGTAATTCCATATGTGTTGTACCGTATTTTTTATGGTGAAATTCTGGCAACCACAGCTGCCAGTATTTTACCGTAAACTTGAACTTTGCAATAAAATACCGTACTATATCTTACAGTTTTACCGTGTTTTTTCACTGATAGACTGTAATTAGATTTACATTATAGCTGTTATTTTTAAAAGAATTTACCGTAAACAGGTTTATATAATAACTGTTATTTTTACAGCAAATTACCGTAAACAGTTTTATTCTAGAACTGTTATTTTTACAGCAAATTACCGTAAGCAGTTTTAACACCTCCCCCACTGTAAGCTTCCTCACACAAATAATGAAAATTTTTGGCAGAGGTCGTGAAGCTTCAGTGTATTACTCAATGATTTTGAAATTCTCAGATAAGGGTGCATCTTGCCTTAAATCGATTTGGGAAGGAGATCTCAACGTTTCATTTACAGACAGGGAGTGGAGCAGGATCTTACAAAATATGAAAAAATTTCCAGAGAACTCAGAACTAAGCTTGTCCAATTCAAGATCCTGAACAGAGTCTATTGGACCCCCTCTAAGCTATATAGAGTCAAGTTAAAACAAGACCCGGACTGCTGGAGATGCCAGAATGGGGAGGGCACCTTGACTCATATGCTGTGGAGCTGTCAAAAAATACAAGACTTCTGGTTTGAGATTCATAGTAATATTACAAAGATTATAGGACGTGATATGCCCTTCTCCCAGAGGCTGTATATTCTGGGGGATCCATCCCCACTTGATGACCTCCCATCCCATGTTGCAGAGTGGGTCCAGGTAGCTCTGATGCTGGGGTGCAAACTTATTATTTCAGAATGGAAGGCATCATCACCCCCCCCTGTCAACCTCTGGCACACTCACTTAGCCACATTGGCTGCACTGGAGGGCCTATCATACTGGCTAATAAACAGAGTGGAAAACTTTAATCTGAAATGGGAACGATACTTGTCCAACATGAAAGAACCTGTGTAGGAGATGTGGCAGCCAACTTGAACACGACAGCTAACACCGCTGAGTGTGCAACACATTATGATCTGTTATTATTTCTTGTCCTTTACCCCCCTTTTTATTTTTTATTTTATTTTAATTTATTTATTTATTTTGATAATAATAATAATAATTTTTTTTATTATTTAATTGCTGTTGTACTATCTTGTTTTATCCTCTGTTGTTTGCTTGCTTTTCTTCCTCTTCCTGGAGTGTATGCATTGTATAACATAGCTATTTGTTTCATTCCGGTATACAAGTCTCGATATTGTTTCGTAGCCATCATTTTCCACATGTGTACTTCTACTTCTAATGTGTGATATTCAAAAACCCAATAAAATATTAATCATCAAAAAATTATAGTAGTTCTACTAGTTCTACTCTTCAGATATCCAGACTTTACCTGGTGACAGTTGCTGTAACTATCGGGGGTAAAGTGGACACTGCAGAGACGGGTGTTGGTGGTGATTTTTAACTCTCCACAGTAGCGCCTTTTGACAAAATTGATCCACCGTTTCCTACGTTGTTGTCCTTAGGAAACTTAAATAAGCTAACGTGCCGGATGCACACTGTGGAATCCAGGAAAGATGCAAGAGCGATGTGGAGGAGACATGACTGTTTAGCTGACTGGCTGACTGGTTAGCTAGCTACAAACTATTCTAAGAGATGCTATCCAAGACTTGAGAGTAAGCGGAAAAACCTCCGAAGCTAATGCGCTGAAGCCCCGCCCGCAGCAGGGGGGGGTTTATGCAAATCATCATGGTCGCGTTACGTAACGTGGCCATGATTTCTGACCCGCCCATTAAATCCTGAACACAGAAATAGTGAAACACAGTTTGTGAGCCTAGCTCCAAAATTAAATTCTAAATGGTTGAATGGCTTTTTACATGTTTTAAGGAAATACATTTATGACCTTTTTAATGTGTTTAGAAAAAAATGGCTGAAATTGCTTTACACGGACTTTAACTTCAAACCTAAAGTGTTCTTCTGATGTATAGGTACTACAGATCGCAGCTTGTATTTCAAAGTTGCGCTTGCAAGCTGTTTCCCATCTGCTGTAACAGAGGTTTAAGGTTTAAGATTCCATACAGGACCCTCTGGGATTTCAATAGTTTCCCATGCAGAGTGCTGCACTGCCAAAGACTCATGTCTGCATGTCAGGAGGACATACACAGTGACTATGTGTATCCTTTGAATGATTTGGAAGAAATGAACGTGATGCTGTCCAAAATAGTTTTTCTTCTGTGCATGTAATATACAACATATGAGTGATTCTCTGAATTCAGCTGCTTTGTAGCAGACACATTATTACCTGATAAGAGGGTTTGGCAGCCAGGATGTGCCAATGGGGGCACAGAGTAAAAATGACAATGGGGCAATCCTAGAAAACAGATAAGCGGCATAAAATGTTAAGCTTCCGATAATTACAGAGAACATAGAATTTTCCAGACAAATAGGCCTCTATATGTGCTATGAATAAAAATGCTACATGATTGCAGCTATACAATTGCAGTATTAGTAGGTATATTAATACTGTAACACACTCGATCTGTTGTATGCAAATGCTAAGGATGCATACAGTCCCACAGCCCTCCCCCCTCTTGGGAGATCTGACCACAACCTGGTTCTGCTGACCCCTAAGTATGTCCCTCTTGTTCAGCGGCAGGCTGTCCACACTAGGAGTGTGAGGAGGTGGACTCAGGAGGCTGCTGATGCACTACAGGACTGCTTTGAGTCGACAGACTGGGATGCACTTGTTGAACCACATGGAGAGGATCTCGACAGCATGACCGACTGCATCACAGAATACATCAGGTTCTGTGAACACACCACCATGCCAACCCGGACTGTACGCTGCTTCCCTAATAATAAGCCGTGGCTCACCAATGACCTGAAAGTTCTTCTTAACAAGAAGAAGAGGGCGTTCAGGTCTGGAGACAGGGAAGAACTGAGGAGAGTGCAGCATGAACTCAGGGATATGCTGAGGATCTGTAAAGATGCCTACAGGAGGAAGCTGGAGGCCAAACTTCAGCAGAACAATGTGAGGGATGTGTGGACTGGTATGAAGCAGATCACTGGGTGTAAGGTGAGCGGCAGACAGTCATCGGGCAGCCTGGAGAGGGCAAACGAGCTGAACAGATTCTTCAATAGGTTCAGCTCACAGCCTTCTGTCGTCTCCCTGACACCCCCAGACCCCCACACACCCTCACTGCCCCGAATGCTTCCTCCCCTCCCCCCTCACTCCCCTGCTGTGAGCTCTCCTGTGCAACACCTCTCCTCCTCCTCCTCCTCCTCCACCTCTACCTCTACCTCTTCCTCCTCCACCTCCTCCTCCTCTACCTCCTCCTCCTCCACCTTCACCTCCTCCTCCACCTCCTCGTCCTCCACTGAAGACACCAGCAGCCTCCCCCGCATGACTGTGACTGCAGGCCAGGTTAGGAGACAGCTGGAGAGACTCCACCAGCAGAAGGCTGCAGGCCCTGACGGTATCAGCCCCAGGATCCTGAAGACATGTGCCAGCCAGCTGTCTCCTGTCCTACAACACCTCTACAACCTGAGCCTTGGTCAGGAGACCAAGATTCAGGAGACCTTTGGAAGACTTCCTGCCTGGTTCCTGTTCCAAAGAAGTCGACACCATCAGACCTCAATGACTATCGACCAGTGGCCCTCACATCTTACGTCATGAAGGTGCTGGAGAGACTGGTTTTGGCCAACCTGAGGCCGCAGGTGAGAGCCCTGCTAGACCCTCTGCAATTTGCTTACCAGCCCCACTTGGGAGTTGATGACGCTGTCATCTACCTGCTGCAACGAGCCCATTCGCACCTGGATGGTGGAGGAGGCAAAGTGAGAATCACATTCTTTGATTTCTCCAGTGCTTTTAACACCATTCAGCCACTGCTACTGGGGGAGAAGCTGCAGGTGATGGGTGTAGACGACACAATGATCTCCTGGATTACTGACTACCTGACAGGCAGGCCACAGTTTGTCCGTATGGGCAGTGTTCTGTCTGATGCGGTGGTTAGTGATACAGGAGCTCCACAGGGGACTGTACTGTCTCCTTTCCTGTTCACCTTATACACCACTGACTTTCAGTACAACACCGGGTCGTGCCACCTGCAAAAGTTTTCTGATGACTCAGCTGTTGTTGGGTGTATGAGTGAGGGACAGGAGGAGGAGTACAGGGCACTGGTAGACAACTTTGTGGAGTGGACTGGACAGAATCACCTGCGGCTGAACATCAGCAAGACCAGAGAGATGGTGATAGATTTCAGGAAGAAGAGGAAGACGGCTTTCCAACACCTGTGCATTCTGGGAAGGGATGTGGAGGCGGTGGAGGATTATAAGTACCTTGGTGTTAACATCAACCACAGACTGCACTGGAGATCTAACACTGAAGCTGTGTACAAGAAGGGGATGAGCAGACTTTACTTCCTGAGGAAGCTGAGATCCTTCAACGTGTGCAGCAAGATGTTGGAGATCTTTTATCAGTCTGTGGTGGCCAGTGTACTTTTCTTTGCTGTGGTTTGTTGGGGAAGCAGCATCGGAGCCAGTGACACCAACAGACTCAACAAACTGATCAGGAGGGCTGGCTCTGTGATTGGCTGCAAACAGGACACTCTGAAGGCTGTGGTGGAGAGGAGGACACTGAAAAAACTGTTATCCATCATGGATAATCCTCTCCACCCTCTCCAACTGACACTGGTCAGACAGCGGAGCACCTTCTCCGGAAGGCTGCTTCAGCTTCGCTGTCGTAGCAACAGATACAGGAAATCTTTCCTGCCACAAGCCATCACTTTATACTATAACTCTCTCACCTCTGCCTGACAGAGAACTCTGGTCTCTCTACTGTTTTGTTGTATATATTATTATTGTTTATTGTTTATAGCACACTGTGCACTGTATATATACACTTTGTATATATTGGATTCTATTTATGTTATGTACGAAGTGTTTTATTTGTGGACCCACTACTGCTGTAACAAAATAATTTCCCAGTCTGGGATCATTAAAGTATTTCTATCTATCTATCTATCTATCTATCTATCTATCTATCTATCTATCTATCTATCTATCTATCTATCTATCTATCTATCTATCTATTTGTAGATAAATCCACTTGTGTCTTGTTGTCATTTTCTCCTTCCTGTTCTCCTATGTTCTCTGTGTTCTGTTTCCCTACTGTGTTCCTGTGCTCCTCCTCAGTCTGATTTTCCTTGCACACCTGTCTCACATCTATCTTAAACCATAGCTTTCTGTTCCCGGTGTCTCTATACCTGCACCTCATCCCTTTGTCATTTTGTTCGTATTCAAGTATGTGTTGTTCCCTAAGTCTTTGATGGTTGATCTGTTAACATCCATGTGCTCTTGTGTCTTTTGTGTCCCCAGTTTTACTGATTTGTTCCTGAGGATTTCTGGATTGTCCTCAGCTTTGTATTTGTCATGTTTTTTTCCCCTTAAACTTTACTTTACTCTTTTGTTACCTGCTTTTTGCTTTTTGGACTTTGGATTCAGATTCAGATCCAGATACCTTTTATAATACTGGGCTCTTTCTCCATTTCACTCCCGGTATGTCTATGTAAACCTGGCAAAAACCAAGGGCAGACTGTATTGTACTCTCTGTCCTCCAGCTGGTCTGCCTCATTGCCTAATGCTCTGTATATCTGCCCTCAAGAATCTGCAGGATTTAATCAATGCCATTTAGGCCGGGGCAACATAAACATTCTTTATTGAACTATTCAAAGCCAGAGAGGCTTTGAAGACTATTTAGACTCTATGCAGTTTGAATGCCAAGTGTCCAGAGAGAGTGCAATATTTTGCATCTATGATCCAATGAGTGCCTTGGGGCCCAAAGAGGATTAATAAAAATGGTGTGATAGACATTGCTTTTACCAGGTATATCTTCCTGGTAACCTCTGACGTCATAGTTTGTTTTAACTTTGCTTCTCTCTAACTCCAACCAAACAGCAGCAAAAACAGAATGCAGGCATGGCTACACATCAGTTCCATATAATGAAGTTACAGTGTATTCAGAGGGATACATTGGTCTCTTGTGATTAGTTACAGAATATCAACCCCTTCTCCCAGTGAAATCAGTTACAGTGGAGGCAATGTCAGAATGAAATGTAAATAGAGGGTAACACATTTACAGTTCCGTCTGATAACAGGCAAATGGTTGGAACGCAAGAGCAGTGACAGTTTACATTACAGAGAACAAATGACATGATGAAACATGCTTCTATAACTTAATGGTACTTTGAAGGGTTATCTTACCACACACATGCGCATTAAAGTCATGAAACTTAAATCCAATAATATATCTAACATATAATTTCCAACTATTTTATATATTTTAACATTTTCAAAATATTTTTTATAAAGGCTGACTTCTTCAGATGTTAACCATATAGTTAGAAACTCACTTCAATTTAGTAGCCGGTTGAGAGGAAGTTGGACAGAAACCTGGAAATTGGAAATTGACATGGTATGATCTGCGATATTATTATTAAATCATGTTGGGGTAATTTCTAATAAATGTTGAGGTAATAATTTGGTAATTTAAAAAAAAATGTTACTTGGTAATTACATTGAAATTTGTGACCGTGGTTTCTTTTTTCAACAGATTGGACAATTACACACATCCTACCTGAATCAATGCCAATGCAGGAGATATGTCTGTATGTAGTGAAGCAAAATAAGTGGGGATGGATGGACATGTGCACTGGTGGAATTAATTTTTTAAAAATTGTTAAGACAAAACCGAATCCCTATCACTTACCTTAACCATAAACACATTCCTTGCGTTATTGCAGTTATAGTAAATTCTGTCCTCACTTTCCCTCGTAAAGTTCATCAGTTTGTCGAAAACCTTATGTAACTGCTCAACATTTGTTGTTAACGAACTTCCACACTTGATCGCAGTGCAGGCCCTGACCAATATTGAAAACACAATACAAATATGGCATTGCACAAACATATAAACTTTCAAGATTCAAGATGTTTATTGTCATATACACAGTGGAAACATAGTTTGCACCGGGCAATGAAATTCTTAATTTGCTAGTTTCCCTTCACACAAAATACACTTAAAAGAAAATAGATAAATACACTAAAATATAAAGAAAAAAAAAGCATGTCAGCATGTGCAATATTCGCATACAGCAGAAGGCACTGAAAAACATTGAAATATAAGAATATTGAATGTATATATTACTTGCTCTGTTTGACTAGAGCGTTGTGGAGAGGGTGAGAGCCATACTGCAGTATTGCCCGCAACTTCGACAGCATCCTCCTGTCTGACACTACTGTCAGTGTCCAGCGCCACCCCCACAAAGTCACTGGATCAGTTCTTGATCAGTTTATTGAGTCTGTTGGCATCGGCTACTCTCAGTCTGCTGCCCCAGCACACAACAGCACTGGCCACCACAGACTCATAAAACATCCACAGCATAGTCCGGCAGATGTTAAAGGAGCGGAGCCTCCTCAGAAAATAGTGGCGGCTCTGTCCCTTCTTGTAGAAGACTTCAGTGTTCTTAGTCCAGTCCAGTTTAACTGTCGATTAACACCCCCAGATATTTGTAGCGTTCACTGGTGTCCTGGTTCTCCTCAGATCCACCACCAGCTCTTTGGTCTTTGTTTTTTTGAGCTGCAGGTGGTTCAGCTCACACCACGTGACAAATTTGTCCACCACAGCTCTGTGTTCAGCCTCCTCACCCTTTCTGATACATCCAACAACAACAGAGTCAGCAGAGCAAAACGACCTCCTACTCCTTCCATGTTGCCATGTGTGTATTTTGCTCCTGGCTATCCTCATGAATCTTCAGCAAGTGGCTTACATTCTTCCAGTCCTTTAATCCTTCCTTATTAAGTCTATATTCTTTTGGAGAAAACATTTAGCAGCAGAAGCAGTGCAAGCTATCATTTCTGTTTGAATACATCAGCCAGCTTCTTTTGATTTGTTCCCCATTGACTAAGACTCTGTTACAAAAGTCATGTTGACACTCTCCCATCTTTTTTATTTGAAATGGTCCTCTGTAAACTAACTCTCATCTCACTTTGTCAGTTACAAGAGATGGCCAGGTAGCAAAGTCTATTGATGCAGCCTTTAGTCCTGGTGCTGTGTCACTCTGCTGTGCTGAGGTAGAGGGACAGGAGCACCTGATGCTGTGTCACTGGTGAAATATTTTAAGTGTGTAGCAGCTATATATAAGAGTATAAATGCTCTTGGTCAATATCGTTAAAGCTAACCATAGCATGTTGCAGGTGAATGCCGGTCTCTCCCTCTCTCAACACCTTGTGTGTGTGTGTGTGTATCCGATCTGGCCAAAAGGTATGTTGTTGTTTTACTGCGGCGCTTGAAACCGGTATGGTAGGCTCGTTTTAATAGTGTTAATTTTGTTCTTTTTAGATGAGATACAGCCATTGGTTTGACTATAATTTGCCCAGTTTTCATTTTATACTAGTTTTGTTTCACTGTGTGTGACTATTCTCTTGTTGTTCCTTTTCTTTGCAGAGGCCGGTGGTGGTGGTGGTGCTGGTGGCCTGGGTGCATGGCGGTGTCCCTTCCTTCCCTGTGTGCTGTGCTCCCCTGGGATTTTGGTTATTCACAACAAGTGTGTGTGAGTGTGTGATTGTCACATGCTCGGGTGACTTATGATATTTTGTTTGGACCCCTTCCCTCACTAGTTTCTCCACACCAACGAGCCTCAGCCCTGAATTGTCCCTTTTATATTTTGTGTGGATGCTACATTGTTTTAATAAGAATTGATAATAAAGTGTACACTGTACTTAAACTGGAAACCACGTCTCATGCCTGATGAGTTGAACTTACTTGCGTGCCCTTAGATCAACCGTCAGAATTAAATCTTTGGGTGAAAGTCCCAAGGTGGCGTTGTTTGCAGTCAGTAGGCTACTGAGGAGTACTCCTGGCCACTAGGGGGTAGTATCTTATCAGTGCTACACTGGCTCAGTTAGTAGTCGGCCATTTTGTGAGTATCTGTTTATTATGTTCCTGCTATGGTGGTTGGAGGTTCATCTCTGTTCATATTCCTGTAAGTCTTAGTATCTTATTTTCTTTACTATCAAGTTTGGTTAAGCTCATACTGTTACCTCTGCTACACAGTATCACATATTAATTAGCTATCTGTTTTAGCTTATATTGATATTCTGTGTATTGCTGCAGGGCTCCTTCATCGTTGTCATTAAATACCTACCCTGACATCGAGGAGTGTGTTTCTTCATGAAGGAGCCATGGTGATCATTCAGTGCTCTGTTCCCAACTGCATGTTCACGACCGGTGACGTGTCTGAAGCACTCGCCATTGCTGTGTTGACAAATCATGGACTTGCCCATCAGAACCCACCGCCTGTCATGGCTGCGCTGGCCCAAGCCTCAGCTCATCAAGGCCCGAAGCTCGATCGACCTAAAGTTGATGTTGGCGTATCGATAGAGGAATGGAACGTGTTCATCCGTCGCTGGGAGGTCTTTTGCACCGGCTCAGGCATAGGAGCGGCCCAGGCCCCTTTCCAGTTATTTCAGTGCGCTGGGCCTACACTCGGAGATAACCTATTGAAAGCTAACCCCAACGCCGCTTCTGGGACCTTGCCGGATCTGATCGCCGCCATGCGCTCACTAGCAGTCATTCCAGTCGCTACATGTGTCCTGCGCACCGAGCTGCTTCAGTTACACCAGGAACGCGACGAAGCATTCCGCGCCTTCACCGCCAGGGTGCGGGGTAAAGCAGAGACCTGTGCCTACAAGACAGTGTGCGAGTGTGGCAAGGATGTAGACTACACCGACCACATCATCCGTGACGTTTTGATCAACGGGATTTATGACTCGGACATACGCCGCGACATACTGGGGACGCCTGACATCCTGACAAAACCAGTGAACGAGGTGGTCGCACTCGTTGAAAACAAAGAAATGGCCCGCAATGCGCTCCCGTCGTCCACCCTATCAGCCATGTCGTCATTCCAGCGCCTGAAGAAAAATCCACAAACGAGCCCCGCCCCGACCCAGGCCCCTGCAGACAAGGCTAAACGAGCCTCGTGCCCAGACTGCAGGAGCACCTTTAAGGTCTTCACGGAGGGGCCTCGTGGATGGAATACCAAGCCTCACCAAGTTTGTATCGACTGCTATAGGGCCCGCAGACGTAAGAGGCGGGAACAGCCATCGACTGACAGTCAACAGGCCGCCATTGAGTCAGAGCCGATCTCCCAGATTTCATCAGTTCAATCTGGAGCCCACCCTGGCCCACACTACAGGAGTCATCGTCGACGTCGTACTCAGACGACACTCAGCAATGTTGACAAACCTACACCCGTCAGGCTTGAGCACCACATTTTCTCTAAGGGAGGATGGAGGCGGGCCAAGCTGAGGGATCACCCCCGCGTGTCAATCACCATCTCGATCGACGAGCATGTCGGACCGGGAAGCCGACCCAACACCCGGGGCCCGGACCATGTGGCGAACATAGCTGCCATCGCAGACACCGGGGCACAGTCTGACCTTTGGTCTCTGGAGGAGTTCCTTGCCTGTGGGTTCTCGCACGATGACCTGTGTCCAGTGAAACTCAGCCTGTCAGCCGCCAACCGCTCCCCAATAGCCGTTGAAGGAGCGTTCTTTGCTAGGCTCTCTACAGCTCCCTGCAGCGGTAGCGCGAAATCCTGCCGCTCCATGGTCTACGTGAGCAGCTCGGTCCGTGCCATGTACCTCTCCTACGAGTCATTGCTCGACCTCGGCCTCTTGCCTAAGGACTTCCCATCGAGCACCAGCGCAGGAGGACCCAGAGACGAGCACGGCCCTGGCGCGCCTGACTCGACATACAAGCCCTCGTCTGTCAATGCTACAAGGTCCACCGACAGCGGCTGTAAGTACCCAAAGGATCCCCATGACGCCCAGTGCTCATGTCCCCTGCGTACAGTCCCCCCGCTTCGCCCAGTGACATTACCATTCCCTTGCACTCCAGAGAACAACGGCCGGATGAGGGATTGGCTACTTGAAAGGTACGCTTCATCTACATTCAACACCTGCCCTCATCGAGCTTTGCCATGCATGGAAGGGCCTCCTATTGAGATACATGTGGACCCTGGAGCCACACCCAAAGCATGCCACACCGCGGCCACCGTGCCTCTGCACTGGCAGCAGAGGGTCTATGACGACCTCCTCCGGGATGAAGCCCTTGGTGTCATCGAACGTGTCCCGTATGGGGAACCGGTGACATGGTGCCATCGTATGGTAGTCACTCGAAAGCACGATGGTTCCCCCCGGAGGACTGTGGATATCTCACCTCTCAATAAGTTCTGCCAACGTGAGACTTTCGCCACCGAGTCCCCATTCCACCTCGCACGTCGCATCCCAAAGGACACCTGGAAAACCGTCACAGACGCCTGGAACGGCTATCACAGCGTGCCTCTCCGCGAGTCGGATCGTCATCTGACCACCTTTATCACGCCCTTTGGCCGCTGGCGCTACACCAGGGCTCCGCAAGGTTTCCTATCATCGGGTGATGGCTACAACCGCCGTTTTGATGCCATCCTCTCGGACTTTGAGTGTAAGGAACGTTGTGTGGATGACACTATCCACTATGACTCTGACCTGGAGCAACACTGGTGGAGGACCATCGACCTTCTGGCATGTGTTGGCCGGTCGGGCATCGTGTTAAACCCGGATAAGTTTCAGTTCGCAGAGAGGTGCGTCGATTTTGCTGGCTTCAGGGTATCGGACACTACCATCGAACCACTCCCGAAGTACTTGGACGCCATCCGTGACTTCCCCACCCCAGACTCTACGACGGATATCAGGAGCTGGTTCGGCCTTGTCAACCAGGTGGCCAACTACGCCCAGTTGCGAGACACGATGGCACCATTCAAGCCATTCCTGAGCCCACGCTGCAAATTCTCGTGGTCCCCTGACCTGGAGGAAGCCTTTCGGACGTCCAAACTAGCCATAGTCGAAGCCATCCGTGAGGGCGTGGAGATCTACGACATGCAGAGACGTACCTGCCTCCGCCCTGACTGGTCCAGGCGCGGCATTGGTTATTTCCTACTCCAACAACATTGTGGATGCACCTCTGGGGTGCCAGACTGTTGCACGGGTGGATGGAGGATCACCCTTGCTGGCTCACGTTTCCTGTCCTCGGCAGAGCAACGCTATGCGGCCATCGAGGGAGAGGCCCTGGCCGTGGCCTGGGGCCTGGAGCAAACTCGGTACTTCACACAGGGATGCGACAACCTCGTCGTCGTCACTGACCATAAGCCTCTGGTGAAGATTTTCGGCGACCGCACGCTGGATGAGATAACAAACTCACGCCTGTTCAGACTTAAGCAGCGTACCCTCCCATGGCGCTTTGACATCGTGCACCTGCCTGGCAGGAGTAACCATGCCGCTGACGCGACTTCAAGACATCCCTCCCCCTCAGGCTCGGCGAATGGCCTCTCTCTGGGATCACCAAGCGTACCCGACGCCGTAGAGTCAGCACTTATGGCTTCAATCCGTGATGATGCGCAGGACCTTGGGGCTATCCCATGGTCCCTTCTCGCACAAGAGACGTCGGCTGATGCATGCCTTGGCCACCTCCTGCACCTGATCGAGCACGGGGGCAGGATCGACGCGAATGACCCTGCTCTGATGGGTCTGTCACTGGTCTGCGAGTCTGTCTACGCGCAGGATGGCGTCCTACTATTCCGGGACCGTGTTGTGGTTCCTCCATCGCTGCGAGAAAGGGTCCTTCGCCACCTTCATGCCGCCCACCAAGGGACTTCTACGATGGAGCAGCAGGCTCGCGCCATAGTCTACTGGCCCGGGATGTCGAAGGACATCCAAGCCACCAGGCACGGATGTGCAGACTGTAACCGCAATGCCCCATCGCAGGCAGCCACACCCCCTCTGCCGTCCTCGCCGCCGTCGACCCCTTTCGAGGCGGTATTTGCTGACTTCTTCGACTACGGGGGCCGGCACTACCTGGTTGTTGGAGACCGACTCTCAGGCTGGGTAGAGGTCCTGAGCTCCACAGCGAGCACCGATCTAGGAGGCTCGGCTGGCCTGGTTCGCCACCTGCGCACGTTTTTCGCCACCTTTGGCGTACCTGAGGAACTTTCAAGCGATGGTGGCCCGGAGTTCAAGGCAAGCCATACAGAGGACTTCCTCCGCCTGTGGCACATCAAGCATCGCGTGTCCTCTGTTGGCTTCCCACAGTCGAATGGAAGGGCGGAAGTTGCAGTGAAGGCTGCTAAGCGCCTCCTGATGTCCAACACTGGCCCGACAGGCTGTCTTGATAATGACCGTTTCCTGTGTGCCATGTTGCGGTTGCGAAATACGCCTGACCCCGACTGCAACCTCTCACCAGCGCAGATCATCTTTGGTCGACCTCTTCGAGATTCGTTATCCTTCATCAACAGACTCGAGAAGTTCTCGAACCCGCATGTCCGACCGCTCTGGCGCCAGGCATGGGCGGCGAAGGAGGATGCCCTCCGGACCCGGATGTCCCGCACCACAGAGTCTTTGAGAGCTCATTCAAGGCCTCTCCGCCCATTGGCGCTTGGTGAGAGGGTGTTCCTCCAGAATCAGCAAGGCCCGAGCCCTCGCAAGTGGGACAGGTCGGGCGTGGTGGTGGAGTCGCTGAGTCATGATCAGTATCGGATTAAGGTCGACGGGTCGGGGCGCCTGACTCTGCGCAACCGGCGATTCCTCCGCAGCTACACACCAGCCTCCTCGTACGCCCGACAGCAGCCAGCTGCGCCTTTGCCGCCGCCGCTGGCTCTGGAACACCAGTCCGTGCCTGTCCACCCTGGACCTGTGATGCCCCAGGGAGTTGTCCCACGGATGTTGGATGGACCCTGCGACACTGCTTTGGACACCACATTGGACACCCCCCCGCTGGCATCCCCTGATGGGACATCCCCTGGCCTCGGGACCCGAGGTGACCCCGTTCCTGCGGATGTCACCCCGGATGCGTCCCCTACAGTGTCACAGTCCCCACCGTCGCTGCCCCTGCTTGTGCGGCAGGGCCGCACGAGGAGGCCGCCCAGGCGCTACGAGCCTGAGACTGGTCATTGGATAAGGGACTGAGTCAGTTAACCTATTCCTGTTCATAGCTTTACGGACTGGGGGGGATGAGGAGTACTCCTGGCCACTAGGGGGTAGTATCTTATCAGTGCTACACTGGCTCAGTTAGTAGTCGGCCATTTTGTGAGTATCTGTTTATTATGTTCCTGCTATGGTGGTTGGAGGTTCATCTCTGTTCATATTCCTGTAAGTCTTAGTATCTTATTTTCTTTACTATCAAGTTTGGTTAAGCTCATACTGTTACCTCTGCTACACAGTATCACATATTAATTAGCTATCTGTTTTAGCTTATATTGATATTCTGTGTATTGCTGCAGGGCTCCTTCATCGTTGTCATTAAATACCTACCCTGACATCGAGGAGTGTGTTTCTTCAGCTACGAGTTGGATCCCGTCAGCCCTACTACCCTCCTGAACACATGAGGCAATCTGACATCGCTGTGTCTTGTGTCCTCTCTATAATCGCCACAAGTGCATCTGAGAAGAGAAGTATATGTGACCACTGGATGTTACATTTGAATAAAAAGAAAACCAGATGCTTGATGTGTGCTATACATAAGACTAATATAGACTAATAATGATGCTTGGAATTCTGCAGGACCAAACTTATCACTTCCTCTTCACACTGGGAATATTAGATATTTAGGTATTGACATTTCCCCAAGTCTATCAGAGCTGTTTCATCTCAACTACAATCCATTATTAAAAACAATAGAACATGATCTCCAGCGCTGGATGAATCTACCACTATCTCTATTAGGACAAATAGCCATAGTCAAAATGAAAATACTCCCCCACATCAATTACTTCTTCTCAATGCTACCCATCATACCGACAGACAATTGGTTCAAATCTATCGACTCTATCACCACTCATTTCTACTGGAAAAATAAAAAAGCAAAAATTAAACTATCCACTTTACAAAAAAACAAATCCCAAGGCAGGCTGGATGCACCAAACTTTTACTTTTACTACCTCGCAAATCAAACACAATATATTGCAAAATGGATCCACCAAACCAACCACAATACCTCATGGTCAGACCTAGAACAGCACTATTGGCAAAACATCGCACTCTCAGATCTGCCATTTCTAAATACATCCATCAAATGACAACTCTGCTTCAAAAACACAGTAATCTCCACAACTCTGACAGCCTGGTGGAAAGTCATCAAGATCTTTAAATCCACTACAGCAACATGTAAATACACACCAATATGGCACAACCCTGATTTTCAACTCCTCAGCAATCCTCTTCACTATCACACATGGGCACAAAATGGTATTACACATCTCCGCCATCTTTTTAACAATAATCAGCTTATAGATTTCAAGGACCTCGTAGAGAACTACGGGATTGACAGACATCAATTTTTAAATTACTCACAACTCAAATCCATACTCAAATCAAAAATTAATATAAATGACAACCAACTTGAACCCGTGGAAATAATTGACAACATAATTCTATTTAGGAATTTGAATAAACTAACCTCCAAACTCTACAAACTAATATTAGCATCAGATGATTCCATAACACTCCCAATAGCTCACTGGAACGCCGACTTGAACATCTCTCCCTCATCAGATTTTTGGACAGATATGAATAAAAATACATTTTCTATGACGAAATAAAAGCTTTTACAGAAAGATGGCCCCCATTCCTTTCCTCGATGGGCCTATATCTGCACCGGTACCGCGCACATTCCTGACACCTCAAAACACATAATTTAACACACACACACACACACACACACACACACACACACACACACACACACACACACAAACACACACAAACACACTCCTATTTATCCATTTATCCGTGTGTGCCTCTTCTGCTCTTCCTCTATTATTAATACTATTATTATTACTATATTAATCAATATAATATTACCATGAATATGACTGTGCTAACTATTACTATTATTATGCTCACTTTGTTGATTGTGTTTATTATTATTATTAATATGACTGAATATAATGATTGTGATTGTTATTACTGACATTACTATCATTGCTATTATTACCATGCCATATATATCATATCTCTTCAATTGTTTTATTTTATTTTATTTATTATTATTATTATTATTATTGTTATTATTATTACTACTATTATTTTTATTATTATTATTATTATTATTTTTTTTTCTAACAATAATCATGATAATGACATTTGTATAATAAAATAAAGAGAGAGGGTGGGGCCGGACTGGATTGGTTGAAGTTGGAGGTGGGCGGGAGCTTCATGTCTGGTTCTCTTGGGGCAGGGTAGGGCTGAGTGGGGGCGGGCGGGGCTGAGTGGTTGGACCCTACCTCACATCCCCTCTCTTTCAAAACAAACAATCAAACAAAACAAACAAAACAACCCACTCCTCAGTGGGCAGACTTTCTCCTAAGGCTCTGGAAGTTGCCCAGACCAGGAAGTGGCACAGGAGTTTAGATTTGCAACGGGCCAGCAGCTACCTTTGGGTTCGGCAGCGGCCCAAGGTACAATCTAAATAAAACAATAAATCAATAAATCAATAAATAGAAAAAACCACCACCAACAACAACAACAACAAAAAAGACGATAAAAAAATAAGGTGGGGGGGTGCCTTTTCACTGCCGCCTCGCCTGTCTCCCACTGGGGCTACCAACTGGGCTACTTGGGACTGGCTGGGGGCCCCCCTCGCTTGCCTTCCTGATCCCCCCGGTCCAACTTCACCCCTCACTGCACTCACTGTATTATCAACATAATATAAATTATTAATTATAATCCTAACAATTCATCTTATGAAAGTCATTGTCATGATATATTGCTTGCATTAGGTTATGTTCACATATGTTATGTTCACATATATATTATGTTATTATCCTGTGCTATATTACATCATGATATATTACATTACAAATTTGCCCTGTATTACATTATCATACCTCACATTATCTCTTCAGACTATATTAGGTTAAATCATACTACATTTCTTATTATAATATCTCATATTACACTATAGTGTCTTATCTTATCTCAAATTATCTAATTACATTATATAAGGTTAAATCATATGACACTGTACTATGTTATTAATATATCTCATATCATGTTGCATACTATTACTACTTATTTAACTTATTTATTTATTTACTTTTTTCCTTCAATTTTACTTTCCTCCTTCTCTTTTCTTATTTATACTTTTGACTTTATTTACTTATTTTTATTGTATCATCTATCTATGCCATATTACATATGTTTATAATACCATACTATCTGCCTCACAGCCACTTGCACGCATACACACTCACTCACACACACACACACACACACACACACACACACACACACACACACACACACACGAACACACACACGCACACACACACACACACACACACACCTACATTACCTCTATACATATCATAATAACTTTATGTTGTTTTCTGTTGTTATCTGTACTGAATGTCCACTGTCTGTGTTTGTTGATCCTTGTTGTGTGATGTACTTGTCCCCCATGTCACCTTGTCTTTCACCTAATTTCACCAATAAAAAAAATATATATATATATAGACTAATCTATAGAAGACGCCGTAAACAAAAGAGAGGCAAGAGAGCCGGAGTGCGTGCTAGTCTACAAGCTAACCCACACAGACCGGCACTCCCCAGTCTTTTCCTCACCAACGCCAGGTCTCTTGCCAACAAAATCGACGAGGTGCGTTTATGGATTTGCTCTCGACGAATGGACAGCTGTGTCACCGCTGTCACAGAAACCTGGCTGGACGACAACATCCCGGACGCAGCGGTGGAGTTAACGGGGCGCTCTCTGTTCCAGGCGGACAGGACTGTGGCTTCAGGTAAGAGCAGAGGTGTGGTGTGGTGCTGTATGTGCACAATGCCTGGTGTACAGCCACACACACCGTCGGCACATTCTGCTCTCCTGATTTGGAATATTTGGCGGTGAAATGCAGACCCTTCAAGCTGGTGAGAGAACTCTCGTCTATTGTGATCGTAGCCGTCTACATACCACCGCGGGCTAATGCTAAGTTAGCATTGGAGGAGGTATACTGCCTGATCAGTGGGCAGATGAACGCCAACCCGGAGGCGGCTGTGATCGTGGCGGGAGACTTCAACCATGTTGAACTGAAGGCTGTGTTTCCCAAATTCAACAAATACATAAACTTTCCAACTAGAGACAATAACACCCTGGACCAAGTGTACAGCAACATTCCTGGAGCTTACAAGGCTGTAGCAGCGCCACACCTGGGCATGTCAGACCACATCTCTGTGGAGCTGATCCCTGCCTACAAGCCTCTGGCCTGCAGAACCAAACCGAACATCAGGGCAGTACAGGTCTGGACTGAGGAGGCCTCCTCTGCTCTTCAGGACTGCTTCGAGCACACAGACTGGAGCGTGTTCGGGGAAGGGGCAGACCTGGAGGAGTACACATCCTCTGTACTGTCCTACATCCAGCTCTGCACTGATGCTGTCCTCCCCGAGAAGACCATCAAAGAAACCATGGTTTGACAGCACAGTAAGGTCCCTGCTGAAAGCCCGTGATGCCGCCTACAGGTCTGGAGATAGGCTGTCTTACAGCAGGGCTCGGTCAGAACTGCGACGTGGAATTAAGCAGGCCAAGCTCCGGTACAAGCAGCGCACTGAAGAACATTTCAATGACAACAACCCCCGGAACATGTGGAGAGGCATCAGGACCATGACGGACTACAAACACAGCAGTCAGCTGGCCAGCCGTGACCCCACCCTGCCTGACACCCTAAACAGCTTCTTTGCCCGCTTTGACACGTCGAGCAGCAGAGAGGCCACACATCTCCCCCGTCCAGAAGAGCAGCTTCAGCCCCTCGTCCTGCAGCAACACCAGGTGAAGTCCACCCTGAGAAGGATCAACACCCGGAAAGCCACAGGCCCGGATAAGGTGTCAGGCCAGGCTCTGAGTACATGTGCTGACCAGCTGGCAGGAGTGTTCCTGGACATTTTCAACCTGTCCCTGCAGCTGGCTATGGTTCCTGTGTGCCTCAAGTCCTCCATCATCACACCGGTACCCAAGAAGACACCCATCACCTGCCTGAATGATTACCGGCCGATCGCTCTGACCCTGGTAGTCATGAAGTGCTTCAAGCGGATCCTTCTGAGGCACATCAGAGACATCATCCCTACGGACCCGGACAGCCTTCAGTTTGCATACAGAGGGCACCGGTCAACAGAGGATGCTGTCTCCCTCACCCTGCACACAGCCCTGACTCACCTGCAGCATCCAAACACCTACGTCAGGATGCTATTCGTGGACTTCAGCTCAGCTTTTAACACCGTCATCCCAGACAAGCTGGCACTGAAGCTACGTGAGGTGGGTCTGTCTGTGTCTCTGTGCCACTGGATCAGAGACTTCCTCACCAACAGGCCTCAGGTGGTGAGAATAGGGGACATGACATTGTCCTCTCTGGTCCTCAACACAGGCACGCCGCAGGGCTGTGTGCTCAGCCCAGCCCTCTTCACCCTGTTTACACACGACTGCACTGCCATCCACCCCACCAACTCAGTTGTGAAGTTCGCGGACGACACTACAGTAGTGGGTCTCATCTCGGACGACAACGAGACCCACTACAGAGAGGAGACCTAGCACCTCACTCAGTGGTGTTCAGCCAGCAACCTGGTGCTGAACACAGGGAAGGCCAAGGAGGTCATTGTGGACTTTAGGAGGTCCAGGAAGACGGATCACGCCCCCCTTCTCATAGACCGAGAAGTGGTGGAGCGTGTGGACAACATCAAGTTTCTGGGCCTCCACATCACATCTGACCTCTCTTGGTCCATAAACACCTCCCACCTGGTGAAGAAGGCACAACAAAGACTCTTCTTCCTCAGGAAGCTAAAACGTGCTGGACTCTCCTCTCGGCCGCTTGTGAACTTCTACAGGACCACCATTGAAAGCATCCTCTGCCTCAGTGTGACAGTGTGGTATGGCAGCTGCACGGCACTGGAGAGGAAAAAACTGGCACGGGTGGTAAGAACTGCTCAGGGCATTGTGGGCTGCCCCCTTCCAGACCTGGACTCTATATACGCAGGCCGGGTCACGAAGAGGGCCAGATCCATTGCCACGGACCCCAGCCAACCGGGCCACAGACTGTTTGTACCGCTACCATCAGGCAAGCGGTACAGAAACATACGGACTACAACAAACAGACTAAGGGACAGCTTCTTCCCCAGAGCTGTCAGAGCCATCACCCCCTGCAGCCTCCCTAACACACCTCACCACCCCTCAGACACTCACACTTTCCCCCCATGCTGCCACACCCAAGCATCCCCACCATGAACAAGAGACAATCATCTGCACTTGCACTTGCCACCTTCACCCTATTCTGTTGCTCTGCTGTACTGTACTTCTACTACATTTATCGATCGTATTGTATAGTACCTATAGCATTTCTACAGCACTCCACAGTATTTTATTGCACTCTTGTTGTATCCTATAGTATTTTATTGCATCTTATTGCACTTTTATTGTAATTTATAATATTTTATTTTATTTTATTGTATTTTTCTTGCACATGGGAGCTGCAAAGCCAATTTCATTGAACATGTTCAGTGACAATAAAGATAATCTAATCTAATCTAATCTAATTTTTATATATATATATATGTATATATATATAAATATATATGTATATATGTATATATATTCTCATTCATAGGATATATATAGATATATTCTCATTCATAGGATATATATATAATCTCATTCATAGGATATATACTGTATATAATATTATGTATATATATATATATATATATATATATATATATATATAATCTCATTCCTAGGATATATATTTTATATATGGGAAAGCTAAGGTTTAGAGTATTAACAGTAATACACTTTAACACTGATGTAAACTTTAACAAACATAAACTGTGACACAAAAAACCAAAGGCTTACAATGACCCTATTACAAAGGGGATGGAAAACTAATTGCATTTTAACTGACATACAAGCAGGAAAGGTCTGTAAAATAACACCTGAACAGGCCTAACGTTAACTTTCCAAATGTCCCTGATGGATTTAAGGTGGAGTAACATTAACACACATCGACTCAGCTATTTATTGATTATTAAACAATGCTGCTATTGTCCAAAGTAAAATAGCAAGTTAACACTCTGCTCCAACAACGGTAACTTCTTCACTTCTTCCTCTTCTTTCCTTATTTTCCTTCACTGGGCGCCGGATGGCTTCAGTCTTTGGGACATTGTGATTCCGCTACAGTATCAGTAAATCTCTCTCTTGGGGTCTCGGTCAGGTCAGCTTCAGGCAGCTCGTCTCTCGACCCGCCCTGCTCACAGAGGACAGGTACAGTGCAACAAGCCAGGAACCCAGAAAAAAGGCCTCTCCGTTATTTAATAGTCTCTGCTATGACGTTATATTGCTGTGGGCTTATATAATATTTCGAAAAAACAGTAGTAATGACATATTGTTTTATTTCGTCTACCCCCCGTTTTCAGCGCCTCCCGCGGATGACGCCGCCCCTAGCATTTGCATTTGCCTATACTGCCTATGCCCAGGGCCGGCTCTGGTCAGTGCCACCGGTTGGTAGTCCGAGAAACCACTGGGCTGCGGCGTCTTTGGCACTGGAACGAGGCAGGAAGTCTTCCATACCACAGGGACCCTCTGGAGGCTCCGGCTCATGTTGAAGACACGATGAAAAACTCCACAGAGCTGTTCGCCGCAGGCTCTGAGCACCCGTGGGCTGACACCGTCTGGGCATGCAGCCTTACCGGGCGGGGAGTTTGCTCAGCTATCTCCTAACATGAAGCGGTGTAAACAGTGCAGGTCGAGGAGGGGGAGAGTTGAAGTCCATAGTGAGAGGAGGGCAGGTAGCATGGGAGCCAGGAGGAGAAGGGGGGGTCAGAAGCGGTCGTGGCTGGAGAGAGTCAACAGGAGAGCCAGCAGGGGCTGGGGCTGCAGTGTCAAACCTATTGAAGAACAGATTTAACTTATTGGCCCTAGCCACACTACCATCAGCTCCATTGCTAGTTGGTCTGAAACCGGTGATGGTCCTCATATCACTCCAGACCTCCCTCACAGGGCTGGCCCAAGGCATAAGCGAACTAAGCAGCTGCTTAGGGTCCCGTGACCACTAGGGGGCCCCCAAGAGCAATTAATTATTAATTATTTTTTTCCATGTGTGAGTGATGATGATTCATATATTATCGAATGCACATTCTTGTACAAAAACAAACAAACAAAAAAACCCAACAACAAAGAGTGTAGTTTCCTACTGCCTCTCTGCTCAAAATGTCAGAGCTCCGCTAATAACGTGTGCAGTGCGCACTGAGCATCCAGGAGCTAGGAGCAGGTGAAAGATGTCGCAAAAAAGGACTTACTCTTCAGGGGCTGAAAAAACAAAAAGGAAGAAAGAGGAAGAGGAGAAAAAACGACAAGATAGAGGTATGTCCTGGTAATGTAACATTTGTTGCTATTTTTTTCCAAATACGTTTACCTATAATAGCAAATTTGCTAGCTAACATTAGTTCAAAACGTCTTACTAGGTTAGATAGCTTACTATTCAACGTTTTTGTGTTTGTGTAATACTTTGAATAAGTTGATTCTCAGTGTATATATATTAATTTTGGTCGCCTTTTGGCATCAAAACAACGTTTTTGATAACAATGTTTGATAACAAATGTTTAATAACTAACGTTAATTACAAACGCGGTGACGTTTGCTAGCAATATGGTTTTGCATTAAATAATTAATTACATTAACTTATAGTTTATGGTATGTTGTTTGCAATTGTTTGCTGCAGAGCACAGTAAATTATGTGAGTAAATAAACATATTCCTTTTACACCATCTCTCTCTTATGCTCATACCTTATATGAAACTTCTCCAGGAACACTGTTAAAATATTTTGGAGGAGGCACTGACTCAGCCCAGGGGCAATCCACCTCCTCAGGAGCAGCCAAGGCTGATGAATCAGGTGATCAAAAACTGTCACCATATATATTTAATTTCTAGTCAAAGGATCTCATTAAGATACTAATATAAGATATAATCATATGACAAGGGATATGTTTTTCATCTCAGGTCCATCTCTATCCTCTGCTCCCAGTGTCCTCTCTGCAACCTCAGCTGTACCTGGTAAGTTAACAACAAAACAGCCTTTAATTGCTCAGTGCACTGCAGAACATATTGATGCCGATGATATTTTTTAATATAAGATATAAGATATAATCATATGAAAAGGGACATGATTTTAGACAAATCCATATTATTTCTTTTTTTTTGGATCAAATATTTATTTATTTCCATTCAAACACAATGCCATGATGATGTACAGTCACTGAACATACCACTACATCAGTTCAGCGGCCACACCCTGCCAAAATCGCGCAACGGGAGGGCACTCCCACATCATGTGAAGGAAAGTGCCAGTGGTTTTCAATGTACACAGGGTGCATGAGGGATCATTGATAACTTTCATAAAATGTAGTTTACGAGGGGTCAGGTAGGTCCTGTGTATAAAATTATGATGGATCTGCTGATGATCAGAGTTTCGTGAGGCGAGTTTGATACTGGCCCACACCTTGTCCCAGTCAAAATCCTGATCCAATCCGGGGACATCACCCCTCCATAACCTGTCAACTGGGAGCGTTTTGTAGGAGGCCTCAAGCAGGTGTAAGTATAGAGTGGATACCATTCCCCTCGCAGCTCTTTTAGTAATAATCAGCTCATGAAGTGGATGTGTGGGCAGAGGGTGTTGCCACGGCACCCCGTGTGCTTTAAGGGCTGCTCTCAGTTGTAGATAGAAAAAGAAGGAGGTGCCTGGCAGATTAAAGCTATTCTTTATATCTTGAAAGGAGCGTAAACCATCTAAGCCGCAAATATCACCCAAAAACTGTATCCCTCCTTTTCCCACTGGGAGTAGGTGACCGGTCTCCCCCCGATCAGTAAACCTTTGTTATGAAAAATTGGAGATTGCATGTGCCATCTGCAAGATGTATTACAAATCCTTTCCACTGAGCGCCAGACCTGGATCAGATGGGTCACAATGGGCCTGAAATTTAATTGACTCTGCCTCACAGAAATATTTGCAAATAAAACATCTGCCAAAGACCACGGGTGCACCACTCCTTCTTCCATTGTACGCCAAGAAACTGCTGTCTGAGGGTCAAACCATACAACAACGGGTCTGAGAGTGAAGGACCAATGGTAAAGTTTAAAGTTTGGCACCGCTAATCCCCCATCGAGTCTCCTACGCTGTGGACAGTGGCAGATCTAAGACGGGGTCTCTTCCCACTCCATATGAATTTCGAGACAGCCGCATGAAGCTTACTCCAGTATCCAGCAGGAGGAGAGAGGAGGACCATGGAGCTGACAAAATTTATTATGGGCACTACATTCATCTTGACAATAGAAATACATGCCTGGAGTGAGTTGGGCAGACTGGCCCATCTTTCTAAGTCACCCAAAATTTGTTCAGTGTCTCAGTATAATTGTGCTTCACAATAAGATGTAGAGAGGAAAACATGTCAATGCCCAGATATTTAAAATGTGTAACTGAGGGAATATTGGAGGGTAAAGCAGAGGTCTTGGCAGCTTCATTCAAAAGCATCAAAGCTGATTTTGACCAATTGATTTTGAAACCTGATAGTGCGCCAAACTCATCCAACAATGTTAGGAGGTGGGGGGCAGACTGCAACGGGTCTCCAAGAAAGACTAAAATGTCGTCAGCGTAAAGTGCCAGGTGATGGTGTGTGTTGTGAACAGTTATGGGTTTAATAACCGACATCATCTGGGCCAAAGGCTCAAGCGACAGAGCGAATAGCGTCGGACTCAAGGGGCAGCCCTGGCGGGATGATCTAGATACTGGGAACAGACTGAAACAAATGTTAGCTGTAAGAACCATTGCAGAGGGGTTTGAATATAACAACTGTATCATTTTTATAAAGCCTTCCCCGAAACCCATCGCCCCCAAAACCGACCACAAAAAAGACCACTCAAGGCGGTCAAACGCCTTCATGGCGTCCAGGGATAAAACAGCTGCCGGGGTTTTGATGTCTGTTGCTGCATCAATTATATGTAGCAATCGGCGAACATTGTCAGAGGCCAGACGGGACTTCATAAAGCCGGTCTGGTCACAATGAACTAGTGATGGTATATGAGGTTGCAGGCGGTGGGAGATTGCCTTGGCATATATTTTAACATCAGCGTTCAACAGACTTAGGGGCCTATAGTTACCACATTCTGTTGGGTTTTTATCTTTCTTCAGTAGTAAGGTTATTACAGCTATATTGACATCCCTAGAGAAAGCCCCTTTCTGTATTGAAAAGTTGATCATGCTGAGAAGCAATGGGCCAAGAAGATCTCAGAAGGCTGCATAAAATTGGTGGTATGCTGTCGAGCCTGGGTGATTTGCCCCTTTGCATGCTGAGCACAGCCTTCTTAAGTTCTTCAAGAGTAATCGGTTTTGCTAAGTCATTTGCCTCCTCCACTGCAAGACGAGGTAACTTCAAACAAGCCAAAAAATTGTCACATTTGACTTTATCGAGAGATGTGTTTGATTTGTACAGGTCAGAGTAAAAACTACGAAAGGTATTGTTGATCTGCGTCGGGTCCGTGGTGACAGCTCCTGACTGTAATTTGACTGAAGAGATATTTGAGAACTGCTCGTTCGACCTGATCTTCACCGCCAACAAGTGGCTAGGCCTTGATCCATGAAAATAATACCGCTGTCTGGTCCTGTGGATTAAAAACTCTGACGTCTGAGGATGATGTTAATATCTTTTTTGACCACTTCTTGCTGTGTGACTATTTGTTCCGAGAAATTGGCAGAGAGTGCAGATTCTAGTTTTGCTAGTTTGCATTCCAATTCATGCAATTTACAGATCCGGGCCTTTCGCTGGTTAAAGGCAAATAGTGTGGCATTGCTCCTGATAAAACCTTTAATTGAGTCCCAAAGTATTCTAGGATCATTGACCGAGTCGACATTGAACTCCAAGAATTCCTTAAGCTTTTCTGTAAATTGTGTCCTGAATTCCTCCTGTTTTAACAGGGTTGTATTGAGGCGCCACTTCCGGGCGCGAGGGGAAGCGCTGATGAGTATCGCTGAGCAGAGCACGCCTTTATGATCGGAGAGGGCTATGCGAAGCAGAGATACACTATGAATATTTTGAAATAGTTTAGGGGATGCAAATATGTAGTCGATTCTTGAGGAAGATTTGTGTCGAGCAGAGAAAAAGGAGTAATCACTTATTGATGGGTTTGTCAAGCGCAACAAATCTGTGAGCCCTAGGCTGTTAGCCCAGGCCTGTAAGGCCGCAGACGCCAGTTTCTGATCCCTTGTCTCAGATTTGCCAGTCCTACGCCTTCCAAACCGCGTTGAAGTCTCCCCCCACAATGAACGAATAATCACTCAGCTCCAGCATACTACTTGACAAATTGTCATAAAAAACTCTGTCAAAACAGTTTGGTGCATACACCGAAATGAAGGCTATTTTCCTGTTGCTAATTTCTGTCTTAACAATTGTCAGCCTGCCCTCTGCATCAGACCAAGTGTCTTGAATTTTCATTCCAAAGCTACGTCTGGCTACGATAGCCACATCCTTGGTCTTCGTTCCAGATGTGGAGGAAGCTATCACATGATAATGTTTATCCGCAAGGCGTCTAATATCAGCAGCCAAGAGATGCGTCTCCTGTAATAATGCTATGTCAATTTTCCTCTACTAATCCTTTTGTGAGGGCTATTCAAACCGCCTGCGTTCCAACTCAGAAAATTAAGTTCAGGCATGATTTAGGGTGTTGGCTTCTCTCTCTGCACAAAAAGAAAGTAACCACGTAATCCACAGTGTAAGCCAACAACAACAAAAAAGTTTAAGCCCGCCCCCCTCCCAGTCCAACCCCCCACCCAGTCCAACCCCCCAAGAGCACAAGAACATGCCCTGGCTATGAACCCACCCCTATCACTTGGCTCCGTGACCATGGTCGGAAATTGGGCGGCAATAGGACAGTGGTTGCAGGCCCCCCCCAGGTCAAATTACATAACAGAACATCCCAAGGGAGTCATCCCTTCAATACTTAAACCAGCTGCAACTATTCAAAGTATATGCAGCACAAAGCATAGTGTAACTGTGATTTCAAGTAACCGACTAAGGTAGTGGTCTTACCGTTATATGCGTAAGTACCACCAGGTGTATAACTATAAACTACTCTATAGTGTGAGGAAATCTCTTAACATGCAAAAACAAGGATGCTCCTCAGCTAATCCTGTGTTATAACATTAAACTATTGATAAATCAAGTCAGCCAGGGAGTCATTGCAGTGAAACAGACCAACACTCAGGTAGATCGAGGCAGATAACATTGCACAATTACTTCGTGACAGAAGTTGCACACCTCATGACAATAACAGCAACTCATAGTGACTGGGGATTATCTCGACTTGTGGTGAGCAAAACAAAATAATTAGGTCAACTCAAGCTGTCAATGAAAACATCACAAAATCCCCAGATGCGATTGCATCATAACAAAAGGAATAAATCTGCATTTAGGAAGATACCTACACTGTGTTCCAAATTATAATGCAAATGATATTTTTCTCAGATTTTCCTAAATAGTCGATGCAAACGACAGTCAGCATAATTTTCAAGTCATCAACTGTTATTTAATGAATTCAAATGTTATTGAACAAACCTCCCAATGACAACAGTATTTTTTCAAAAATAAAAAACTTAAAACGCACTGTTCCAAATTATTACGCACAACAGAGTTTTATAACATTTAAAGGTTGTTAATAACTGAAAAAGCTCATTTTTTGAATTTGCAGCATTAGGAGGTCATAGTTAGTGAAATCAAAAGCTATTTCAATCAAAAATGTCTTAACAGGTCAAGTTACATTTTAACATAGGACCCCTTATTTGATAGCAGCTTCACAATTCTTGCATCCATTGACCTTGTGAGTTTTTGGACAGTTTCTGCTTGAATTTCTTTGCAGGATGTCAGAATAGCCTCCCAGAGCTGCTGTTTGGATGTGAACTGCCTCCCACCCTCATAGATCTTTTGCTTGAGGATGCTCCAAAGGTTCTCAATAGGGTTGAGGTCAGGGGAGGATGGGGGCCACACCATGAGGTTCTCTCCTTTTATGCCCATAGCAGCTAATGATGCAGAGGTATTCCTTGCAGCATGAGATGGTGCATTGTCATGCATGAAGATGATTTTGTTACGGAAAGCACGGTTCTCCTTTTTGTACCATGGAAGAAAGTGGTCAGTCAGAAACTTCACATACTTTACAGAGGTCATTTTCACACCTTAAGGGACCTTAAAGGGGCCAACCAGCTCTCTCCCCATGATTCCCGCCCAAAACATGACTCCACCACCTCCTTGCTGACGTCACAGCCTTGTTGGGACATGGTGGCCGTCCACCACCCATCCACTACTCCATCCATCTGGACCATCCAGGGTTGCACGGCACTCATCAGTGAACAAGACTGTTTGAAAATTAGTCTTCATGTATTTCTGGGCCCACTGCAGCCGTTTCTGCTTGTGACCATTGTTTAGGGGTGGCCGAATAGAAGGTTTACGCATAACTGCAAATGTCTGGAGGATCCTACACCTTGATGTTCGTGGGACTCCAGAGGCACCAGAGGCTTCAAATATCTGTTTGCTACTTTGTAATGGCATTTTAGCAGCTGCTCTCTTAATCCGATGGTTTGTCTGGCAGAAACCTTCCTCGTTGTGCCTTTATCTGCACGAACCCGTGTGTGCTCTGAATCAGCCACAAATCTCTTAACAGTACAATGATCACGCTTAAGTTTTCATGAAATATCTAAGGTTTTCATACCTTGTCCAAGGCATTGAACTATTTCACGCTTTTTGGCAGCAGAGAGATCTTTTTTCTTTCCCATATTGCTTGGAAATGGTCATCTGCATAATAATGTGGAACGCCCTTCATAAGTAGTTTTTCCTTAATTGGGCTCACCTGGCAAACTAATTGGTCACAGGTGTCTGAGATTGATTTCAGTGATCTAAAGAGCCCTGTGACACAATACCATCCATGAGTTTAATTGAAAAACAAAATATGTAATCTTTATAACACTTAATTAAAATTTGCGTAATAATTTGGAACACGGTGTAGACCTGAGACTAACTAGACACTTTAATATTAGGTCAAAAAACACCAAAAAAAGGCAGTGAAGTGTAATGTGCATGCTACCTTGCTTCAGCATTCATTGTAATGACCACAGCTCGAACAGGTGCTTAAACTTGAATGTGGAAGAAAAGGGAAAGATGATCCACCGTACTCCGTTGTGCCATCCGCCACGTCAAAAAGGAAAAGCGGCTGAGAGCTAGGTGTGAAGATAGTCCGTGACGACTTCAGGAATGAAGGAGAAAATGTCATCTTAATTAGTCCACGGACTAACTTATTCCAGGAAGATTATGGATGATGAGACTTGTATAAATCCGTAAGCTGCGGTTTGCATCAGGACGACGATCCGGGACTGTTTATGGGTTCTCCGCCGCCACCTGTGAGGTACTGGCCCGGGTGTGCCGGCTGACCGCCCCCAAAGCCAGAGCCAAAAATTCAACTCCTCTTTCTCGCATGGTGTCCATCACCTGGGTAAATGCCTGTTGACGCTTGACTGTGTGGTTACTATAATCAGCGGCGAATCTCACTCTCTTGCCGTCAACGGTGATTGGAACCTTCTTCGCAGCTCGGAGGATCGCCTGCCGCAACGTGTAGCGGAGGATGTTAAAGATGAGAATGCGGGGCCTGTCACGGTCAGGGCGCCCATTGTAGATCCGGTGGGCCTGCATTATCTCTGGCTGCTCAGACTGGAGAGACGGGAACCACTCCGGCAGTGCTCGGTTCAGATATTGCACACGATTTGATCCCTCGACCCCCTCTTTCAAACCGATGACACGAACGTTGCAGCGTCTGCTCCTGTCCTCCATGTCCGCCAGTTTAAGTTCAAGCATATGCAGCACCGACTCGTGGTTAGCCACTGCTCTCGAGTTTTCTTTGACAGTGTCCTTCAGGGCCGAAATATCTGCTTTCACCACTCCAATACTCGTCGAGAGCAAGGCCAGATCAGACTGAATCAGGTTCATTTTATCCTCTGTGCCTTTACCCATTTCGTGAAGTTGAGCGAACCGAGGCTCGAGATATTCACGTTGTCTCTCCATTAGCGTGTCCGCAATAGCATCCAGTTCAGTAGCACGAGTCCCTTTGTTTGACTTCGCGGCGGCACCGCCTGCACTGTTCTTCTTCCCAGATTCAGTAATTTTTGCCCCAAATGATTAAAAGCGCCACGAATAACAGCATAAAAAATGACTTGAAAGGATAGACTAGTCAAAAACGGGGAGAATGGGGGAAGCGCAAACAGCCTAAGCCACCATTTTATCCAGCCGGTCACGTGACCTCAAATCCATATTATATCAAAACTTCTCAAGCAATTTTCAGTTGTTCCACAGGCATTTTTTTTCTTATTAAAAGCTATAGCTGTACTGCAAATCTGGTGTCTGCACTAATCACTGTGGATTACAATCTAACTACAACAAAAAGTTCTCACATTTAGTTTTACAAGTGTATTCGTAATGACAGAGTAGAATAAGTAGAATAGGTTTAGTGTATAGTAAATGGTTTGCATTTTTATAGCGCTTTTCCAGTCTAACGACAGCTCAAAGAGCTGTACAATACATGCCACATTCACCCATTCACACACACATTCATACACTGATGACAGAGGCTGCCATGCAAGGCGCCAACTGCTCATCAGGAGCAATTTGGGGTTCAGTATCTTGCTCAAGGACACTTCAACAACTGGTGACCTTCCGATCACTAGATGACCTGCTCTACCCACTGAGCCATGATCAATAATCATTATTATTGGCAGTAATAGAGGGCCCCAAAATCAAATTTTGCTTAGGGCCCCATGGAGGCTTGGGCCGGCCCTGCTCCCTCATGTTATTCTGCTGGAGTTTCCAGCTTCCTTCTGTAGCCGTACTTAGCCTCTTTGATCTTGGCATTCACGTCCCTCTGAGGGGCCATCCAGACGGGCGAAAATTATCTTTTTTTTTCTCCGTCTTCCTCTGCGTCATTTCAAGAATATTTGCGTCCATACAGATCCACTGAAAACGACCGAAAACTCTGTAGTTCATATTCCAGGCCGATAGGTGGTGCTTGACATTCACCATAATGGAGAAGAAGACATGGAGCATGCGCAGAAAGCTTGCACGCTGTAAACAGACAGTAGACGGAGAAACCGAACACAACAAGAAGAAGATGAAAATGGCTAGTGCAAGGAATCCAGAATTGTAAGGCGAGTAAGTTGCAAGAAAGGCTCAATATCTTCTGCGCACGAACACAAGCATGTAGTCTGCCACTGTTGTTGTTGTTGTTATAAGACGTCACGGGGTTCAGAGGTCAGAGGCAAGAGGTTGAGGGGTGGGGCGATGGCGTTAACGTTTCGGAAAGTATGTGGATTCGCTGTCCACATGAAAACGGGAGGGCTGCGTTTTCGGATTTTTCCACCTTGAGACCCAGTTTCAAAAAACTGCATATTCAGGCGCTGCGTTTTCAGGATCCGTGTGGACGGTCGGCCAAAACGATGAAATACATGTGCTTTTTCGCAAAAGAACGTTTTTGTCTGGACGGCCTCAGCTCCTCCCTGTTGCCACCTCTGAAAGCCCTCTTCTTCCGGTTAAGTATGGCTTTGATGTCTTTTGTTACCCAAGGCTTGTTGTTTGGGTAACAATGCACAGTCCTTGCTGGGACAATGCCGTCCACACAGAAATTGATGTAGTCTGTAATGCACTCAGTAAGCCCATCAATGTCCTCTCCATGCGGCTCACAGAGTACATTCCAGTCAGTCACCTCAAAACAGACCTGCAGTGCCATGAGTGTGGATAAAAACTGTTTGTAAGTCTGGTTGTTCTGGCTTTCACGCTCCCTGTAGCGTCTGCCAGATGGTAGCAGTGTGAACAGACGCTACAGGAGCATGAAAGCCATTAAAGAATACTCTGTTAACATTCAAAATAAAATAATATGGCATTCACATGTGAAATGTACATTTTATTTTAGCCCTTTCCGAAAGCAAACACTTAAACTAGCTAAAAAAAAATCGGCATTAAAGCTCCCCTTCAACCCCGCAAAATGAAAAAAAACCCTTAAACCTTTTTTCTTTTTTTTGAATCAGATGAATAGGTTGATTTTGATGCTATGCCATGAATGACCGGTACCAGCGGCTCAGCGCAACTCGCCTTGCCTCTCCTCGCCTAGCAGTACTGGTCGTCATAGCAACGCGGTGCAGCAGAGACCAGATCTGGCCAACTGGTAGAGACCAGATCTGTCTAATCTGTGGGCGTATGTGTCGCCATGGCTGGCTTGGAACCTCAGCGGAAGTGCTACGAATAATAGTGCAAGGTACTTTTCACACCTTTTCTGTCGCGTCACTCCTCAGATATTAAGCCTGGACTTGCAACCTATTCTGACAGCACTGAACCAATAAGGCAGAATGAGGATAAAGATGTATAGGTGCACTCATACTGTCCATAGGTCCATGGACCTATCTGAAGTCAAGGTCTATCTATGAGGATCCTGGTTTTTTGTTGTAGTTGAAGGTAACTATCAAAAGCAGAAGCAGGCACACTAATAAAGCAGGGCAGGGAGACGAATGTGAAAATGAATATATCTGAATAATACTTCTGCATTGCAGCCTCTGAAGCTTATTTTGAGCAGCCCAAAAGTAGAAACCAAAGATTTATCACTGGTCCAAAACAGCATCTGTTGCTGCTCTCTTCCCATTCATTTTCTATTATTAATAAAATGTTACCAGAAAAGCCTAGAGAAGAGAGACAGAAAGCCAGACAGGAAGAGAAAAGAGAAAAAAAAGGGCGGGGGGTGGGGGGAGTACAAAATATAACATAACAGTTGTGAAGTCCAGTAACTACAAATAAGTACATCTGTAACAGACCTTTAAGCTGCTAAAATCAATTTAATTTAGGTTCAGGTTTCCCGGGCCACACCAACACAGCGAGAAGGACACAAATGAGTTAAAGAATGGTTTCCTTTTTATTAACAAAATCTCTTTTAAAATTATCAATATAACCTCAATGGTTAATCACATTCCATACAAAACACTAAAGGCTAGGAGTCCAGAAAGAAATCACTCTATGTGCAGAGGTTTAGAGATACCAACTAGTCCAGTTCAGTCCAGTGTCTTAGTCACTCCAGGTTTTGCCACGTTGCACCTGCCCACCTGCCGGGGAGCCGGTTACCACGGCGTAGTCCGATTTAGGGTGAGCCAGTGTAGGTCTTGTGGATTCCGCTTCTGTTCCCCACTCAGCCATTCCTGAAAGAAAGATTCACTGAACAATGTGACTTGTGAGCCCGTGTCAAGCAAGCAGGGCAATTTCACTCCTGCGACTATTATTTCAACCTCTGGACACACACCAACCATAGATTACTTGTCTGTTCGATTCCCCTGATCCCCCTCCCCAACCACTTGGCTCCCAGTGGCTGGGGCAGTTAGTTTAACTGCCTCTTATCCTGTTGGCAGTGTCTCTGGATATGACCAGCCTTACCGCAGCCTCTACAGATGGGTTGTCCCCATTGGTCCCATCCAAATGTTTGCTGCTGTCGTCTGGGGGAGGGTGTATAGCGACTTCCTTGGACCCGACCCCTAGGGGGTGGAGTTGGGTCTCTGTGCACAGCTGGGGTGCTCTGTGGGAAGCTGGCGTTTTATCTCTTCTGTAAGAGTCTCTTTAATAATAGAAAGTTGGTCTTTCATTTCTTTCCTTAACTCTGCTCTTACCGTTTCCCTCCACTCTTCTAGGCTAGATGTTGTTATGGCCTGTTGTGGCTGTGACACAGACACGTGATGCGCAGGCAGACTCCATTTTGAGTTCGGCCTCCAATGCTTTACCTTCTTTACACACTTCACCGAAGGACATTGTAGGATTTTTACGCACCTGACGTTGAAGTTCTTGTTGCACTGTACCAGGCTTTAAACCCAGGACAAGTTGGTCTCGTATCGTCATCTCATCCTGGGCAGAGCCAGCCGGCTCATGTTCTCGCCATGTGGCAAACAGTTCACGGAGCCTGAGGATGTAAACAGCAACAACTTCCTCCTCCTGTTGTTGACATTTGAAAAATTTTGCCCTGAGCTGGGCCACCGGGATTACTCGTCTGTATAGTTTATTTAGCTCCTGCAACATGGCTGCACTAGTTGAGCATTTAGTTGAGTCTAGTAGCCGCATCTCTCTTTTAGCTTCACCTTCGAGTGCCCCAAAAATAAAATCAATTTTCTGTTCCTCATCTAGACCCTGTGCCCTCAGCATCGCTTGAACTTGCCCCTTCCATTCTGAAAAATTCATTTTGATTGGGTCACCATTAAATTTGGGATCCATGGGACCCCCATAAACCACGGCATCATCATTGCATTTATCACTGGTTGACCTGCCGGATTATTCTCTATCTGGGCCCCATTTCCTTGTGTTACACTACGACCCACTCCTTCAGACTTGCAATTCGTTTTCATCTGCCATTCTACACCATGTGACGTGGGAGGGGAAACCCTGCCGACAACGCCACTTATGTAACAGACCTTTAAGCTGCTAAAATCAATTTAATTTAGGTTCAGGTTTCCCGGGCCACACCAACACAGCGAGAAGGACACAAATGAGTAAAAGAATGGTTTTCTTTTTATTAACAAAATCTCTTTTAAAATTATCAATATAACTTCAATGGTTAATCACATTCCATACAAAACACTAAAGGCTAGGAGTCCAGAAAGAAATCACTCTATGTGCAGAGGTTTAGAGATACCAACTAGTCCAGTTCAGTCCAGTGTCTTAGTCACTCCAGGTTTTGCCACGTTGCACCTGCCCGCCTGCCAGGGAGCCGGTTACCACGGCGTAGTCCGATTCACGCAGTCCAGCGCCGGGATTTCCTGCAGCCGAGCCACCAAGAGAAGTCATGCATGTCCGTCAATGACCATGCTGCCATCGCTGCTGCTCCGCCTGCACCCTCGGACCCGGTGCCCTCAACACACAAACGGAGGTGGACTAAAAACACACACAGTGGACTCGATCCACCAACTTAGCTCACACAGAGGGACGGCTTCACCGGCCGAGAGCAGGAGGGCCGTGCTGCGACCGTCTGAAGAGCTGCAAACAATGAATCCCCAGCTGCTTCCGGTGTCTCCGTTGGCGTCCGCGGAAACTGGCATCCTCCTTATTTGGCAGGACGAATGCCACTGGCGAATGAGGTCACTGTGCATACATGTGCCTTTGTTTTGACAGTTCAAGAGAGGCAGGTAAACACACTCATAGTAAACAGTTCAATCTGGTCCATCGCTACTTTGGCACACAGCAACATAACAAGATCACACATTAAAATCATGCAAAGTTCGTATTAAAAAAGGGGATCACACCACTGAACAGCATATAAAATTGTCACTGTGAAGTTTACCATACATCACACTGCTTAACATGGCATTCTGTATGCTATGATACATCCAGTCTTGTAACATAAATGACTTTGAGGTATTTGTTGTGTCATTAATGTACATTAACCAACTTACTTTACACATGTAAACGAGAAATCACTTTTGATTCTTCATCACAAAGGTGATGCGAACCTCACTCTCCAGAAGTAGTTTGAATGGGGTTGGAGCATTTCAACATTTGTGTGAAAACACACTATTTTTGAGGAGACCTCAGGATAATTTCCAGCTGTGTTTGTGTAGAGGGTTGGAAACAGTTGAAAACAATAGGAGAAAATAGAAACAGTAGGAGAAAGTTGATAAGAGAAAAACAGACACCCCTATAATTTTTTATGATCATTTTTCATTCTTTTCATTCATTTAATCATTCACTTGCACTCACACTACTACATTGCTATGGCACGTTCAGGCCGCTAGGTTGTGCATCGCTCTAAATAGGATTTACATGTAAAGAGGACGAATATATCCTGCTGCTGTGAAGTTAACAACAGTGCAACGTGTATCTCCTTTATTCTTACCCCAGGTCAGTAAAAATGCATTTTAATAAGTTGTACATGCTATGTGTTAAGAGTTGAATGTGTGACTCGAGGATTAGTTGTGTACATATGAGTCAAAGTAACAAGTTATAGAGAGAGTTTGATGTGGATTGAGAGACGGCTGGTATGCTAACTAGCTAATGCTAAGCAGACCTGCATTGTAGTGTGTGAAGCTGACCCAGAATAACAGGAAAATACCTGTGAATGCACCAGCGATGTGCACAAGGGGGGGGCCTCGTGGCCCAATTGTTGAAAAACGCGTGCTAAAGTGCCCTCCTGGGAGCCAAAACATGCGCTAAAGTGCCCTCTTGGGAGCCAAAAAAGCGTGCCAAAGTGCCCTCTTGGGAGGCAAAACGCGCACTAAACTGCCCTCTTGGGAGCCAAAGCGCGCGCTAAAGTGCCCTTCTTTTCGCCCCTGCCCTTCAAAAAGTCTGTGCACGCCACTGGAATGCGCTAAATGTATTCTGCACTTTATTAATGAATCTGTTCTCATGCAATATGTGGTTTTCTGTTCTTATCTGTAGCCAAATGGATATATTTGTGGGTTATTGCCAAAACCAGGAAATGCTATTGTGAAGTCATTGTGCCCCGCCATTGATCGAGTGAATGCATTAAGAATATAGTTGTTGTATTTCCACATTGTGAGAAAATGTGTTTTCTGAAAATGGTGTAATGTTGATTCAGGATAATGTTTGATTCATGACTGGTTCGAGAGAACATGGACAAAAAGTAGATTATATAGCCTATAGAGTAAAAAGGTAATTTCAGAATATTGGAGAAACTGTGTTGGTTAAAAATTGCATGGTAAAAACAAATTCATTTATTATTTTTCATGAACATGAGAGGATGTCTCATTATTGTTTTGAAGTGGATTTGTTTAAGGGGTCCAAATGGCATAATTGAGTTGTACTTTTGTTAAGAAGATGAACATGTGAGCAATATGACAGTGGGACGGAAGCTCAGGCCATTAGCCATTTACATGTTAAGAGAAGAAATAAATCCTGCTGCCATGAAGTTAACAACGGCGCAACGTGTATCTCCTTTATTCTTACCACAGGTAAGACCGAGGACTTGCAGCCTCCCTGGCTATCCAGTTAGGGAGGCAACATTTGTAGCAACAAAACACAGGCTTTATTAATGCGACGTCTTAATTAATTGAAGCCATGTTTGTGAAAACCAAAGCAGGTATTTCAATCCAAAACAAAAGTACAGTGCTGTTATCCGATAAAACTGAATTAAATTGAAAGACACATTTAATTGCAACATGAAGAAATTTAAAGTTTCAACATATTTGTGATTTGCAGGAACATACATTGCCAACACTTACTTTTATGTGATGGGTTGAGAACATGCCCCTGTTTATATCAAATTTGGGAAAGCCTTAGTAATTTGCTGAATTTTTGCCAACATCAGTCTGTTTTTTTAAGGACATTTTCTAAAGAAACACAGTTGTAAAATTATTAGTTGGATATATTTGACTAAAATATATAGTATTTTATCTGCCTCCACTTTAGACATTAGCAACTTATAAATCAAAAACTCTTTCCAAGGTCACAGCAAATTGTAGAGTTACTGGATCTCCTTACTGCACTTTAATCTACCGTACTTTCCGGACTATAAGCCGCTACTTTTTCCCCATGCTTTGAACCCTGCGGCCTATACAACGGTGCGGCTAATTTATGGATTTTTACAGCTAACGGCCACTAGGGGACCTCCTCAATCTATGGATTGTACAGGTTACGTCCCCCACCTTTAACGCCTGGTTTATTATTACGCTTCTGCGTCGCGGCGACAGCGTAGCTACGTCGTCGACCCTACACCGTCATTGAGCATTCGGAGTTCTGCGTCGAGGGAATGCGTTGTTCTGTCGGTGGACTTCATCAACGTCAGTGATTCAGGTTTGTTATGCTAACAACACATAGTCAGACAGGTGGCGGTGCTAACGGAGCTAACAGCTGTCTGTCAGTCTGACCGAGAAGTTTCTCACTTTACTTCGCTGTTAGTTGAATTAAATGACATTCATGTTGTCTTTAACTGTCCGTGCGAACCAGTCCGCAGCTTTGTGCGTCTGTTTGTGCGTCTCTGACTCTTGCGTGTTGACGTTTGCGTGGTCATAGGTTGTGCAAATATGCAACTTGTTTTTTGAAATGTTAATAAAATGGAAGCTTCCCCAAACAGCAGTCTCTTTCCTGACAATCTCCTCTGTGCACGAGCCTTTACATATGGTAATTAAACGTTAAAACACCTGCGGCTTATAATCGGGTGCGGCTTGTATATGTACACATTTGTGTTTTTCCCTAAAATTGGCTGGTGCGGCTTATATTCAGGTGCGCCTTATAGTCCGGAAATTACGGTACTCTGATCCAACCACCATATCATCAATATCATCTCACATGACACAGCCCCCATATTGTTTCATTTAGTATACCCACCAGAGACCATAGTATTGTCAGTGAGGCATTTGCCTTCACATAAGAGTGATATTTCACTGTGTGCTGTAGCCAAGGTTACCAGACACACATGCACTCACACTTGCTACTAGATATTCCACACACAGATCATCCCTGCTATAACCTTTCGCCAAATTGAGTTCTGCTGTCTCTGTAACTCATCGGCCCCATCGGAGTCTGTGCTGAAGAATGTAAAGTGTACTTTTGGAAATTATTTGAATTACCCTGTATAAATAAAGGCTCAAATAAAGTTAAACTTATTGTAATAACAGACCTTGGACACTGTATACTCACTGCAGAGTGTTCGCATGTGAACCGGGCATCTGGCATTGTAATCAGCTGGCTTGTTTGATCTATGAACCAGATTGCTGATCTTCAGATGTGTCTGTGGGGGGAGGAGATCAATCCTCTCAGGTTTTAGTTTTCCAGTCAATAGATAAACCGTATGCAAATCACCTGATTGCCAAAATCCCTGAAAAAAGCAAAGTGTAAATACATTCAAGAAGCATTAAAGACAGATTGAAATCAGACAGGTTAGGCCATCTGCATAGAGGATGGCTCCAGAGGTTTTCTAATTAGAAAGTGAAAAGGTGTAAATGCATTGATATCTCCTATTCTCCTCTCATTAACACAAGGAAGAGAGGAAAAACAGCTCCAGCTTTTTTCTACACATGCGCGCGCACACACACACACACACACACACACACACACACACACACACACACACACACAGGTCTGTAGGTAATGCTTTTGAAGTTAGACTGTATTACTGTAGCACGTTAGAGTAATATATGTCTTTTAGGGGTAACACTAATATAGTAATAGAGGGACTAACTAATAATATTTTAGTAATGTATTACTACAGTTGCGTTATGTAATGCGTTACATTCCCCATTACGACCGAAGTCAAGCGATTGTTTTCTTTTTAAGATCCACACCAACATGACCTTATAGGCTCTGTGTGTTTAATATACAATAGGCGAGCTTATAAGTTCTTTGTTCAGTGTATGCGTGACTGAAATATTTTAGTTGTATTTCATAGCCTAATAGTGAAGCCTAATCCTCCAAGCGCACTTTAAAGGTCCCATGTCTCTACATATATAAACTGGTCCTCCCTGAGCCTGCCAACTCCCAGAATGAGGAAAGCAAACGATTCCTGCATGGTCTCTGCAGCCATTTTCATAGGCCGGCCTCCTCTGCACGATGATAGGAGATATCCGAGAGGGGGGCTTTCATCCCCGAGATGAAGTTCGGTGTGTCCAGCGGTAAGATAGCAGTGTGCATCTCAAGGATCTTGTGTCCTCATACAATGAGATGGTGGAAAATGCCAGATCTGACTATATTCGTCAACTGGTAACAGTAAATAAGAAAAACCCCAAAGTGTTGTTCGACACGATCAACTCTCTTATATGTCCTGCTGCTCCAATTACCCGTCTTTTGTGAAGCTGACAGCAATGCATTGTTGAGATTTTTCACTGACAAAATTAAGATGATCAAGGAGAAAATCCCTCCCCTTTTATGTGGAACCCCTGCTGTCATTGAGCCTGTCTCCTGCTTGTGGTCCTCATTTAAGGCTGTGACTCTGGCTGATATCTTGGCACTGGTTACCAAGATGAAACCCTCCTCTTGCTCATCCGACGTCCTTCCGTGTAGGCTCTTTGTAAAAGTGTTTGATGTAATTGGCCCCTGGGTTACCAAAATGGTTAACCTCTCTCTTGCTACAGGTGTGTTTCCCAATACATTTAAGCATGCCATAGTGGAGCCTTTACTCAAAAAGACAGGCTTAGACCCGACTGACCTCAGTAATTACAGGCCTATTTCAAAACTCCCGCTCCTGTCCAAGATCCTAGAGAAGGTGGTCTCTGAACAGCTGTCATCATTCCTGGATCAGAGCAACATCCATGAGACGTTTCAGTCTGGTTTCCGCAAACATCACTCTACAGAGACAGCCTTACTGAAAGTGTCCAGTGACATTATGATGTCTGCTGATTCGGGAAAATGTACTGTTCTAGTTCTCTTAGACCTGTCCTCAGCCTTTGACACTGCGACCACCAGATCCTACTGAGAAGACTGAGGGATGAAGTAGGACTGTCAGGATCAGTTTTACAATGGTTCTCGTCATACCTAGCTGGCCGTAGCTTTAGTGTCACAGCTAATCAAATAAGGTCTGAGTCAGCGGATCTGTTGTGTGGAGTCCCTCAAGGTTCTGTTTTGGGTCCTGTATTATTTTTGTTGTATTTGGTCCCTTTGGGAAAAATCATACAGAGATTTTTTGATGTTTCGTACCACATGTTTGCTGATGATATCCAGCTTTACTGCTCCTTTAAGCCAACTGAGCCCCAGAGGCTAAATTCCTTAGTTCATTGCTTGGTGGAGATAAAACAATGGCTAAGTGATAACACCTTGCAGCTAAATGTGGACAAAACAGAAACACTGGTTATTGCCCCTGATAACTCAATTCCAGGGTTAAGCCAGTACTTGGGTGACTTAGGCCAGTCTGTTAAACCGAGCCTAAGAAACCTGGGTGTTGTCTTTGACAAAGACATGTCATTAGTGCAACACTGCAAACAGCTGACCAAACATTGTTTTTTTCAACTGAGGAAAATCTCTGAACTAAGGAAAATGGTGTCACAAAATGATCTGGAACTGATTATTCATGCCTTTGTGTCTTCGCGTTTAGACTATTGTAATAGCTTGTTTTCATGTCTGAACAAGAAGGAGCTGTCTCGCCTGCAGTTAGTGCAAAACTCTGCAGCGAGAATTCTGACCCGCTCTAATAGGTGGACACACATATCCCCTATTCTTAAAGCTCTTCATTGGCTGCCAGTTTCCTCTAGGATCAATTTTAAAATTCTGGTTTTAACTTTCAGAGCTTTGCATGGTCAGGCTCCACCTTATATCAGCGATCTGATCCAGCCCTGCACCCCAGCTTGGGCTCTGAGGTCTGTGGATCAGAATCTGCTGATGGCACCACGCACTCGTTTCCGGACCAGAGGAGATCGATCCTTCCAGGCCGTTGCTCCCCGGCTTTGGAACAATCTTCCGCTCGCTCTGCGTTCGATGGAGTCTGCTGACTCCTTCAAAAGGCAACTGAAGACGTATTTATTTATGCAGGCTTTTCCTTAATTGCCTTGGGGCTGATATGATTGACATTGTATAGTTGTCTTGGCCTTTTAATTTGTATTTACTTTTTAACTGTGTATTGTCTGTTGTTAAAGCGCTTTGTGACCCTGGTCTGTGAAAGGCACTGTACAAATAAAGTTTACTTACTTACTTACTTACTTACTTACTTCTTCAGGAGCCTCTCCTTCTGGGTCAGATTCTGGGTCAAACTGGTATGGTTGAACGACTGCATCTCTGCGAGCGATAGCGTTACATCCACTGTAAAACATTAGCGCATGCTACCGCTAGCACAGCAGGCAAGGCAGGCGTTGACAGAAGGAGCTCATTAGCATTTAAAGGTGCAGGCACAGAAACAGCCTGCTCTCAGTAGAGCTCAGTAGAGCTCACTTGAGCGACTTTTAGACAGCTGAAATTCAGGACCACAGATGGGTCTAGGGCAATGCATTTCGAATACAGTGTTGTTGGACCCAGAGCTGTGTGAAATTGATGAAAAACAGTATAATATGGGACCTTTAATTTATGCTCTTGAATCACATATGCCCATGCATTCCTTGTTCTGTGGACTAAAATAAAAAGGCATCGGAAGAGAGATTTTTGTCTTGGCATGTCATTATAGGCTACATTATACAAGGTATTTATCTATTGTGTTTCATATGACTAAGCCTATCATTTAAAATATTTATTCCTATCTCATAATAATAGAATATATTACTTTAAAAGCTGGATTGGGAACAGGGTTAACTTTGACTTGAAAACTGGGTGACAATGAATGGGTTATGTAATTGTGTATGCGAAGAGATAAACAAATTCTTTAAATTATTTCCTGTCCAGGCATTACCCCTTTCATACTGGAAGAAATACCCACTAACTGTCAGGCCTGGGTAAAAGGGAGGACTCAGTTGCAGTCAGAGACCGGTGTTGACAGGCTTTTATTCTTAAAGTTTCTTGTATCTTCTTCAGAATGGGTGACAAATCAACTCGGCTATGAAAATCTAGTCTCACCAGAACAGACGAGAACAAAAACACCAAACCAGAAAACAAAGAACAGAAAATCACCCCCGAAGAAGGAAAAGAGCACTACCGAATCTACACTGATCTGGAATAACAATATACTATGAAAATTACACAAAAGAAAAACCACTCACAAGGAGGGAAAAGCAAAAGGCTGCAAACTTAACTATGCCGCACTGAGCTGAAAAACTTTAACAGAAAAACAAAAAAACTATAAAATTAACTAGCTTCAAACAAAAACCGACTAACCAAAAACGTTATCAAAACAAAAATTACTCTTCTTCAGAGGTATACAGGAAATCAGAAAATACAAACATGACAACAGGTAACGAAGATCTATGACAAGGCTGTGAATCAGGGCTGGAGATACAGGTACAGGTACAGGAATCAGGGGAGACATCAGACCGGTGACACACAAGGAAGGGCAAGTGACCTGAAACGAGAGGAGAGTTACTTTTTAAAATAAAACATGAAGTTCACAAGACAAAAAACCCCAAGACAGGACAGCCCTCACCACAGTGTGACAGTACCCCTCCCTCTAGGGCCAACTCCTGACGGCCCAGACTGTTAAGGGTGGTCTCGGTAAAAGTCATCGATGAGGCTGGGGTTAGCGATGTGGCGAGAAGGAACCCATTGTCTCTCTTCGGGTCCGTAGCCCTCCCAATGCACCAAGAACTGCCTGCCCCGGCCCCGGTTGCGTACTGCCAACAACCGCTTGACTTTGTAGACCGGGCCGCCATCAATCACCTCGGGTGGCGGCTGGAACCATGGAGCTTTCCTTGGCTGGTTTTACCTGGCTTACGTGGAAGGTAGGGTGAGCGCGGAGGGACCGGGGCAGACGAAGCTGGACCACTGCAGGACCAATGAGTCTGGTGATGGGGAACAGGCCTACAAACCGTGGTGCCAACTTCATTGAGGGGACCTTGGGTCGTAGGTCCTTGGCTTGAGAGCTACACTCTCTGGCCTGGCTGGTAGGCGGGCGCAGGTCGTCTCTTGCGTTCTGCTGCTTTCTTCATCCTATCCCCCTGTCTGTTCAGTACCTGACGGGTGGCTACCCAAATGCGGCGGCAACGGGACCGAAACTTCCAGCTCATTATCTGGGAAGAGTGGGGGCTGATAACCAAAGGCATAATGAAAGGGAGAGGTGATAGCAGGGATGGACAGAGTTCAGGTCCGGATATTCTGAGTCTGTGGCAGGGTTGGCAGAAAAAAGGTTAATTTCTGTGACATTTTTCTCCAGATTAGCAGAGATAACACAGTTCTGGGTACACCCTTTCCCATTCTCTGATTTTTCCTGTTTTCCAGTCACTATGTGGATTATGATGAAACAGCCATGGATGTCCCAAAATCAGGGAATGGGATGACGAAGTGAATAAATAGAAGCAAATGTGTTCTTGGTGGCAGTCGTTGTGCATTTGGACAGGCTCACTGATGTGTGTGATTGCAAACAGTTCCTTACCATTCAGTGACCTGGCCCTGATGGGTTTAGGTAGCAGTTTGGATTTCAGGCCCAATTCCTTCGCTAAACCACAGTCCATCATACTCCAGTCTGCCCCTGAGTCGAGCGTGATGAGAGAATCCACGTCGGCGGGTAAATCCAGGGGAATGAGGAGGTCTTGTATAGGGGCTGCCAGCCCCTTCAGGAACACGTCATAGAGCGCCGTGGCATTCCACCCGCTCTCCGCCGCCAGAGTGCGGAAGCGGATGGCATAGTCGCATACAGACCCACTGCCCTGTTTCAAGCTGCTCAGTTCTTGTGCTTTTTCTCTGTTGGGGGTAACCGGGTCAAAAGTCTTGGTTAGTGCTGCCTTGAAGTCTGTGAGAGAGTCGTAGATGGGCGAGCCCCGCCCCCATTCAGCGGAGGCCCACGCCTTGGCTCTATTGGTCAGATGCGAGATCATGAAAGCAATTTTTGACCAGTCAGTGGGAAATGCAGGGGCATGAGTTCAAAATGAATCGAGCAGTCAATTAGAAATATTTTGCACAACCCGGGTTCCCCAGTGTACAGAGCAGGAGGGGCCAATTTACAGCTGGCTCCGGTGATGGCCGTGGTTGGAGCTGGAGCGGCGGTCGTAGTCGGAAGCTGGGCACCCGGTCGAGCGAGCTGACTGAGCAGATCCTGTAACTAGGAGGAGAGGTGGCCCATGTTCGCTGCCATCGCCGTCTGAAACTCCTCCTGGCGAACGAGACGTGCATCCTGGGTGCGCAGGATCTCCAACAGCCGTTCTGCCTCTGCAGAGTCCATTACTGGCCAGAGTATACTGTCAGGCCTGGGTAAAAGGGAGGACTCAGATGCAGTCAGAGAACGGTGTTGACAGGCTTTTATTCTGAAAGTGTCTTGTATCTTCTTCAGAATGGGTGACAAATCAATTCGGCTTTGAAAATCTAGTCTCGCCAGAACAGACGAGAACAAAAACCGACTGACCAAAAACATTATCAAAACAAAAATCACTCCTCTTCTGAAGTATACAGGAAATCAGAAAATACAAACGTGGCAACAGGTAACGAAGATCTATGACAAAGCTGTGAATCAGGGCTGGAGGTACTTGACAAGATGAAATACTCTGGCAACGAGACTGTCAGGCCTAGGCTGGAAGGAGGACTCAGAAGCAGGGCGAGAACAGTTAAACCAAGATTTTATTATGAAAACCTGAGTTTCTCCTGAGAGATGAGTGACAAAACAATGGCTATGAAACTCTACATAAAACAGAAACATGAAAAGGGGAAAGGAGAAAAGGGGACAAGGCGAGAAGAACACAAAAAAACCAAAAACCAAAAAGAAGGCGCTCCGAATGGAGGGCAAAATAAAAGGCAGAAAACTGATCTACTCTGACGAGGACTAACTATGAAATTTAAGCAACAAAGAACGCTCCAAAAGGGAGGATACAGGGGCTACAAAAGATTACACTACTCTGATATATCTAATAACAAAGAACAGAAAACGCTCCAGAGGAGGGATAATCAAACAACAAACAAAAATACAAAATAACAAAAAAACACTCCAAGGGAGAAAAATCAACAGCAAACAAAACCTAGCTTAACTCTGAGCTGAAAAATGTTACAAAATAAGAATCACTCTTCTGAGGAATAAACAAAGGAATTGAGAATACAAACAAACTCTTGGTCTTGGAAACAATGGCTGTGGCAGGGGCTGTGGCAGGGGCTTGAGGTACACACAGGACGAAATACTCTGGCAACGAGACAGGGGAAGACACAGACTATACACATCAGGGGAGGGAGCACAGGTGAGAACAATCAGGGATTAGGGGAGACGTCAGACCGGTGACACAGAAGGAAGGGCAAGTGACCTGAAATGAGAGGAGAGTTATTTTTCAAAATAAAACATGAAATTCAAAAGACAGAAAACCGAAGACAGGACGACCCTCACCGCGGTGCGACAGTACCCCCCCCTCTACGGCCGACACCTGACGGCCCAGGCTGTCCAAGGTTATCCCTATGAAAGTCATCGATGAGGGTGGGGTCCACGATGTGGCGGGAAGGGATCCACTGCCTCTCTTCAGCTCCGTACCCCTCCCAGTCCACTAGATACTGTCTGCCCCGGCCGTGGTTGCGTTCCGCCAACAACTGCTTCACCTTGTACACCGGACCCTCCTCAATTACCTCGGGTGGTGAAGGGGACGTGGTGGCCGGAACCATTTGGCTTTCCTCGGCAGGTCTGATCTGGCTGACGTGGAATACTGGATGCACACGAAGGGACCGGGGCAGACGAAGGTGTACAGCTGCAGGCCCGATGATCTTGGTGACGGGGAATGGCTTGGAGAAAAGCGGGGGCGTTGGTGAGTCCAAATGGCATGACCAGATACTCATAGTGGCCACTCGGGGTATTGAAGCCGGTCTTCCACTCGCCCTCTCTAATTCGGACCAAGTGGTAGGCCTTGCGCAGGTCGAGCTTTGTGAACACCTTGGCCTGTTGGATTTGATCAAAGACAGATGACATGAGTGAGAGCGGGTAACGATTTTTTTATTGTAATGTCATTGAGTGGGCTATAGTCTATGCAGGGTCTCAGGGATCCATCTTTCTTGTCTACAAAGAAGAAGCCCGCCCCTGCTCGTGATGATGAAGGGCGGATGAGACCCGCTTTCAGTGACGTGGTGAGGTACTCTCTCATGGCCTCTTTTTCTGGTCCGGAAACAGAGTACAGGCGGCCCTTAGGTATGGGGGATCCTGGGATCAGGTCTATGGCACAGTCGTATGGGCGATGTGGAGGAAGAGACAGAGCTTTGGACTTGCTAAAAACTTTGCGGAGCTGGTGGCAACAGGTGGGCACCGCGTTCAGGTCCGGGTATTCGGGTTCTGTAGTCGGGTTGACAGAGAACAGGTTAATTTCCGCTTCCTTCTTGCCCCTGGCTGAGCCCATAAAACAGTTTTTAACACAATCTTTTCCCCATCTGCTGATGTCTCCGGTCCTCCAGTCTACCTGGGGGTTGTGGCAAAACAGCCATGGTTGACTCAAAATGAGAGTGTGTGAGGCAGATCTGAATAAGAAGAAGCGAATTTGTTCTTCATGGTCCTTAATGTGCAGGTGAACGGGTTCGCTGATGTGAGTGATGGTAAAAAGCTCTTTACCATTGAGAGATCGGGCTCTGATGGGCTTAGTTAGAGGTTCAGATTTAATGCCCAATTCCTCTGCTAAGCCACAGTCCATCAGCCTCTCGTCTGCCCCCGAGTCAATAAGAGCATTGAGGTTCGTGTCCGTGTGGTGCGTTACCTTTACTTTTGTCAATGTGCGTGAGGCCGGGCCTGCAGCTGCGACCTGACTCACCGTCAGAGATCGCTTGGTTGGACAGGTGATTACAAGGTGCCCTGTTTCTCCACAGTAAAAGCACCTTCCCTCCAACTGCCGTCTCCGCCTCTCCTCCTCCGACAGTCGCGCTCTGCCCAGCTGCATGGGTTCAGCCTCTTCCTCAGTCGAGGAATGACGACGTGGGTCCGGCGGGGTACGATAAAGCGGCGGGCGGCTCGGGACGGGAGAGAACGGTGCTCCTCCCGCTGTGGAAGTGGCTGTGGCAAGGGCTTGAGGTACACGCAGGACGAAATACTGCAACAAGACAGGGGAAGACACAGACTATATACACATCAGGGGAGGGGAACACAGGTGGAAACAATCAGGAATCAGGGGAGACATCAGACCGGTGACAAACAAGGAAAGGCTAGTGACCTGAAACGAGAGGAGAGTTACTTTTCAAAATAAAACAGGACGTTCACAAGACAAAAAACCCCAAGACAGGACACCCCTCACCACGGTGTGACTCTAACATCTGGCTTTGAATGGGTTTAAAACTTTCAGGTGAACACTGGTTTTCATGTGACTAATTCAAAATTTTATTGAATAAGACTAAGTCTGCTCCTGATGATGAACTAGACACAAGAAAAACAAAAAACAGAAGGCTAATTGTCATGGTCAATATAAAAGGGGTCAATTACCTAATTTTAGCGGGTTTACCCATGTTTAAAAAACCTATACACTGTAATGTTGCTGTTGAAGGGATCAGAGTTTTCCCTGCATAAAAAGTGCAAAACACTAAATCACATTCTGCAGGATTTTCTGTTAAGTTTGTGCAAATGGAAACTTGAAGCCAAGCAATTGTAAAAGAACTTACATGGATGAAATGGGTAAGTCTACATGGATAAGCCAAATTGGATAGGTGGGTTCAAGGATTAAGTAAAGTAAGTGATGTTCAGTGTGTCCCATATACAAAGCAGTAACTTGATATAGAAAAGGCCTTTGCGCACCAAGTCTCTTCAGGATCAACTGCTGTCTGGAATTGGTCATTTTTAGGGCCCAAGCACTGACCAGTGCGAGGCCCTATTATTCTGCACTTTAAGCGCAGTTTTGGAGGCCTGAACATACCCCAAAACTCACCAAACTCGGAATATAAGTCACATCTGGCGAAATATTTGATAATTTAATGACATTGAGGGTGGGCGTGGCCAGGGGACTCATGTACCATGACCAGACGCACAAAAAAGATCCTTGGCAAAAACCGCCACTCTAACAGGAAGTCCGCCATTTTGATTTTCACCGCCATTTGGACCAATTTCCATGCCTCGTACTTTAACAAACTCCTCCTACAGATTTACCACAGACTTCACATTCAGTCAGTATCATCCTCAGACCTTGAACATGAAAAGTTATCAAATGCTTTCGCCTCCGTTATACCTGGTGGTCTTGGTGATGCGGTCCATTTCGATACTTGGCCATACAATTTCACATCTACACCAAACTGCTCAAATATGTAGAGGGTGTTGCCCTATATACATCGGTGTACCTATACTTTGTCATATCCATAGCGCCACCCACTGGACACAGGAAGTAAGCCCCATATTATTTAATCACGCTTCCTACATGCACATACATGAACGAAATTCGGTATGCATGTGTATCATGACGAGACGCACAAAAAACCCATTCGGATTTATATGCTCAGTCAAACAGGAAGTCGGCCATTTTAATTAAACAACATACAATTTCCCATCTACACCAAATTTCTCAGGCATGTAGAGGGAGTTGCCCTGAATATGTCTATGCATCAATACTGTGTCATATCCATAGCACCACCCACTGGACACAGGAAGTCAGACAAATATCATCCCATTTACATGACAATTACTGCTTGTTTTCTCCACATCATACACTACAACATGACATGCAAGTAACAGCTGAGCGCGCAAACTAACGGCTCCACAGCGCGATGTGCGTGGAGCGAGGGCCCATTCATCGCTGCTTGCAGCTTTAATTAGGGCCCGAGCAGGGAACCTGCAAGGTCCCTATTGTTTTTTAAATGATTCTTATTTGTTTTTTTGTTGTTATTTGTTTTTATTTGTTTGTGTTTCTGGCAAATAATTTGGTAATCGTCATGAATTTTCACCATTAGATGACGCTATAATCATGGAAAGTGCATTTTGGCTTATAACTCCCATATACTTTACTCGCACATTCCAAAACCTTATATCCACGCGTTCCCTGAATTGTGATGAATCTCGAGATATAGACCATTAACTCCTCCTAGGCAATTTCACCGATTTGCGCCAAACTTTGCACACAACATCTGTGGACCCCTCTGACAGTTATCAAAAGAATTTTGATATTCAAAAGAATACTCAAGTTATTAAATAACAACTTCCTGCAGATTTTGCTCAAAACAGGAAGTGTTGCACCTAGGAATCATTTAGATGCAATTCTAGAATTGGATCCTTATGAGATGAAACGTGTGTCTGTGATTTACAATATGATAAGGGACTTGAAACCGATATCATGGGATAAAACTAAAATGGCCTGGGAAAAAGATTTGGGGGTTGAGCTTCCTGAATATATGTGGCAACATAGTCTCGAACGTATTTATACCTCGTCATTGTGTATACGCCATGGTTTAATTCAATTTAAAGTACTCCATCGCCTGCACTATTCAAGGGATAATGTCCAAACTCTTTCACACCGCAGATCCTGGTTGTTCGAGGTGCAGCCATGTACCTGCCACAACAGGACACATGTTCTGGTCATGCACCTCCCTCAACAAATATTGTAGACAGATATTTGATGTATTTTCCAAAATCTGTGGTCAGACTATAGCACCTGACTATCACACAGCCATCTTTAGCGTACCACCCCCAGGCTGCAAAGTCTCAAATTTACAAACAAATGCTTTAGCATTTGCTTCCCTGCTTGTACACAGACTCATACCTTTTTTTTTTTTTTTTTTATTAAAATTCAGCCCCGTCATTCCTGCAGTGGTTGAGGGACGTACTCTTTTCTACCTTTAGAGAAACTGAGATACAAGATATAAAAAGCCCATAAAAACTTCACAACTTGACCTGGAGTCTCTTTATGCATTTCTTTTTGTGTCTACATCTGTGAGCTGTATGCTTGTTAATGAAAAACTGCAAAACAAAGTAAAAAAAAAAGAAAAAAAAAAAGGAAGTGTTGCATACCTCCACATTGGCATGTCCGAATGGCATGAAACTTGGGTCACTACTTCCCTAAGTGCCCCTAATAGACAGGGTCAGTATCACAAAATCAGAACCTTGAAGGCATTTTGTGAATATTTATAATATACAAAATTTCTAGGGATATTAAGGTGCACTGAATCCAAATCTGCTGTATATGAAGCTCAGAAATGCCCCAAAATGCCTCAAAATTGATAAAAATCCAACATGGCCACCGCCGCCAGGCTGAAATCTATTTTTCAGTGTATCTTTTTGACTAGACAAGGTAAAAACATGAATTAAATGTGCTTTTGTACGTTTTCCTACATGAGCAATCCGATGGCATATTCAGATTTGAGATGTAATGCGAAGAAACTGCTTAGATATCGCAAAAATAGTTGTTTAGTGAATAACTACTCAGCTATTATTTTTACTATTATTCATATTTTTTTATTATCAGGCTTCTTTTAGTTTGTATTTTAATTTGAGGTCAAATGTGCTGTAATGGAACCTTGGTCATCGCCATTATCACCGTCACCCATTAGAGTGGATCTGCCAAGAACTTGAACAATCAGCAAAGCAAGCAGATATTTTAGATCTTGTACATGTGTGGGACCGGTACTCTACACTAGCTAATGAGGCTCAATTAGATATACCATCTAGATTTCTAGGCCGAAGGAACACCTTCAAAGAACAAATAGCTGGTCGTCTTGAGGGCATATATGACTTTGTTGTGTTGCATGATCAGCCTCGAAATGAACCTCGTACTGTTTTGGTTCCATCCAAATACCGGCATATTCCAGTATCAACAATGGTGAAAGATGACACCAATATTCATAGAGTCATTCCTACATTCAAACATGAGGATCAAGATATGTTCTTGAACATGGTCCATGTGGCATTGCAGATCCGAAATGATATGCTCTCCCATCCAAAACAAGAGGGGATAGACATCAGTGAAAACAGAGCAATAGACAGCATACCCAACAGCCTGTACATGTTCCTCAACTTGTTACTAGGTGGTCAACGCCTGCTGGAGGATGATGTTGAAGATGATGATGAGAACACAGCCAAACGCCAGCTTAGAGTCCTCAGCATTGCACAGGATCTTATGTACACAGCTAGTGGAGACAAGTTCCTCACTCCAAAGCACATGGGACTGGCCAGTTCCCTTCATCAAGCTACACGTTCCAAGGAGTTGGTGAACATGTTTCACCAGGCAGGTCATGTTATGAGTTACCGTGAGGTTATCAAACATCCACAAAATCTGGTAAAGGGTCGCTTTGTTCATTTCTCAGCAGACAATGTTGACATCAACGAATACACTCTGGATGGAAAAGGGACATTCCATGCCACTCAAGTGGCTGCCTGGCAACGTGGTCCACCTGAAGGTGATCTCCTTCGAATTCCTCCTACACCAAACTTGGCATGTAGCATCTGTGGACCCCCCTGATCAAAAGAATTGTGATATTCCAAAACACGCCCAAAATATAACACAACAGTTTCCTTCCACATTGTGGTCAAACAGACAGTCTTGCATATCTTGATCAAATACAGTCCCATTACCACAAAACTTTTTAATTGTCTTCCATGGCCCGATGAGGGTTTGTGCAAAATTAGGTGCAAATCGGTCTTTGGCACTTCGGCATTTTTATTGCCAAATGATGAAAGAACAGCTGGACTGCCTTCACTTTTGATTGGAGAGGCTTTTTCCACCAGAGGGTAGTGCTGCCTTGCTAATGGATACAAACCTCTGTCTAAGAGTCTGTAGGGCCACACAGTGTAGTCCTCTCATTATTTGTTCTTTATGTAGACTGCAGGGAGTTCTTCTGACTTCAGCATACATTATTTATTACCGGCAGGATCAGGCCACCAAATGATAAAGGAACGACTTCCTCTAGAAAAGGTGTTTCGTGAACAAGCCATCCCCATATATATATATATATATATATATATATATATATATATATATATATTATATATATATATATATATATATATATACACACATACATACATATATATATATATATACATACATATATATATACTGTATATATATATATATACACACACTGTAAAGAATTTCACTGTAAAAAACAGTAAAATACTGGCAGCAGGGACACCAGTATTTTACTGTTATTTTACAATGCAACCACTGTTAACAGTATATTACCATATTTTGGATTACAGTATATGACTGTACTCCTCCTTGAACCGGCACCTTATCGTGATGGAGGGGTTTGAGCAGCTGAATGATCCTAGGAGCTATGTTTTCAGGGGCTTAATGCCCCTGGTAGGGTCTCCCAAGGCAAACAGGTCCTAGGTGACGGGTCAAACTAAGCTCAGTTCCAAAGCCTGGGGTTAGGGCTCGCAGGCAAGGGCCTGGTGGCCGGGCCTTTGCCCACGGGACCCGGTCGGGTGCAGCTCGAATGAGTGACGTGGGCCCGCCCTCCAGTAGGCTCACCACCCGCAGGAGGGTTCAGAAGGGGCCGGTGCAGTGTGATTTGGGTGGCAGTCGTGGGCGGGGGCCCCGATAACCCAATCCTCGGACAGTGACTCTAGCCATGTGGACATGGAATGTCACCTTGCTGGGGGGGAAAAGAGCCTGAGCTAGTGCGGGAGGTTGAGCGGTACCGGCTAGAGATAGTCAGGCTCACCTCCACGCACAGTCTGGGCTCTGGAACCCAACTCCTTTAGAGAGGCTGGACTCTCTTCTATTCTGGAGTTGCCCGCGGTGAGAGGCGGCGAGCTGGTGTGGGCTTGCTTATACACTGCATGAAAAGTGGGATTTTCGTCAGTGTGCGGCACTGTAGATTGTCGTGGAATTTCAGGTTTGCGACAATTCACGGCAAATTGTCGGAAACTGACGTGGGCCTTGCTTGGCAGTTGTCCCCCCATGACCCCCCTCCCCCTGATTCTAGGGGAGGCTTTAACATGTAAATGAAAATGCTGGGAGCTATACAAATGCAAATCAAGGTAGCAGGGGGAGTTTTTCCCCAGGTGACATTTTCCTAAAAGGTATTAACTTCATTTTAAGAAAATCTCTGGTATAAATAGATGAGGCTCAGTATAGCCTAATTATAGACTCTTACATTTTAGCTTGAATTGATTTGTTTAATTAAAATATGCTAGATTAATTACTGTGTATGTCATTAGCAATGGCCAATGTTATGTAAAAAGATTATTTATTCCTTTTTTTCTCTCTCCTGAGACCAAGTTAAAGATAAAGCGCCAGTTGTTAAGTTAAAATGTGCATGACATATGAGATAAATAAGATATTGAAATGTATAAATAATTTCTGTTTAAAATGTGTGACATTAAAATATAATTTCATGGGTTCTGAATGTTTAAAAGAAGTTAAAGTAATTCTTATTTCGTGTGAGAGTTCATGACCTCTAAGAGTTTTTACACTTCCGGGTTGACCGGAGCGTCACTGACGAGGAAGAAGGAGCAGAGAGTTAATGGCGTCAAGCAGCTAACAGTGGGCTGTGTGTGTCCGTCAGTGTCGTGTTTTATTACTAACGGACTGTGAACTGTTGTCCGACGACGTGCCTTGAGTGTGTGAGCTGGACTCTCCATCGCAGTCGAAGTGTTTGTGTTTTATTGGACATGAAGCAAGTTCGGCTAAGCTAGCTAGCAGGAGCTAAGCTAGGCTAGCAGGAGCTCGGTTAGCGGCCCGGCCTTGTCGAGAGGAGGCCTGTGTTGACGGGAGGAGCTTTGCCGGGTCGCCGCGGAGAGTGTAGCCGATGGATGTCGTTTCGCTGCCGCAGAGGGACACGGAGGCTTATCGCTACGAGCATGTTGTTTTCACAGACTAACCTTGCATCACACCGAGGCGTATTAGCTCGGAGCTCTGTCTGCAAGTCCAGATTTACATGATGCTGATAATGACGCCATCGTGTGTAAGTAACGTTTACTGTTTTCTCCTTCATGGTTTAATTTTACAGTGACTTTCGTTTTCATTATTCATACCACTTTTCATTTAATTGTTTTCCAGCTGCCTGTAAGATAGTAACGTTACGCAGGAGCCTCAGGTACAAACAACCAGATCTTCCATCGCAGGCTGAAGCTGTGAGGAGTTCAGCTCGGAGTCGTTCGAGAACAAAGAGGGTAAGAGTTGTTAGATTAAATCCGTTTTTGGTCAATGTGACTATTATTCGGGTGCATTAATAGATGTCTTGCGTCCATACGCAGTGCATCGCGCAGTACTGATCGTCTTTATTGATTGTTTTTACAGAGAGCTAGCTGAGGATGAGGTGGAGTGAAAGTGCGCCGCCATGGACCTGATGTCTGAGGGGGAAGACGGCACAAGACGGCGGGTGTCTGGATGGAGCCGGGAGCTCACCGAGCTCTGTGCCGCGCTGCAGTCGAGATTATAGAGGCGATTCCGAAGTGCAGAGCGACAACCGACGTCTGCAAAATGGACCGAATTCAGACAGAAGGCCGGCAGTTACCGACAGCTCCGAGGCGGCAGACAGACACTTCACGGTGCTGCAGGATTTTAGGCTTCTAGTGAGCTTCCTGTTGTTGTGTGGGCGGATTATATTTTGTACATAGTTGTGATGTGTTTGTGTTAATAAAGCTCTTTCTTTGAATAAACACCTTCCTGGCATTTTCCTCTCCTCAATAAATTCATTCATGTCTTTGATGAATATTATATATTATATGAATATATTTGATAAATAGAAAGTAAGTAAATAAAATAATATATATATATGTGTGTGTGTATATATGTGTGTGTGTGTATATATATATATATATATATATATATATTATATATATATATATATATATACACATACATATATATATATATATATGGGGTGGGGTTTACGTTTATAATGACTCAGGTTGACCAATAGTGGCAGATCTGCCAGCCAATCACGAATGATTTTTCGTGTTTAAAAGTAGTGGTTTCATCCAATACTGAGGGAGGATATTCAAGCCAGCCCACACATTCTGTGACCAGGCGTGGTTTCGCTGCGATTCATATGTAAATTAGAGCCGTTCGCACCTCCGGGAGCTCCACTGACGTCATGGTTCGTTTCCGACAATTTGTGGCACAGCGAACGCGGCGTTTGCAGGCTGTAAATTGCCGTTAACTGCCGAAAATTAGGGAGATTTGCGGGCGTTTACGGGGACGAAAATCCCACTTTTCATGCAGTGATAGCTCCCTAGCTCAGCCGCCATGTGTTGGAGTTCACCCCAGTGAACGAGAGTGTCACTTCCCTGCGCCTTCGGGTCGGAGATAGGTCTCTCACTGTTGTCTCGGCTTTTGGGCCGAACAGCAGTGCAGAGTACCCGACCTTCTTGGAGGCACTGGGAGGAGTACTGGAGAGTGCTCCAACCGGGGAGCACGTGGGCAGCGACAGTGTTACCTGGAGGGGTGTGACTGGGAGGAATGGCCTCCCCGATCTTAACCAGAGCGGTGTTTTGTTACTGGACTTCTGTGCTAGTCACAGTTTGTCCATAACAAACACCATGTTCAAGCATAAGGGTTCCCATATGTCCACTTGGCACCAGGATGCCCTAGGACAGAGGTCAGTGATCGACTTCATAGCCGTGTCATCTGACCTCCGGCCGTATGTCTTGGACACTCGTGTGAAGAGAAGGGCTGAGCTGTCAACTGATCACCACCTGGTGGTGAGTTGGATCCGCTGGCAGGGGAGGAAGCTGGACAGACCTGGCAGACCCAAACGCATCATGAGGGTCTGCTGGGAATGTCTGGCGGAACCCTCTGTCAGGGAGGTCTTCAACTCCCACCTCCGGGAGAGCTTTTACCAGATCCAGAGGGAGGCTGGGGACATTGGGTCCGAATGGCCCATGTCCACCCCTTCCATTGTTGACGCGGCTGTCCAGAGCTGTGGCCGTAAGGTCTCCGTTGCCTGTCGTGGCGGCAATCCTCCACCAACACTGTTTACAGTGGAGGTGGGGAGCTGTTGACCTCGACTGGGGACATTGTCAGGCGGTGGAAGGAATACTTGGAGGATCTCCTCAATCCCACTGACACGCCTTCCATAGAGGAAACAGAGGCTAGGGACTCAGAGGTTGACTTATTCATCACTCGGGCCTAAGTCACTGAGGTAGTCTGGAGGCTCCTCAGTGCCAAGGCACCAGGGGTGGATGAGATCCGCCCTGAGTACCTCAAGTCTCTGGATGTTGTGGGGCTGTCTTGGCTGATACATCTCTGCAGCATCGCATGGCACTCAGGGACAGTGCTTCTGGACTGGCAGTCCGGGGTGGTGGTCCCCCTATTCAAAAAGGGGGACCGGAGAGTGTGTTCCAACTATCGGGGGATCACACTCCTCAAGCCTCCCTGGGAAAGTCTATTCCACAGTACTGGAGAGGAGAATTCTTCCGGTACCTCGGATTCAGGAGGAACAATGGGGTTTTCGTCCTGGCCGCGGAACACTGGACCAGCTCTATACCCTCCGCAGGGTGCTCGAGGGTTCATGGGAGTGTTTGCCCAACCAGTCCACATGTGTTTTTTATGGACTTGGAGAAAGCATTCGACTGTGTCCCTTGTGGCATTCTGTGGGAGGTGCTCCGAGAGTACGGGGTCGGAGGCCCTGTATTAAGGGCTGTACGGCCCCTGTACGAACAGAGCAGGAGCTTGGTTCCCATTGCCGGCAGTAAGTCAGACCTGTTCCCAGTGCATGTTGGACTCCGGCAGGGCCGCCCTTTGTCACCAGTTCTGTTCATTATTTTTATGGACAGAATTTCTAGGCGTAGCCACGGGCCGGAGGGGCTCTGGTTCGGGAGTTCGCTGGATCTTATCTCTGCTTACCCAGATGATGTGGTCTTGTTGGATCCTTCGAGCCAGGACCTCCAGCATGTCCTGGGGCGGTTTGCAACCGAGTGTGAAGCGGCTGGGATGAGAATCAGCACCTCCAAGTCCGAGGCCATGGTTCTCAACCGGAAAACGGTGGCTTGCTCCCTCTGGGTTGGGGGAGAGCTCCTGCCTCAAGTCGAGAAGCTTAAGTATCTTGGGGTCTTGTTCACAAGTGTGGGAAGGATGAAGCGTGAGATTGACAGGCGGATCGGTGCAGCGGCCACAATAATGCGGTCGTTGTATCGGTCTGTTGTGGTGAAGAGAGAGCTGAGCAGAAAGGCAAAGCTCTCGATTTACCGGTCAATCTACGTACCTACCCTCACCTATGGCCATGAACTTTGGGTCATGACCGAAAGAATAAGATCCCGGATTCAAGCGGCCGAAAAGAGTTTCCTCCGCAGGGTGGCGGGGCGCTCCCTTAGAGATAAGGTGAGGAACTCTGTCACCCGGGAGGAGCTCGGAGTAGAGCCGCTGCTCCTCCACATCGAGAGGAGCCCGCTGAGGTGGCTCGGGCATTTGTCTCGGATGCCCCCGGGACGCCTCCCTCGGGAGGTGTTCCTGGCATGTCCCGCTGGGAGGAGACCCTGAGGAAGACCCAGGACAGGCTGGAGTGACTATGTTGCTCGGCTGGCCTGGGAACAATCTTGTGATCCTCCCGAGCTGGAGGAAGTGTCCGGGGAGAGGAAAGTCTGGGTGTCCCTGCTCAGGTAGCTGCCCCCGCGACCCGGCCTGATAACGCGGAAGAAGATGGATGGATGGATATATGACTGTAGAATGTCGGTGGGTATTATGGTTATTTTACAGCATGTCTACCGTAATTTATCTAACCGTATAATACCGTTTATTTGGATTACAGAACATGACAGTAGGATAACTTGGTTATGGTAATTTTACAGCGCATCTACTGTAATTTATCTAACAGTATATTACTGTATTTTGGATTACAGTACATGACAGTAGGAGAACTGTGTGTTATGGTAATTTTACATTATATTCCACAACATATGCCACAACACAGCAAAAATCAAAGAGCTGGTGGTGGATCTGAGGAGAACCAGTTTCCTTCCTGGGGCATAACGTGGACTGGACTAAGAGCACTGAAGTCCTCTACAAGAAGGGACATAGCCGCCTCTATTTTCTAAAGAGGCTCCACTCCTTTAACATCTGCCGGACGATGCTGAGGATGTTTTATGAGTCTGTGGTGATCAGTGCTGTTGTGTGCTGGGGCAGCAGACTGAGAGTAGCCGATGCCAACAGACTCAATAAACTGATCAGAAAGGCCAGTGACGTTGTGGGGGTGGAGCTGGACTCTTTGACTGCAGTGTCAGACAGGAGGATGCTGTCGAAGGTGCGGGCGATACTGCAGTATGTCTCTCACTCTCTCCATAACGCTCTGGTTGAACAGAGGAGCACCTTCAGCCAGAGATTGATTGCTCCTAGATGCACCACTGAGCGCTACAGGAAGTCATTCCTGCCTGTGGCCATCAAACTGTACAACTCCTCCCTCTGATGATCAGACTTTTACATAAAAAACAAATAAAAAAAAAATAACAAGCACTCAGAGCAAACAAAACAAAGAAAAAGCTAAACTGTAATTTAAAATACAATTACTTCTCTGTATAGTGTATATATTATCTCACTGTATTTGTTTTTGTGTATATTTCCAGACTGTCTACTTTATTATTTATTATTTTATTTTATTGTTTACTTTATTATGTTATTTTATTTTAGTTTATTATTGTCTACTTAATGTTTTATTTATATCTTTATCTTTATCTCTTGTTTCCATTCACGCTGTATTTCTATTTCCTCTTTTGCACGGACCGCCTTGGAACAAAAACAATTAAATAAAGTATTCTGATTCTGAGTGTGTTATAAAATTTGCTATTTTTGCATTCGTATAAATCCTCACCAATTTAAAAACAAAGTATGCAGGGCTTCTCAGATACCCAGCCCTAGGTTACCACATTCATCCCGACAGCCAGTCAAAATTCAAAAGTCCTGCAATAAACACACAGCTTGAGTTTTCTTGTATTTCACTAACTTCTTGCCTTCTAGTGCTTAGAGCGGATCAGAAACACATTCAGCAACAACATGCATTCATCACTGTTCATCTGTCTGTGCTCAACTGAAGAGAAATAGCAGGATAAGCTAACGGAGGACACGGAGGAGGAGAGTAGCACTGAGTGGACAGCACAACAAGCGCTTGCTCTGACGCTGTTTTCAAGAACCAAGAACCAGAACCGACAGTACAGAGCTCTCACTTTGAACTTATTCAACTGATAACTTATATAACTTATTTCACTTAATAACTTATTTCACTTAATAACTTCTACCAAACGATGAATGATGGGGAGCGAGATTGACCGGAGAGTCGGAGCAGCGGGTGCAGTGTTGCATGCGCTTCACCGCACGGTTGTGATGAAAAGGGAGCTGAGCCGGAAGGCAAAGCTCTCGATCTATCGGTCAGTCTTCGTCCCTACCCTCACCTATGGTCATGAGCGATGGGTCATGACCGAAAGAATGAGATCGTGGGTGTGGTGTAATCTGGATATACAGGTGTATGTCAGACACAAGAGGGCGCTCTAAGCCAGGGGTTACCTGAGCCGCAAGGGATGTCGGGAGTGGGTTGTATGTTTTGACGAGCAACAAGTAAAACATAGTAACGTAAGCTCTACTGCCGTCAAGTCTTTATTTACCGCCATATAAAGAACCCAACATGACAGTGAGTAGAAGCGGCCGGAATGGGTTTTCTCCGCAGGGTGGCTGGGGTCTCTCTCAGAGATAGGGTGAGAAGCTCAGCCATCCGGGAGGGACTCGGAGTAGAGCCGCTGCTCCTCTGCATGGAAAGGAGCCAGTTGAGGTGGTTCGGGCATCTGATGAGGATGCCACCAGGGCGCCTTCCTAGGGAGGTGTTCCTGGCACGTCCAACTGGGAGGAGACCTAGGGGTAGACCCAGGACCAGGTGGAGGGATTATAGCTCTTCTCTGGCCTGGGAGCGCCTGGGGATTCCCCAGGCAGAGTTAGCCGATCTGGCCGGGGAAAGGGAAGTCTAGGACTCGCTACTGAAGCTGCTGCCCCTGTGACCCGATTTTGGATAAGCGGTTGACAATGGATGGATGGATGGATGGTATTGTTTGGAATATCAAATTCTCGCGGGTAGAAACCTGCTTGGGCCCTAATAATAATGTGTTCTAGCTGTGTAACAGGGAAAAAATGAATGAATGGGTTCAAACCATATATTCAAGAATGAATTCAATATAATTCATATAATATATTCAAGGCTCATTCAATATATTCAAGGTTCATTCCATATATTTAAGGTTTATTAAATATACTCAAAGTTTATTCAATATATTCAAGGATTCATTCCATATATTCATAAATAATTTCCTGAACAGCATGCCATACTATATACATATATATATATATTTTATATAGATATAAAAAATATATATCTTTAACACTACTGTACAGGACATCTTCATTTCGTTTTCTTGCGAGCTGTCATAATTCATAACATGTGGCCAATTTGCATCTTTTACTAAATGTCTCAGTGATGATTGATACATTTCTCAGATCAGAATTGAAATTCTCAAAACTACTTGTTTCATTGTGTCACTTGTGCACATCAGAAAAGCAGTTTCTCATTTCTTTGGAAAAGTTGCAAATGCTTTGGTACATCCATGCAAATGATTGTGTACAATTCGCTGCTGTTTCCAACATTATCAATTGCTTATGTCATGTTGATCAAAATGTATTATAATAGTTCTCTGTTGAATAGTCTCACCCCCCACAACATTTAGGCATTAGTTCATCGCATAATTTACATGCAAAATGGTTGAACAAGTTGTTATATGTCAAGCATATTTCTATACATTTCCATTAGATTTTTCTAAATCTGTCCTAAATTGGTAAATTGCTTCCAGGTGAATCTTGACATTATCTAATGAAGTAATGTGTGAAGCATTAGATCAACCAATGATCAACCAGTTTCCTGAAATAGCTCAAAGGTGCATTTCATGAACCATCAACTGGCAAGTATTAGCCATAGCACAACACAATGTTACAATGTCTGACAATGGAAGGACAAGGAATTGGACGAGGTCAACAGCCAGAGAAAATAAGAAGAGGAAGAGGAGTGAGGCTGTGTTTTGCATTACTATATTTTTTCCACATAGGACTGCAAGACAACTTCACAGGGGTGGCAGAGGGCCCCTTTTCACACCTGAACAGGAGGGGGCTATTTGCACCATGGTTGTAGAAAACAATGCCATAAGACTAAGGGAGATAAAGAGTGCCATTATAGAGGACAACAGCATTTTTGAAAAAATCCAGTCAGCATCTCAACCATTGACAGGGTGCTGAAAAGACACCAAATGAATATGAAGCAGCTGTACACTGTTCCATTTGAAAGAAATGGTGAAAGAGTGAAGGAACTGCGCTACCAGTATGTACAGGCAAAACGTGTATGAGCATGCAGTAACTCTACCTCACAGTAAACAGTACAACATCGTATATATATATATACAGTCCAGTAAGTGTGACCTTTACACATTTGCTATATTGTCCAAAATGAAAATGCATGTAATTCATAAAACTCATTTTGTCTCTTCTGGATATAGTGTATAATGTAACTGGAGGCAAGTGAACCATCACACAACTTCATCTATATGGATGAGGCTGGCTTCAACCTAACGAAACACAGAAGGCGTGGTCAAAATATCATCGGCCACAGAGCTACAGTTGATGTGCTAGGCCAACGGGGTTGGAACATAACAATGGATGCTGCAATCTCTGGGCCATATAATATAGAGCGTCTTGTCACCTGGTCTGTCAACAAATTACAAACAGCAAAAGCGTAAATATGAATCTTGTCCAGTCTCTTGCAATCAATCTCTCACATACACCAAGATGGAACTTAGAATTTACAATAATTGTCATCAGAACTTTAGCCATAGTTTACATCAGAACACCCCTCCAGAGTACACTGTTATATTGACAACACGACTAAGCAATTTGACTGTCTTATCCGTAGACAATGACACAAGGACTTGTCATTCTGAGGGCACTGACATGTTCATTGACACAGATATTTACTTTGAGAGATGAATTAAGGATTTTGAGCAAGAGATTGGCTTTTGCAGGTAATCCATGGTGCTTTGCTATTTGTATGAATTGTTTTGAGAAATGCACTTACTGTTTTGCAAATGGAAAATGGAAGCTCCTCAGTGGCAAAAGCACCGGGGGTGGATGAGATTCGCCCTGAGTACCTCAAGTCTCTGGATGTTGTGGGGCTGTCTTGGTTGACACGTCTCTGCAGCATCACGTGGCAGTCGGGGACAGTGCCTCTGGACTGGCAGACCGGGGTGGTGGTTCCCCTATTCAAAAAGGGGGACCGGAGGGTGTGTTCCAACTATCGGGGGATCACACTCCTCAGCCTCCCTGGGAAAGTCTACTCCAGAGTACTGGAGAGGAGAATTCGGCGGATAGTCGAACCTCGGATTCAGGAGGAACAATGCGGTTTTCGTCCGGGCCGCGGAACACTGGACCAGCTTTATACCCTCCGCAGGGTGCTCGAGGGTCCATGGGAGTTTGCTCAACCAGTCCACATGTGTTTTGTGGATCTGGAGAAAGCATTCGACCGTGTCCCTCGTGGCATTCTGTGGGAGGTGCTCCGGGAGTATGGGGTCGGAGGCTGTTAAGGGCTGTACGATCGCTGTACGACCGGAGCAGGAGCCTGGTTCGCATTGCCGGCAGTAAGTCAGACCTGTTCCCAGTGCATGTTGGACTCCGGCAGGGCTGCCCTTTGTCACCGGTTCTGTTCATTATTTTTATGGACAGAATCTCTAGGCGCAGCCACGGGCCGGAGGGGATCTGGTTCGGGAGCCACTGGATTTCATCTCTGCTTTTCGCGGATGATGTGATCTTGTTGGCTCCTTCGAGCCAGGACCTCCAGCATGTCCTGGGGCGGTTTGCAGCCGAGTGTGAAGCGGCTGGGATGAGAATCAGCACCTCCAAGTCCGAGGCCATGGTTCTCGACTGGAAAAAGGTGGCTTGCTCCCTCCAGGTTGGGGGAGAGTTCTTGCCTCAAGTGGAGGAGTTTAAGTATCTTGGGGTCTTGTTCACAAGTGAGGGAAGGATGGAACGTGAGATTGACAGGCGGATCGGTGCAGTGGCCGCAGTAATGCGGTCGTTGTATCGGTCTGTCGTGGTGAAGAGAGAGCTGAGCCGAAAGGCGAAGCTCTCGATTTACCGGTCAATCTACGTTCCTACCCTCACCTGTGGTCATGAACTTTGGGTCATGACTGAAAGAATAAGATCCCGGATAGAAGCGGCCGAAATGAGTTTCCTCCGCAGGGTGGCGGGGCGCTCCCTTAGAGATAGGGTGAGGAGCTCTGTCACCCGGGAGGAGCTCGGAGTAGAGCCGCTGCTCCTCCACATCGAGAGGAGCCAGCTGAGGTGGCTCGGGCATCTGTTTCGGATGCCCCCGGGATGCCTCCCTCGGGAGGTGTTCCTGGCATGTCCCGCCGGGAGGAGACCCCGAGGAAGACCCAGGACACGCTGGTGTGACTATGTCACCCAGCTGGCCTGGGAACGCCTTGGGATCCTCCCGGAAGAGCTGGAGGAAGTGTCCGGGGAGAGGGAAGTCTGGGTGTCCCTGCTCAGGCAGCTGCCCCCGCGACCCCGCCCCGGATAAGCGGACGAAAATGGATGGATGGATGGTTTTGCAAATGTCAAGAATGATTTGAGAAATGCACCAAAACGACTGAGGAAAAACTGTAATACCAATAATGCCTATCGCCAGTTATTTCTTCCTGAATTTTTTGTAAAACAACAGTAGCCTATATACCATAAATATACACATCAGTAGCCAGGGACATGCACATGATTATAGAGGGGCAGGGGCTCAAAGTGAGAAAAGAGCAGTATGTGCGCGCTTTAATTTTCTTTCAGGCCTTAATAACACCATATGTAGATTAATGTAAAATTAATAAACAAAGTACTTATAGAAAGCTAACTACTTAGCTGTGTATCCTGTGTAGCTGTGAGTAATATGCAATTGCCATTTCTTTTGTGTCAACAAATTATTTTCAACATGAGTTTAGTCACATTATCATAATACTGAGGTTTGGAAGACATGCCATTCATATTCCATTATATTTGGAATCTAAATAAGTACACTCAACAGTAAATCATTCCCCCGCCTTCCCTGAGTGTTCACTCCAAACACTAGTCAATGAAGGCAAAGTTTGAACTTGGTGGTACGGTAGTGAAAGGCTGGCACTGCCTTTTCCAATCAACCTGTCGTGTGAGAATTAAGAAACACATGCTCCCCTCTACTTATGACATATGGCCTTTGGCTATAAACAATAACAATTATACTGGACGTTGCTGGCAGTGAAATATAAAATAGAATGATAAATAGACAGCTACTTAGCTATAGAATAAAAGAGAAAGCGAGAATGTTTCAGTGACACAGGCAGCATTATCTGTCTTTTGTTTGGACACATTAGATTGTGCAAACATATTACTGTTATAATAGGGCAGAGCAGTGGACTGTCACGCTGTTATTATGCACATGCATTATGTTTGCCTGCATCAATTAAAAAACTCTGTTTACTTACATTTGTGATATAAAGAGAAATAAATCTTAAAAGTGCCTCTGTCGTAATTATGCTTTTACACGAAGGTTTGACTCATATACACTCACAAAAAAAGCATTTTTGCATTTTTGCGAGAGTTTCACTTTAAGACTACTTCGAGAAAAACATGAAAACAAGTCTGACTACTGAAGAAACATTATTGGGAAAACTCAACAGTTTGTTCTTTCGTAGTTACAATTCATTTTAAAAGATTCAAAATCTCAAATTTTTGACTCAATAATTAAAATATCTAAAATTTTTCTAGTGAAATGATGACTGTTTTTAAAAAAAATGTGTCTAGTCAATGGACATTTCTTGGTATAGAGAGACTGGATGGAAATTTGCAGAGACTTAAAGTCCTTTGGGGTAGAGACATTGTACGAGGATATTGGCAACACAGATTTTTCCAATTTTCTTTGAGCAGTCAAAACCATATCTATGAATGTCTGTATTGTGTCAACACATGAGGTCTGTGTACCACCCTGGTTCACTTTAGGGGCTTTCAATCTTTTATCCAATTTTCCTGCATTCGTAAGCCTTCATATGACCCATACACTCAATCCTTTTTGGCTCTCTGGAGACCAACATAAAGGTGCACTAGTTATTTATATGCACACTGTGTAATTCCATTCTTGTCAGGAATGATTTGCACAATGTAATTAGAAAGTCAGTAAACGGATGCAGCTCATTACTGATAGCAATGGATTTGTTTGTCATGTGGTAATAGCTAAGTAAAACAGTGACTTCAACTATCAGAAGATTTGATTGGCTTGGCATTGGGATTAGGTAGATGATGACTCAATTTAAATTTCTGTGTGAATGTGTCCTTTAAGACCTTTTGGATACCAAATAGAATGTAGTCTAAATCCTGTTTGATGATCAGACCAATCAAATTATGAAAGTGTGATGTAAAACTAGTATGGGTGGTATGCAGTGCAATTCATTAATATATTACAATTTTCAGTACTTCCTATACAGTGTAATAGTAATCCATAATAATCAATTTGATCAAAATAATGCAAGCTTGGATCTGGATGAGAGATCTAAAAGGAATGAATGAATTTCCCAGTGAAAAATTATTCATTCTTTCAAGTTCAGTTAAAGCTGCAGTCTGGAGTTTTGAAAAAAAAAAAAAGTGGACTTAGCCAGGAAATGTGACTGAGCACAACTCCCAGGTCCCTCCTCTCTGCTGCGCTGCAGCCCTGCCTTCAAAGCCCCTCCCCACAGAGGAGCGTGCCATGCATGAGCAGGCTTGTAACCACGGTCACAGTGGACACGTATATAAAAAAGACGGCGCATTCAACAACATAAGCCCATTTCGATCAATACATCTAAATTACAATGATGAGTGCCTCATGCCGATCACTGTAGCTATCCTGAATAACAAAAAATATTCCTCACCGCAATAGACAGAATTACCAGGTAATCATTACCTGGTGCAACGCCATGCTGCCTTTCTGAAGCATGAGCAACGTTATTTCTCTAGACCAATTCAACGACATCAGAGCATACTGAACACAAACGTTATAACTGCCCAGTCACTTGAAAGACACTTTTGCTAACCAGTAGCCATAAAGACAAAGCTAAACATCAGAGTTAGCATACAAGCTAACAAGCTAGATTTAGCAACAAGCTACATAGCTCGACTGCAGCATTGCAGATATGCGCTATTGCGAGTATTACTGTAACTGCCGCCACTATAGCCTTGTGGTTAAAACATGTATGAAAACATGAATGAAACATATATGAAGCAGGGGTCCTTACTTGTCGAGCAGAAAAGCAGCAAACTCTGCATCGCTCTTGAGTCCTCACAAATCCTGCAGCTCCCTCCACCTCTGAAATGACGTTCCGGTATTTATCCTTGTTTTCATTGTGGCTCGGTCCAATTCTTTCTTTTGATACTGCTTTTCTTTGTCAGTGTTCTTATTTCTTCTCTTTGATGGGGGCAATGGTGGGGCATTTTTCAGCTTTGTTGTTGTTGTTGTTGTTGTTTACAGTTAGAGCAAGAACGTATCTGATCTGAGGGGTATTTTGCGAAGCCGGTTTAGTGGGTTAGCGAGCTATGTTGAGTCTAAAGCCAGGCTTCCCTGTTTTACGAAGGTGGCTCTCTTTTAACCCGGCTAGATCACCATGGTAACTTATGCTTAGCTCATAACCTGACCCGACCAGGTTATGTTCAGAGTTTCGGCTTAAAATCGGCTATAAAAGCGGCGCTGTTTCACTGTGAAACTCATTCGGAGATGGCGTCACCCTTTATTAAGAACCCGGTGGACCTGGGAGCGAGAGTAATTCGGGCAGCACTGCGACGTGAGCGGCTTCTTCGAGATCGCGCTGATCCGCTGGCATTTCCTGATGATATTCTCTATGAGCGATATAGATTTTCAGCCGAGGGAATACGGTACATCTGCTCACTTGTTGAGCCGAGTGTCAGGAATGCCACTCGAAGAAGCTGTGCGCTCACTGTCAGACAAACCGTTTGTGTTGCGCTTCGTTTTTTTGCCACGGGAACCTACTTACATTCAGTTGGTGATGCAGAAAATCTGAACAAGAGCACAGCGTGTTGCGCCATCCGCAAAGTGGTTCTTGCTCTTACTGAGAAGCTGAATATGTTTGTAGTGTTCCCGAGTCATTTGAGCACAATGCTTGTCAAGGAGGGATTCTATGAAATATCTGGTAATGTACTTTCAGACCCCTCTACATCATCAGTATTACTTGCTTGCGTAATGACATTTAATGTAGCCTATAATATGTGACTAGGATTCCCCAGGGTCATTGGTGCAATAGACTGCACCCATGTTCCCGTCACCGGGCCCCTGGGGGAACATGAGGCGGATTATGTAAACCGAAAGTCCATCCACAGCATCAATGTGCAGGTGAAATCTCAAAAATAATTTCTGTAGGTGATTGGTGGCACATGCACAGTGAGTGTATAGGCTTTTATCAGTGGCACACAATATTGTCTAGACAGACTTTTCACATGAGTGAAATATCCAGTGGCATAGGTCTTTGAAAAGGAATCTCTTTATGATTCTTTCTTTCTAGATTAATCTCTTTAATCTCTTTCCACCTTCATGCAATGCTCTCTTTAAATTTAACTAGAAATCACATTAACAGATGACTTGTGACCATCAATTGATGGTCACAAGTGTGGAGGCAAGGTGGCCTGGGTCCGTCCATGATGCAAGAGTTTTCCGTGAGTCTGCACTGGCACACCAATTACAACAAGGTAGGCTATATGGTAAAAAAAAAAATTCTTCTATTTTCTTCTTTTTGACTCCTTGAATTGTTGAGAATGACAAAGTCTTTATTTCTCTCTTCATTAGGCCTCTTTGATGGACTGCTCGTGGGGGACAGAGGGTACCCCTGTACCCAGCACTTAATGACCCCCTATCCTGACCCTGACACACCACCACAGAGACGCTTTAATGCGGCCCTGGGTAAGTGCAGGGTCAGGATAGAAATGACTTTTGGGGTCATTAAGTGCAGGTTCAACTGCCTCCGTGGCCTGAGGGTACGTCCTGAGCGTGCGTGTGAAATCATCACTGCATGTGTGGTGCTGCACAACATCGCAATGATGAGGAAAGAACAAACCCCTCATGTGCCATTAGCAGCAGCTGAGATGTTTGATCCAGTGACCGACCAGCCAACTGGTGCAGCCATCCGGCAAGCCATTACCAACCAGTATTTTAACCACGAGTGATGGTGTGTAAATAAAACTCATTCACTGAATGCGTCTTCTTTTTTTTTTTTATTCTTGCAATGTCTGCATTTGCTGGGAAGAAAAAGACAGAACAAGGCATTAGTACATAATGTCATGCTATCAAACCATTTAAAAAAATTAAAAATAAGTACCATTTACTAGAATACCTTTTTTTTCAACTCCAAGAGTTCTATTTCAAGTTTCAGTTTTTTGATTTCCAGTTCTTTTTTTATGTTGTCCAGCTCCAAATTCCGCTTGTACACTGCACGGATTGTGTCGGATGTCTGTTTGAATTGTTTTGGTTGAAAGGTCACTAGCATGTTTAATCAAACAGTTTTACTTTTCACAACACCTTTATCTTAGTCATATATTGTTTAACTTTTCATACAACCCTTACAGTGCTTTCCCTCCCGAGGCCAGACGCAGAGGTAGAGGCTCTGGGCAGAGGGTGTGGATCATCTTCCTGTGAAAGATATCCACCAAGTTAAGTCACTTTATTATGTGTAGGCCTACTTATGATGAGTATGTAAAAATGCACTCCTACTTCGGGCCTCTCGGAGAGCACAGACAGCGTCTCCTGGTCATCGATTTCAACCTGAAGAATGATTTCAGAGGTCTGCATGATATGGGCTGATCACAGCAAATGCAAAGTACCTGACACATTGCTGTGATGGTTACCTCTGGGTTGGCGCAGGGAAATTGCCCTGGCGGCAGCAGCACCATAGTGTCTCCTACAACTGAAATTACACAGTGAATTTTCCTGCCTGATGCCAAGAGCAAATGTTAAGTACTTTACTCTTGACATACCATGGACAAAAAGGTTGTCCTGTGAGCTGCCAGCACTCGGGTCTGACCTGAGCCCCCCTTTAATGCCCTCCATGATTGGGCGCCCCTCATTGTTGGAGAGGGCCAGCTCCTCAGGTACTGTGAATTCTGGTGGAGCTGGCCCCCCTCCGGTCTTCCTCTTTTCATTCTTCTTCCTGTTGGCTTAAGATAGTGATGATATTACATTAAAATGGGATACAGTATATTATCCACACACTGACAAAATGATGGGCAGCTTGTCTACATACCACTTTGAATGATGTTTTTGTATTTGGCTCTAACTTGCTGCCATGTCCGACTGCTGCTTCCACATCTTAATAAAAAGCGATATGAAATATTAATTAACCTAGTATTTATTTGTCACAGATAGAGTAAAGTTAATTATTTCTTTCTGTGGCCATGAATAAACTGATGAACTGATCAGTGTTTCACCCGTTGTAGGGCAGTGACGCCCAAACACAAATCTGACAGGCTTGAGCTATTTTCACTGTCAAAAAGGTCTTTATTGTCATTGTACAGGGACAGAAGCTACATTTGCTTGTTCATCCCGACACAGTAATACAAAAAAAAAAGCACAGAACATTTATAGCCTGCGCACACTCAGCCTTGCTTTCAATAAAACACACACGCGCACATTCTATAACTGAGATCAGTAAAATGTGAAAACAATGTAAACATCACTCAACAATGAAAAAAGATAGTTGTGGCTTCAGTTTATTTATTTCTTAAATGGATGAGGCTTAATATGTAAAAGTTGCACAATGTTGAGCTTTCAGAAATTAAAACATTAAGGGCTCAATATAATATTGATCATAATATTAATCATCGTTAACTTACGCATTTACACGGTCAGCAATTTTCTGCCAGCAGCCCTCCCTCGCTCTGTTGGCGGCGACAGTGTTACTCTTAGCAGTAATTGTTTGCTTGAATTCTTCATAGCCTTGCATTATGAGAAGCTGCTCCTCTTCAGTGAAATATGTGGCCCGGGACCGATCCATCTTTGCACGGAAGTAGAATAATATGACATCAAACGCCCCCTTTTATGTGAACGCGCGCAGAGCACAAAGCAGAGAGCCGGACTTAACTAATTAAGTTGATAACCACCGTCGCAAAACAGTTTAACTCTGATTGGGGACTTGGGGCTTTGTTGAGCTGCATCATGAGCACAAAGCCTGGCTATGTTGAGCTCCCTTCGCAAAACACCCCTCAGGTAAGAGCAGGTACTGCGCCTGCGCGAGGGAGGGGTACTTCCCAGTACACACTGCGTGAGGGAGGGGGGCTGCCAGCAGCATATGCACAAGAATGATTGACACTTCTCAGACACTCCCCTTGGCTCTGATTGGTGTTGACCAGGGAGCAGTGGATTCTTGCAAATCAAATTAGGGCCACTGGGTGGTCCCACAGACAGTGGATTTTTACACAATTTACCTGTATCTTAGTCTTAGTGAAATTTGATACTTGTCCAATCTGAATGAGTGGGCTTCCTAGCTCCTGTAGCTAAAAAAAGTTTCATTTTCATTTTTTTTTTGTGAGAAAAAAAAAGAAACAGTTTACCAGTGTTTGTAGCTTTGCTGGCTAATTGTAATTTGGAGTATGTGTTATGATATTGGAATATATGAGTTTGTGCAGTGACAGTGGGGTTATATTGTATAGATGATAGATTACTGATAATACAAAAAAAAGCTTACAATGTTGTGCCGACAAAATTGCATCATTCAGGAAGATTCTGTGAGGAGCGGTCTCGTTTCACTGCCTCGTTCATAGCACTAAGCAACCGACCACTGAGTAGGCTATACAATGTGTTTTCTGTTTCCAACATGTGTGTTAGTCTGGACAGAGATTATTTCTGAAATTGCTGAAACATTCATGTAGACGGAGATACTTTTGTTTGCTTGTACCTGTGGGCCAAGCCTGAAACAGAACTAAAAAATTGAGCCTCCTGCAGCGCAATCCACTGTCACAACATTGTAGATGCATAACTTCTCCTCAAATACAGAAACATTCTATAATTAACATTTCCGCCTAAAGCAAGCAAGAAACAAGATTTAAAAACTTAAAATGTCTGAACTGAATAGGGGGACTGACTACTTCCTAAGGCCTTCTAGCGTTGGGGTAACTGAATTAATTGCTTTATAAGAGCTACAGATAACCTGATAAATAATGGAAATGGAAATGGAAAAATGGAAAGGGCAATTGCGAACAAGTGGTCTTCTTCACAGCAGACAGTGGATATGGGACAATATCTAATGCACAGATATAAATAGTAAAATGAGCGTTTGCTGAATTTCATTATGCTGCTTTACTTTCAGGGTCCTGGTATTGTTCATGCTGAGCCATTGTCAATGGTCATTCTGTTATTTATGTTGTTTTGGTAGTTGCTGACAATCGACCTTTTCAGTCATGTAGGTATGAGGATGTGTTGAAATGTCCCCTGTGAAAAACTGTGAGGCCACAGTCTTGTTGATCACAGCCCTTTGGTTTATATTAGATGCCTAATTTTTTCTCTTGGATCCTTCATGCCTAGGCAGTTCGAATGGCCTCAGCTCTCTTAACAATGGGAGGCAGATTGCAAATGCACTTAATGGCTGTAGCCAGTGTTGTGGGCAACGCGTTACAAAGTAACGCGTTAGAGTACTCTAATTACTTTTTTTGTGTAACGTGTAACGTAACGCGTTAGTTTCGTACGTCAAGGAATTAGTAACTTCGTTATTTTTTTCGAAAAGTAATCCGTTGTTTTAAGAATTTCTGGATAAGGAAAAGAAAATCCCGACTGCAGCCTGCTTTTTGTCCGACAGTACTGTGCCACCTGCGGATGTGTCAGCGGAGGCGCAGCGCTGTGATGCGTCTGTGCCCTGCTGCTGACCTACGTTACCTGTGTGTGTGTGTGTGTGTGTGTGTGTGTGTGTGTGTTTTCGAACCCCCGGCAAGATGGCAGAGAGGACAGCTTTTGCATCGTGGAAGTACGCACATTATTTTCAATTCACCAGCGAAAAGGACAAGAACAACATAACGGTAAAATGCAACACTCTGCTTTGGTGAAAAGCTTCTGTCGACCGCAAAAAAAAAAATAATAATAATAATAAAACGCTATGTGGCATATTGCTGACTGTCTTTCCTGTTATTGTTATCCTGCAGAGTTAATTTGGTTGGATGACTGACGTTATTCATCATTGTCACGACTTCTCGGTGCATTTAAAGGAGGCTGTGTGTGTGTCAGTTAAGTTGCAGCATGTGTGAGGCGCTGCAAACGGCTTTTAATTTTTGGTAAGGCATGAGTACTCTAACGCGTTACTTTTATTCATAGGTAACGCTGTAACGTAACTGATTACTTTTAATTGATGGTAACGTTGTAACCTAATTAACTACTTTCCAAAGTAACTATACCCAACACTGGCTGTAGCTGAAAACACAACAACCATAATAGTATGGGAAGCAGAATAGGGTGAAAACATTTACATACATGAACATATGCACTCAATACAGTCACATACTTACTGACAATATGCACACAGAGACTAATATGGACTTTGATATAAAAGTGTAATTTTATATTATAGTATGATTTTGATGTAATAGTATCAAAGTTGGGGTTCTATAATGTAATCCTAAGCACTGTAACTTTAAATTTGCTCCCCGAACAAGAGTTGCTGACATCTTCCATTTGCAAGACTTATAAGGATGGAACTGCAAGCGCAGACACACATACACACACGCACAAATACATACAAACACACACACACACACACACACACACACACACACACACACAAACACAGAGTCAGCTTGAGAAGTTATCCCGCCCCTTCACACACAACTTTAATTGAGACAATGTGGAAAGTCCCAGACTGGGTTGTTGGTTTATTTTCCCAGTCAGTGGGAGATGTATTGTTGACATGATAAAGGAGTAGTGCTGTCAGTGCAGGGGTAGGAGTTACCCCTCTGACCAGACTTACATATACACTAAGACTGAGCCCCTATCAATTATACCTGATGTACAAAAATGGAAGGGCAAAGAACAGTTCAGAATGTGCAGCCTACCTGTCGGTATCATAAAGAGGTGCCTGACAGGGACAAAACAAAGCAGGGCTCTGTAATCATTGCATGATTGGCTAGGTTAATGAGTGATGTCAGAATGTGAAACCAGCACTTTATAAGAACACCAGCTACAGAATATCTGCTGTAAGACAACATTTTCTGAAACTGTAGGATGCACAAGTCTAGTTTGATTGCCAGGCCTTTTCGGCAGAAAATATACTTTATTTGTAGAAGTACATATTGACTGTGTTAATAGCATTTAGTTTGACCGAGTTATCAAACAGTTTACATTTTTATAGCTAGCTACAGAAATTTGTTTGTTAATAATTTCCCTATTTTTTGACCGAGCAAAAATCTTTTGATAACTTTAGATGAGGTCCAGCTGAAGAGTGTACGTGCCAAGTTTCACGCAGATCGGACAAAATCCCAAGGAGGAGTTAGAAAAAGTTTTTGCATATGTGGCGCTTTAGCGAACAAAATGTGCAGCAGAAGTGGATGTGTCCTATGTCAGAAAACCCAGCTCTATTCAGGGAACATATGGATATAAGGTTTGCGAAACCCTCCAAATTGCACCGCCCTCCCTTGCACGGTTTAGCCTGCAGCACCACTTTTAGCCGGAGAAAAATAAAAATAAAAATCTTTACAATTACAATAGGGTTCCTAGCACCGCTGGTCCTAGGAAACGCGTATGCCTGCATACGCGTTCCCTCGGCCCCTTGGGCTTGGCCCCCTAATTATTAGTTAAAAGACTGTACAGTGGTGATTTCACATAAAACATAAATTCATAATAATGTAAAACATATAAAAAGCTTTGATTCCTGTTGATCTCTTTATAATAATAAATAACAAATGTTTATGTTTGCAGCTGTCCTACCTCAGCTGGTTAAAGAAGCTCCTGTGTGATGGTGGAAAAGGCTTCAATACAATCTTAAGCAGATTTTCAATTCTGTGTATTTAAATAGCACGAAGACAACGGAAACATAATTTTAGCCTATATGTGGCTGATATTGGACTGCTAAATAATTAACATCTGAATTTCAGGAGCAGTCGTGTTCTAATATTATACCTAATTTTGAATGAGGCCCCAGGTAAATAAAAGATCCCATCTAAAACACGTCAAATAGTAATTACAGGGCAATCAGATGAAATTATAGTACGCCTCTCCTATCACAGGACTGACTATAATGAAAGAATGGAAACGATCAAAGCAGTCTGCCCACTCAGTGTGCTTAGAGAGCGGGTAATCGCAACAAGATGGCTCGCACTGACCTTGAGGAGGGAGGAAGTGTAACAAGATAAGCAACAAAGAAAGGAATGTTCCTACTACTCCTTAAGGCGTGATCATAATGACACCACCCTACATCAGTGCAATTAGCTGCAGTACAATAAACTGAAATTAGCAAATGTACATCACGGGAATCAAATATGTGAAAAATCTCAAAACATTCGATCCAGCTTTTTCATGAAAGCTCTCATTCACTGATGTGTGGTATTCCAGATGACAATGCATGAAGAAGGCATGAACAAGGACTTTACTTGAGAAAATGAGCAAATTGACAACATGTCAGTTTGTAATGAAGGCATCTAGCAAGGCCCTGGCTTTGTGATTTCCTTTCGTAAACTGATTTCATGCATAGAAACCGCTCAGCTCTGTTTTGATAAAAGGACAAATACAATAAAGTGCATTTTTGTGTGACTGTCATATGCAACAATTTTAATGAAAATATGTCAGATGGTCTATAGCCCTCATGACCAAGACACCAAGCAATGCAACAGAAAGTGTTCTCAATAGAAACATGACAAACTGGCATGGATCATCATGGCCCAGCACAGGAAGGCTCTACAGCTGCTGATTAAAACCACCAGAACATCACTGGTACCATCTATAGAGCATCAGCGATATCAGTGAAGTGAGATGTGTGCACAGAGCCAAAGATACTCAAAGACAACAGCCACCCAGCCACAGTCTGCTGCCATCTGAAAACAGATACATAGCTATCTGCTGCTGTACCACCAGACTACAGAGCAGCTTCAATCCTGAGACTGCAAGACTCCTCCACTGCAAATTCAATTTAGTTGTACAACCCTGTGTTTTAAAATGACTATAAAATTAATGGTTGAACCTCATGTAAGAATCCAATCTAAGTTAGTCCTGTTAAATTAAAATTTCTAAGTATGGAGCACTCCCTTTGTTGTGTGATTGACTGTGAATTAATCAGGTAATTATACATATTGTAAGGTTAAATACGGTACCTCATGGTACCATTTATATAAGGCCATTACGTATGGAGCACTACAACTTGATGTCACTTTAAGGTTCGAGGAAATAAACATCACAGAGAACCATGAATCATAAATCATGGTGTGAACACATCACCACGCTCTTTAGAAAAATAGCATAGAAAAGGTTCTATTTCCTTAGGAAACATAAGCGGGCTAATTTCCAAGACCAAAGTCTTTTCACTTTCACAGAGGAGTAATAGAATGTTTCCTGACTGGAAACATGACAAACTGGCATGGTTCATCTCAGTCCAGGACAGGAAGGCTCTATAGCAGGTGATTAAAAGCACCAGAACATCACTGGAGCCCAAAGATACTAAAATACAACACCCATCCAGCCACAGTCTGTTCACCCTGCTGCCATCTGACAACAGATACAGGAGTGTCTGGTGCTGTAGTACCAGTACCAGACTACAGAGCAGCTTCATTTTTCAGACTGTGAGACTCCTCAACTCATCCTCAAAACTCCCTTAAAATGTATATTTTCTTGTGTAACATAAAGGGACATACAATGTGCATTTTATTGTAAAAACCCTGTGTTGTAGAATGAAAAATAAATGAACCTTTGACTGGCCAGAGGTATCAACTTACTAATTGGCAAGGTTTGCATCAAGAAAGTCTCAAAAGCTTAAAAGGCATTTATTGATGGCAGTGTAATACTAAACCAACTTACTGTGTATCAACAGTATTGTGTGTGATACTGTATTTTATAGTAAGAAACCATGTTCTATGTTGTCCAGTAGCCATCAGGATACAACCATGTTTTGTTGTTTTTTGAGTATATGACAAATAGCATTCATTCATTCATGTCATATAATGCGTCATGTGTTGAAAGTCTTTATAAGAGTCTGAGTGTGAGTGACTATGTCCTTGTGGTAAAACTGCCAGCATGTCAATTAGAGAGTGGAGATGAGCCGTTTCCAGCCACCCACAGAACACAACCACCACAACGCTCAGCCATCGGCCTGACAGCCACTAATCTAACCAGAATGCGATCCAGCTCCAAACCAGAGCCTCTGATGACTGTTGTATGAGAACTCCAGAGGTTATAAGGGGAGATGAGGTAACGCTTAGGAGAGGACATTCGGTCAGGCTCTGCAGGCTGTGGTGTTGGAGTCCTGGAGGTTAGCCAGTTGGGCTGTGGGAGAACTCAGGGAGATGTTTAACATGCGAAAACTCTAGGGAGGTCCAGTCATTAAATCCCACTTTAAATTGCCCAATCTGGAGTCTGCTCCAACCCCACAACAACTCCTTTGAGATTGTTAGTGGGAGGCATTATTTGACTTAAGGCGTGATGACTGACAGCTGTGGAACTGTAATGACAGAGGTTCTTGTGACTCAAAGTCCGAGTGACCCTCTCATCAGGCTGGTAGATGTGTTTAAGTCATCACGCTCCTGTATGGAGCTACATACACAAGGAAACTATTAGCGAAACTCATGTGGTTAGGTAATTGGCAGAATTTTTTTTTTTCCCTTCCCTATTTAATTAAACCTGCATTAAGTGAAAACAAGTCCACTGTTTAAAAGAACTACCATATAGAGAGTGGTAGGAAAGTTAATCATAACCCTGGTTCACTCGACAAGAAGGATACAGGATTTTTTAATTTAAATTTTGGATTATTGCAGAAAATAGTGTAGCTCTGTGGCAAACACAAGTCTATGAGTTTTGTTAAGTGAGATAATCCTCACAAATGAACACCACTTTTATGGCTCCTTAATGACACTGCAGATCAAAACTGACCTGTGGCTTCGAGTGGGGGGATCCTGCCCCAATTTTCCACACCCTCCACTGTGAGGATGTCTCAGAGGCGGCGAGGGATGAAATTTTGCTCTAGCGCGGATGCACCTATAGAGGAAGTATCAGAGTCACAGTGTCAGCAAACCGAACCTGTGTGAATTGAAAAGTCAGCGGCGTGGAGGGGGTGTGTGTCAGATCCTTCACTCAACAAAATAAAAGAAGTGTCCCTCAAAGCAACGTTACAGGACCAAGCAAAAGTAATATAGTAACTGTAACTGTCTTTGGCAACTTATATGAGGAAAAAAATGTGTCTGTCCTCCTGTCTGTTACTGATATATATATATATATATATATATATATATATATATATATATATATATATATATATATATATACACATGATTAGCCTAATATTTGATTGGTATATTTCAGGTTGAAGTAGTTTTAAAAGATTAACTTGTTTAAAGTGGAAAAAAGTTTTTAATATTAGTGGTGGGACTCGCATATCAATATTGACACAAGAAGCAACCTTTTGAATTTAAATGGATTTTGGTATATGACTGAATCAATGAATAGACACATAAATGAGCTTAAACAACAAAATGGTGTTTATTTTCATCACTGAGTGTTAACACAAATTGCAATATGAATAAAGAATGTTAGAATTGCACCGAGAGTGGCTGACAGTCCACTGCAATCCACTTCGCTAGTGTGTTTGTTAATTTGTCAGTCGTGGACTTACTCATTTTGGCTCTGAACCCTGTCATCTTGTCGAGTGTTGATTGGTGACACTGCCTGCTTGAACTGGGAGTGTTGTCTGTGCCCTAATCAATATATAATATTTTTACATCAGTTTTTGGCAAGGTGACATTTTTGGTCATTAGGGACACATTTTTAAGGGACTCTTAAGGGTTAAAATCAGACTTAAGCTTTGGCTAAAATAAGCACAAAAGTGTCATCACCAATATTGGCCTTACATATACTTTCTATGATACTGATGGACTCATATGCATTGTGCTGTTTTATGAAGTGAATTTGCTGTTCTGTCTTTTTTTATTTGTTATTTTTCTATTGTTTACCTGCCCAGGGACAACAGATGGAAATTAGCTGCTAGCTAACTCTGGTGCAATTACTTTTATTTGAATCTTTTGCTAGCCCTGCAAGAATAGACAAAAACAATTAAATGAACAAAAACTAAGATTTTTTTTTCAGTTTTCTAACCAATGATCCATTCAAGAAACCCATTGACTTTGGGACAAGGGAACCAGAGCTGCAAAAAAGCTAATTGATTTCTGTGTTTTAAGCTTAAGATTCATTCCTGTGGCACTCTACACACAATTGAATATACCTGTCAGTTAATCTTGCCTTGTGTCTTTTGCCAGAACAGACAAAATCAATCAGATATGTATTAAATTGTGATAAAAGGTACCAAATCCTAAATGAAACCCTGATGAATCCCTGGCCCTGTGAGGTTTGCCACTGAAATGTTTGAAGCTATGCATGTATGATGCTTCAAATACCACTGGGTTTGCCTGCCCCGAAAGCATTCTCACGCTCCTTGTGAGCCTTCCCCAAAATACAACAGGATGTAGGGGGTTAGACAATGAATGGAGGGGTCAGGCAGAGGAGGGAGTAGAGGGGGTGGCTAAATAAGTAAGCTAGAAAAAAAATGATTCGAAAGGACTTAGTAGTCCAGTGCCATATATGTTGATAGTACTGTATGTGTATCTTGGCCCATGTGGGAGCTGCTTTTTCTCTACACTTGTGTATTTTTAGTATACCTCTGGCTCCATCTTAGGCTGTATCCAGAGTTCCATAAATACCAATAACAATAACAGCCATATGAAACTTTAGCCTTGAACCTTTTTATATCTTAAGGCAGAACAAACTGGCCAATAAAACACCAATCTTTTCCTGTAAAAGAGAAAAAATACCTGGCAGCTGGCAGGCCTCAGGATCCTACACAATCTTAAAATAGCAGTAAAACTGTCAAATTGCTGCAATTAAACCAAAAAAAAAAAAGTGATGTATTGAATTTGTTTTTTTTTTTTTTTTTTTGCCCTCAGAGATGCTTGCATATACTTTACCCTCTCAACATGCTGAACAATCAGACTGTTGGAGTCTTTTTTATTTCACTTTCTCATGCTCAAAGTTGCCCAGTCATAGACAGTTCTGCAGCATATGAATAAACTGTGGTAAACTGTGGGTTTACCCCAAGTACATTCCCTGTGAGGAGTGTAGCCAAGAAGGAGATGGTCTGTTTCTAGAATTAATAACAATATTTTACTGTAAAAGGCCATGAGGTTAAAGACATGAACAGGACAGGTCCAGAACAAAGAGGACCAACAATTCTTTCTCTCCTGGAAGCACAGAATTTAAACTGATCAGGTCATCCAGGCTTATGGGTTTTCTTTGAAAAGGTTTCATTTGAATCTTTAGCATACACAGGATATGACCTCCAAACCCACCTACAAACTTGACACAGTGGGTCAGCACTGTAAGTGTTAATAATTAGACTTCAAGATATATTGTGAGGCACCGGTGTGCTTTTAGCTACTTTCGATTATGAGCAGAGTGCAGACCTGCTTGTGACGGATCCCATGCTACAACTATCTGCATTTGTATGGACAACCTTTAAAACTGGCAAACTGATACTTACATCAGACGAGCACATGGGGATACATCCCTGCTGTGAACACTTAAGTGGCAGCTTTCTGGTGATGTTAAGTAACTCTGCACTGCAAAAATCTTGTCATTGTTGTATGGCTTAAGTTGAATAAATTAGCTTAGAACAGGTCATAAAATTTGGGGCGGCTGTAGCTCAGTGGGTAGAGCTGAGGACTAGTGACCAGGAGGTTGCTGGTTCAAATCCCTGGCTCCCCGCGGCGGGACTGAGCTACATGCCGAAGTATCCTTGAGCAAGATACTGAACCCCAAAATTGCTCCTGATGTGTAGTTGGCACCTTTGTGGCAGCCACCACATCAGTAAGGGCCCTGCAATGAGCTGGCAACTCATCCAGGGAGTATCCTGGCCTACGCCCACAGAGTCACTGGATTTGGCCCCAGTAATCCCTGCTTCACCCTGAAAAAGGTGGTATAAAAGTGGTAACATCACCCGCGACCCGCATGGACAAAGCGGAAGAAAACAAAGGTCATAAAATTTGCCAGTCCTGGAATATTTTATTCTATTTCTAATACAAATGGACTCATACAGACATCAATGGCTGCAAATATTGAATTTTAATCAATTTGAAATTCAAATTTCATATGTGCATAATGTGAAATTGCAGTTTTGAAAACAACATTTTAGTTTTCATGTACAATTCTATTTACTTCCAAATGAGACTACACACTTTCAATTATGTCTTGATTTGAGCCATGAGTTAATGAAAATCTAATATATTTTGAGAATGGTTTCATTATTGTTGACTTTGACAGAGTTCACAAAAAAGTCATTGGGGAATCTTGCCATTATAAATTATAAATGTTAATCATTTCCATCATATTAGCAAACTAACATAAAAATTAATTGATTAGAGATTTTCATTGTAGTTTGCAGCGCTTATGCATTTTCATTCAGAACACTGCTGTTCAAGTCGCACAAGGTTTTCCATAGAACGTGGAAGTGGGAGGGGCTAGTTCAGGTGGCTCTGGTTCCAGAAGTAAAATACCCGTGTTTTCCCATTGATAATTCTACACTTCTATGGCTTAAATCTGCATGAGACTCTCCATGTCAACTCATTAGTTCAAAAGATGTACAATCAAAAAACAACATATCTGGTTCTTTGAGAAAAATTATTATTTATTTTTTTCAACCTTGAAGGCACACGCCTATGTACTTTTTCAAGGAATGCGTTTAAGGTCCCTAGGTTCACTTAAGGAAAAAAAATTGCATTCACAAAATTACAGTCTGTGGCCTGTACCGCTAATGTCAGAGGAAGCTAAAGTTGATGGTGTTAAGAAAACTGAAAATCCACACCTCAAATCTAGCAAGTGCTTATGTGTTGTGCTCTCAAATTCACAGCTGATGATTGATATCTTCTGCAGCTGAGGCTCATGGGTTTTTAATATTTTGAGCGGTCTGCCATGGCAAAATGACTTATTTCCCAAAAATCTAACTACTGTCCATCACATGAATCTGTAGGATAATTACATAAGGAGGAATCACAGGAATGTTTTTCTGTTGAGAATATTGGTTAAACAAAAACGTGAAATGGGAGCAATAAAAGGCAGGAAACATTCCCAGAACAAGTGACTATTCCCACTTTGCACTTTATTTTAGGCTTTAGTTTTCATAATCATCTCTCTATAAAAACAAGAAATCTCTGTCTGTCTGTCTGTCTGCCTGTCTGTATGTGTGTGTGTGTCTCAAATATCTCTGCCGATCAGGATCAGATTGACCTGAGATTTTCAACATGGCTGCTGCATGATTTAAGGGTGTGCAACGTCGGATTTGTTTGGACTGCAAAGATACCGTTAGTAAATGATTTAATAAATGATTTACAAATTCCGCTAGCATTGTCAACCATAGCCACCATAGCCACGTGCACACCAGAGCCAATCCCTGCACGCCATAGCCACGTGCGCACCAGAGCCAATCCCTGCACACCATAGCCACGTGCGCACAAAAGCCAATCACTGCAGAGCCAACCCCCACGACACAGCTTAAGAAACAAGCGGATTTATATTTGCAGCGTGAGCTAGAACGTGATTTTGCCGGCGGTTCGGTCCCGTTCTGTGGATCTAAACGGACTGTTGTGGATTAATGAGACTGAACGAGTCCGGACCGAGTCTGTTCCAGTCTGATCCGGATAAGCGAGGACAACAAACTGAAATCGGAATATATGGATCTTCGTGTGTAGCTAGTTGCTACCCGACACATTCTTGATGTAGGCCATAAAATCTTCATTCCCTTAGCCCTACACATTCTGGATGTCTGGATACTGTCTTTACTAGGGCTGGGTATCGTTTGAAATTTTTCGATACCAGTACCAATACCAGTACCCTTAAAACGATACCGATACCGATTGAGTACTTTATTCAATACTTTTTTTATATTAATGTTGTGAAAATAAAGCAATCAGTTGCATAAATGTCACCACTCCTCCCCATTCAAAAGATTTTCTACACAAATGCATTTCAAAAGTGCTCAAATATTTATTAACAGCTGTATAAACCTGTACAATGAAGTATTTTGGTCTGTGTCAATATCACAACCAGGCCCAACACTGACAACACTGACTCATCAGTTGTACAAACCTGTACAATGAAGTATTTTAACAATATCACAACCAGAACCAACACTGACAACACTGACTGATCAGTTGTACAAACCTGTACAATGAAGTATTTTAACAATATCACAACCAGAACTAACACTGAACAACACTGACTCATCAGTCAGTCCTCATTGATTAACAATTTTTTTTTAGAAATATTAGCATGTCTCTGGCGAAAGGCAAGCCCTTTCCTGACTGATTGTGTCACCAGCTGTTGAAAAGATCCGTTCGGCTGGAGTGGAGAATGCCTGGACACGTGTAATTAGAGGCCAGATTAAACAAGATAGGGAATGTCCCTTTCCGCTCCCACCACCACTCAGCAGGATTGGTAGAGGTCAGCTCTGGAGGTAGAGCTCTGTAGAGTTCAAGCTCCTTCCGTGCCTTCTCTGACAGGTCAAGTAGTGGCGCTGCCTGGTTGGTTTTAAGGGCCAGGTCCTCCTCTGCAAACAGGTCCCCCAGTGCAGAGTGACACATGGAGTGGCTCGTAGTCACAGCAATCTATAAAGATAAGTATCAAGGTAAAAATTGAGAGAAAAACAAAAAACAAGTGAGACAAAACCAGAGGAAAGCACTCAAGTACTGATTATCTTAATGCAAAGTGCTTGGGTTTGTCTGATTAAGAGATGAGTAAGTAATGAATGGTAAGTATTACGGAAAGCTTACATGTGTCGTGTTCTCCAGAGATGCAGCCTCTTCATCCCCTAATTCCTCCTCCATCCCCTCGTCCAGTTTGTCCTCTTCATCTTCTTCATCTTCTTCATTCATTTCCAGTGCATGCTATAATACAGTTTTATATCACTATTTTGTGTGGCATTTTAATAATCAATATCTTCATCCCAGAAAGTACAGTAACAATAGTCAAAGTGAAGGTAACCTGTTGAGAGTTTTCACCGCATGCCTTCTCCTCCAACCTAGACCAAACGGCAGCATCCAGGATTTTGGTCTTAAACCTGGGGTCGAGTGATGTGGCCTCTTCCAGGAACATCCTGATGTCTTCATCCTGTTGTAGGAGATCATTAATATGCCAGTGCCAGAGTTAGACCCTTTCATAATGTATTTTACTGATTTACTACAACAACAACAAAATACATACCGTGTAACGCTTTGAAAGGTCATCCCACACCCTTTTCTTAATGGCAGCAGTAAAGGCGGAGTCTGCATCCTGAACCTTGAAGTGGCCCTCAAGCTTCTGCAGGATGGGCAGAATTTGGCCACATGCTGGAGCCCTTTCTGAGGACACACACAGTGTTGAGGTGTACAGGATTCGCATCACTCTCACAAACTCCTCTGCACTCCTGAAGTCCTGGTCTGTAATTCTCTGGAGCCTGAAAAAAGAAGACAACCACCACACACAAAACCAAAGCAGTTTTAATGAAGATATCAAATTAAAGAAATACTTTGTCAGACTAGTGATAATGTCATGCACATCAAATCTTACCTGTCCCTTTCCATTGACCTCCTGAGCCTGGGGTCCAAAGATGCTGCCTGAATGGCTGAATACTGCTCTACAAACCGTTCAATCATCAAGTAGAGTGTATTCCACCTCGTTCGCACATCAAGCACCATTGCATGCTGTGGGAGATCTGAAAACATTAACAATTTACAATATGCATTTCATTTACATGTTAAGAATTTTGGAAACATTTATGCTGCCAATAGAGGAATAGACATACTGAAGAGGTGTTGTTTCTCCTTCATAACTGGCTTGGCTAAGCTCCTCAGCCACACAACCACTGCCCGGATTCTTGCTGCCCAATTCGACACTGTTGGTTCAGTATACACCTTTTGGGCAGCAAGGTTCAGAGAATGAGCAAAGCAGCCTATCTTGAGCATCTGTAACCTCCTTGCAGCCACACCCATATTTGCAGCATTGTCGACTGTTAATGCTGCCACCCTTCCCTGAATATTATACTCTGCCATTATGTGACGAATCTCTTCTGCCACAAATTCTCCTGTCTGGGCCTCATAGACAGCTTTATTGTGGAGAACCCTTTCTTGCAGCTGACCTCCCTTAGCAAAGTGGACAGTCACTGTGATGTAATGATCCTGGGCTACACTGGTCCAACCATCACAGGTAAGTGCCACATGCTCAGTCTCCTCCAACTCAGCCTGCACTCTCTCCCTCTCTACGGCATACCACACTGGTATCAGTGTGTTAGAGAGCATGTCTCTTGATGGCAGTTGATACCGTGGGTTAAGGGCAGCAACCATCTCCCTAAGTAGTAAAACACAGGACACAACAACTAACGTAATGCTTTGAGATAAATCATTCAAGATGTTGTGACAACATCTTGAATGATTCATCTCAAAGCATTACGTTAGTTGTTGAATACTTCCATTTTAGCATAATTGATTTGAGCATAATTGAGTGAACTATGAGCTCTGTGCTGGCTGGCTTACCTAAACCAAGGTGACTCTACTGTGGAAAACGGCTGAAGCCCCTTCACAATAAAAGCTGTAACTTTCCTGTGGCATTCTTCCTTCCTCTCCCTCGTCATCTGCGACCTTGCAGCTAATGTGAATGGTGTAGTGAGGCTGCTGCTGCTAGAGTCTCTGGCATCAGCCGGTGCAGTGGTGGTGGTGGTAGTAGTTGGACCTTAAAGGTGAAATATGGAATATGAGCTGAATGCCGCCATCTAGTGTCTCAAGATTGTAGTCGCGACAACAAAAAAGTAATTCCAGCGGTCAGGTTGCCAGGTTGAAAGTGAACCAGCAATACTGGACAGGGCAGGAGGATTGAGCCGCCTCCGTTTCCTCCGTTTACTGGGCGTGGAGGTCGATAGGTCACGATCAGTATTCTCATATCTAGGATCAACGTGATATAATGAAAATAAGTATAGCAGAGGACTTTGACCGACAGGTAACGTTAGCTAAGTTAGCAAGCGAGTTAGCTTACCGATCCAGGAGAAAGTTCGCCATTTCCACGTGTGTTTTGATGCCGTGGAAATCCTTTACCTGAGTCCATCGAGCGTATGCTTCACCGGTATTTACTCTGGTTTTTGCTCTTCTCCGGTCACTCAGCTGCTGGGACAGATAACGCACCGTTCGCTGGGGCTCTGAAGAGCTTGCAGACTCCGCCATTTTACCCAATGCCAGCCTAGCTGTGCCGAGCATTGCCGAGGTTGCGAAATTGGCAACCCGCAATGCCGGCCGTTTAGGTGGCATTTTTTTTTTTTTTTTGGAAAGCTGCAGTGCTGAAAGCTGAAAACTCCGCCGCAGCTTCACCGCACTTCTCTCTCACCCGCCAAACTATTGTTGTCCGTTGACCAATCACACGGCGCACTGAATCGAAGAACGCTTGCGGTGATTGGCTGCGAGCAAAACCATACAAACAGTCATTTTTTTCTTTATCTGGGAACAAAAGAATCGATTGGAGGTATCGTTTGACATGCGCAGTTTCGATACTACTTGGTACTGGGTTGTTTCGGTTGGTACCTGAAAAGTATTGAGTACCGATACCCAGCCCTAGTCTTTACTCATCTGTAAGTTACATACTTATATCTGTCCATCTATGTTAGGCTTCTGTTTTGCTTGGTTTATCTTCTTGCTAGCATGTCTGGTGCGCTGCTAATGTTGTTCATCTGGCGGGATTGTTAGCAGCTAGCTAAGGCACGTTTGCTAAGGCTAAAAACATTGCCCTGTTTCTCAAGTTTCTACCTTCTTACTGGCATGTTGGGCTTCTATAGGCCCTTTTTGCTTACAATTACCATTTCGTTTTTTTAGAACTATTCGGGGCCGTTGTTACTTTGTCAGTTCCAATGTTAGGCTTCTGTTTTGCTTGGTTTATCTTCTTGCTAGCATGTCTGGTGCGTGGCTAATGTTGTTCATCCAGCGGGATTGCTGGCAGCTAATTAAGGCGCGTTTGCTAAGGCTAAATCATGGCCCTTTTTCTCAGGTTTTTACCTTCTTACAGTCATGTTGGGCCCTTTTATTTTGGTGCTTACAATTACTGTTCAATTTTTCAGAACTATTAGGGCCCTTTGTTACTTTCATTGTTCAAATTCACCAAACCCTGCTGAGCTCTTATAACTGTTACCACCCCATTAACTTTGAATGGTTCTTGCGTTGCCAATGCTTGAATCATGACAACCGGAGTGTTGTATGTTGGTGTGCATTTCATAACGATATAAAATGTTAACACATTGAACCATATCGAAATCACACCCCCACCCCCACCCCTCACTTTCAATGGTTCTTGCATTGGATCATTCTGAAAAGTATAGGCATTGTAGGCCATACAACAATAGCCTACTCAACATAGTGGACAACAAGGAGTGTTTAAGTATAGTATGGGTTCATTGCTGTTGTGCGTTTCATATGGATAAAATGTTAAAATATTGAACCATATGCGCTTTTGAGAGGGTTTTTTGTGCATTCTGACAGTTTCGGTTCATGTTTTGGGCTGGAAGACCTCGCTCAGTGTGTTTACATGACACTCGAGAAAATTGAATTATTGGGTTAGTCCGACTATGATCGGATTTTTAAGATGCATGTATACACCTTTCTGACTAAAATCGGACCGGATCGGATTTCTCTAGTCGAATTAAGACACCTAGATTATTCGATTGATAGTCACCTTACTCGTGCATGCATACGATCTATCAGATCCTATCGGATTTAGCGTTCTGCGCAGGCTCGAGATTTTTTCCCGGGGCTGTGTACCCGAAGTAGAAGGACGGTGGCGACGGTGGCAGCGGTGGCAGCTGTGGCAGCTGTGGCAGAGGTGGCGGCGGCGGCGGCGGCGTCTTTCCTCCGAAAGTTTGTGTAATTATCATGTACACAATATACGAAATGTACAAAGATGTAGCTTCGTCCTGCTCTTCGTACGCCATCTTTCTGGAATGCCGAGACAGAGTTTGTTGTTGCTGGCGACGTAAAGAGGTCAGCCGGAGGTGGCTCTATTACCACTAATTGAAATGGGTACAGCGCCACCTTTCTAACCGGGGTATGACATGCTTCGGCCCAATAATTCGATTTTCTCACTGGCATGTTTACTCGGACAATTGCAGTTGTCCGATTTAGTAGTATAGTCGAACTATGGCGGTAATCCGACTAAGCTGTGCATGTAAACGTACTGACTGGCTGCACTGTCTTAATTTTACAGTCAGCTGTTGCTGCCAGCTGTGTGTGCACATTGCCTCCCAATAAGACGACATGGCAGATACAACCGTTTAGATAGAACCCCAAACCACCTCTTTGTGTAGGGTTGGAGAGGTGACATTGATGTGTTAAATCAAGACGGTATATTACCTCGGCCACTGTAAACTCGCAGACCATACCGGGAAAAAGGGTGAAATAAACAGGCACATTTGGCATTGTAAAAATGATTAGTGAAGCCAGCTGCCAGCCAGTGAGGTTTGGTGAATTCAAATGAGAAAGTCACAGAAGGCATTAACAGCTTTGATCGTGTCTTATCATTCATGGTTAGCTCATACAAAGTCTGTCTTTATCTCTCTCACACACACATACACTGCACCCTCTCTGCTTTTCACTGCCCTCGCCCTCTCTCACTCTCTCTCTCTCACACACACACACACACACACACACACCAACACACACACACACACACACACACACACACACACACACAAATACTGTCCCTGTCACCACTCTCTGCTTCTTCAGACTTCAACAATTAATTAAACAACTCATTTTGTTTCCTCATTATCATAGTTACCATACAAAGGCACCGTTATGGCTCATCTCTTGCGTTGGCAGATGCGCTGCCAATACTGGGGTGGTTCTATAGGCACTGTTATGGCCAACATTAACCTAATCAACATTGCTTAAATGTAACAGCATATTGTATTGACTGTTAATGTGCAGCTACAGACTAAAACACACCATGTCTGTTTTGAAAATTAAATTACTATAGGACGTTTTCTGAAAGATACACTGTGAAGAGTGACGTCTGCTCTCAATAATTAGAAATATCACTGGCATATGGCACGTATCAATGGGAAATAGTTGCAAGAAATTACCAGCAGGTGTCGCACTATGTGAACCTTTTCATCAATAGGTTTTTTACGGTGGCCGACAAGGGCAAACGCGCAGCAACGACCAAACATTGCAAATACATAAACGATGCAGAACCAAAGACACACAAAACACATGCAACAACAAAATGCTGCAAACAACAAAATGCTGCAAACAAAGAAACGATGCAGAACCAAAATGACACAAACCCCAATATAATATATCTAGTTTAAACAGATTTTTATTTTTTTTGCATAAGCAAAATGCTTCTTGTTAACACTATAAGGACCTGAACTCAAACACTACCGCTAGATATTAAACTCTATAATCTCTCATGTAAATACCCAACTAAGTGATGAATGCATTCATTGTGTCATGATATTTTTTTAAAAAACGAAATAACACCAATATGTACATTTTAACACGCTTAATTATACATTTATCAATATTCATATCATCGCACATAGTAAACCGTAATTATTGTATATTTACACAAGATTTTAATAGAGAAAACTCAGAACAAGAAAATTAACAATTACAAATACCTTATTTGATTATGAAACATATTATTTTAACACTTAAAAAAAACAATACTAATAATCTCTCTATAAAAGCAAGGAATCTGTGTGTGTGTGTGTGTGTTCCGCAAATATCTCTGCGGATCAGGATCAGACTGACCTGAGAGTTTCAACATGGCTGCTGTTTGGTTCAGTGGTGTGCAACTTCGCATTTGTTTAGACTGCAATGATACCGTGAATAAATTATTTCATAAATGCTTTACAAATTCGGGAGCATTGTCCACCGGAGCCACCACAGTCACGTGCGCACCAGAGCCAATCACTGCACACCGTAGCCATGTGCGCACCAGAGCCAATGACTGCAGAGCTCAAGCCCACGACATACCTTAAGAAACAAGCGGACTTAAACCTGCGGTGGTGCAAACTGGACCGGGAGTTAGCCGGCGCTTCGGTCCCATTCTGTTCTGTGCATCTAAACTGACTGTTGTGGATTAATGAGACTAAACGAGACCGGACCAAGTCTGTGGAGAGCGGATTTATACCTGCAGCGGCACGAGCTGGGCTGGGATGTCGCCGGCGGTTCGATCCCGTTCTGTTCTGTGCATCTAAACTGACTATTGTGGATTAATGAGACTAAACGAGTCTGTTCGGGTCTGAGGAGATGCGGAGACGCACGGACAACAAAGTGGAATCGGAATCTGTGGATGTTCGTGTGTAGCTAGCTGCTAGCCGCTAGCTAACCCACACGGCCCACCTCCCGAGTCGATGGACCGGACGCACCGGCATGTCCAAAACCGGACTTAGGGTAAATAATGTCCGCCACGCTTTTTCCGTCACATTTGCTTTGTGTCTGGTGCAGAAGAAACGGTAAAAACGGGCTTTTGTCACGAAAGTGTTCAAGCAGCAAGTTTGGTTGTTGAGGAACAGGAAGTTGTGGGAGGGACGTCGGCGGATGAGTGACAGGCAACGACGGTCGGTGTACAGACAGCGATATTGAGAGTTGAGAGATTTGTGACATTTAGCGTGTTTGGAGTGGATAGTTAGTGTATTATGTAGTGTTCGGTTTAGTGTGTAGTGGAGTCGGTTTTTTGTTTAATGAGTCAAAACAGGAGAAGCTGAATGTGGAGCAGGCAGCGCAGCTCTTCATTCAGCTGGAAGGAGCTCAGGCAGACCTGAGCATTGCCTGCATTTAAATGTAAATAGCTACACATAACTTTGTACATTTTTCAAATTTATGCACATATTCAGCAAACAACAATTTAAATTTGCATTTTAAGTAATAAAAATGGTTTTGTTAAACATATTTGTGGTTTTCACAGTAAAAAAAATCTAACTTTTTCTACTCTGATTTTTTTTGTGTGTGTGTGATTTTAGGTCCATTGTGTTAATACAGTAGGTCAAAATGAAAAAATAACTGTACAGTCACACATGTGAGGTCGTGCTGAAAATAATGAGACCAAGTAAATAGTTTTTAAGGTGAAATATAATGGCAAAATTAAAAATAGTCAAAAACGGCCAATTATACCCTGGAATATCGGATTTCACAGCAAACCTAAATATCCCTGACGTTCCACCTTCAAACACAGCCTCATTTGGCCATCAATGAAAAAGCTTCTTAACCTCCCACTTTTCTATAGGAATACATATTTTCTTACAGGCACTGCACTAGTAATAGAAAAAACTAGAAAAGAGCTGATCTAAAACAAAAACAAAGAGCCGTTGTGATCACTGGTCACAGTCTCCACAGATTACCTCCGCTCTCCTCGCACAGTTACCACACGCGGTCTTGTGGCGTTTCAAGTGTCCGACGTTTGGTTCCGTTTGCAGCTCTTTCGGACCGGCACTGCCTCTGTGTCCGCGTCTGCTGCTGCGGTGGTTGTTTCCGCTGCTGCCCACCTTGTGCCGACTGCCGCGGCCCCTTTCCCCTCCATGTATTCTGCCCTCAGCTCCTCTGCCAGCTGCTGTAGGACTTTGCTCCGGGCTCTCCTGCTGCTGGTGCTCCTTGAATAAGATGCGGGCATTGATCCCAGCCAGGTTGAGGATGTTATAGAAGACCGCCACTGGCCATCTTCCGTACCGCCTTTGACAGAGTACGCCCTCGCATCTGGTCCGGGACGTCCACGCAGTATTGGTGTTGTTGTAGTACATCACAGACTCTGGTTTTGCCTTCTCCCCATTAAAGGTGAACACACCTGTGTACACGGTGCTCAGGATGCAAACATTCTTCCTTGGCTTTCCCTGGTACACAGTCAGAGTCGCATCACCAGACTATGTTGAACAGCTCCGCTCGCTGTGTCACGGAGGGGGAACTCCCGTTTATGTTTGCGCATGGTGCCAACCAGGCTATATAATACAACTATAGATTAATTAACTTGCAAGTAAATTCGCAAAGAAGCACAATAAATGCGAGGTCTCCTTGTTAATGAGACCCCGCAAATGATGTGCGGTGAATACGACCCGCTTATGGCCAAAATATAGGTAAAATATATATTTTCTTTGTCTTTTGTGTAATTTATATATTTAAAAAAAACTATTCAAAATTAAAATACAGACACTTTTAGGAAAAGTCATGTAACAGCAGTATTGCATTTTTTAATTTAACAAAGTTCTTGCACATGTGACAGGTCGTTTCCCTCCTTGCCACTATATGGCACTGTGCCAATTATTTGGGAATCCTGAATGAGGGGCGGCACGATGCGCCCCTACATATAGAGGTGCAGACACACCTGTCTCTTCCTTTTTTCGTCCGCTTCCCTCCGGTGGCTGCGGCCTGTCCTTTGTCGTGGTTCAGCGTGGCTGTTGCGGGTGTACATTCCTCCTCATTTAGGTAATGCTCTCTGCCGGTCTTCCGTTATGCATCTGTGCGTAACTGGGCATTTTGATGACGCGATCTCCGCTCTTTGCAGCGCAAGCGGCTGCTGGGGCTGTGGGAGACGGAGCGCTCTGCCAGGGGCCCTCCCGGGATGCGCTCACCTGTTCCTCTCAGTAAGTTCACAATTGCCTGCCATCCAGCAGCTCTGTCGCTCAGTTCCCAGTTTAATATTCTTTGTGTTCTGGTGTAGCTGAGTGATTGACCCGCGGCATGAGCCGTTGTCCCTCCGTCGCTCAGGGCGTCACTGTAGCTGCGCGTGGTGGTATGTATGAATTCATTTTTCTAGATATGTCTATTTTAATGTGTGTATACATGTTTGCTAAATTATAGTGGTGTGCCTTCTTGTAGAGGCCGTGGTGAATGGTTGGCCTGTGTCCAGCCACCCCTCCTGAAGATCCACGCTGCTGTTTTGGCTCTATTAAATTGATGGACGTCCTCGTCTCACTGATTTTCCGTGTGTTAATCATTTGTGTGGCTGCCCCCCCTGAATGTGTCCTAACTCGAGCTGGTCAGTTGAGCCGCTTTTGGGTTCAGCACGTGGTCACTATTAAGTAAAGCTGCCCACTTTAGCCCTTGTTCTTACTGATGACTGTCGTTTGTTAATCAGCTGTGTGGCTGCCCCATGAATGTGTCCTAACTCGAGCTGGTCAATTGAGCCGCTTTCGTTGTGAGCCTGGCTCTTCAGCGCGCGGTCGCTATTAGCTAAAACTGCCCACTTTCGAGCCATTTAAAGGGGCATTCCACTGTTTTCAGTCATTCGTGCCTTAGTAATTAGTTTCTATTTTGTTAGTTTATGTTCTTTGTACATCTGTATTTTGTTTTCATTGTTTTGTCACACCAGCCCCTTTTACCCTGTTGCATGTTTTAACTTGTTTTGTGTGTTTTGGTTAGGTGCTGTGGTCCAAGGCGGCAGTTCAGTCCCTGGTGGTGGTCCCCTTCACGAGTGTCCAGTGAGTGTGTGCGAGTGCTGTTTCACAGGTGTTTAATTTACAGACCTCCCTACTTTTGGTTTGGCCCTGCCGCCTGTAGACTACAGCCCTGCCCTTTTAATCTCTACTATTGCAGGTATTATCAACTGGTGTGTGTGTGTGAATTTTTGATTATTTTGCTGCTTGATTTGTGTTAAATAAAGCGTCTATTAGTTTGAAAACCGTCTCTTGCCCCTGTGGTATATCGAACCTGTGTGACCTCCTTCATTAAGTTCTCGTAGAATTTCCTGGGGGTGAAATTACCCCAGGTGGCGTTGTTGCAACTTTAACTCCTTCACCACCACGTCACACACATATACATTTTAAAACAAAAAAGAGTGGGGGGGTTCTTTGTGTGATAGTGGAGTGGAGAGTTGGCAGTTGGATTTTGCACCCTCGGTCAGTATTAGTAGGTGTAACAAATAAACAACAACCACAATCATTGTATTATTACATTTCTGGGAAGTTATACAGATTTTCACTTCCCAACAAACGTAATAAATCCCTGCAAACGTAATAGTTATTACATTTGTGGGAAATAGTGTTACATTTGTAGTAGGCAGCGGCTATTAGGTCTGTGGAAAATGTATTACATTTGTGGACATCATTACATTGGCGGGCGTTACAGTCTGTACATTGTACCTGACGAGAGTGGAGTAAAACTTTTAGAGAGGCAACATAAAAAGCTACGTAGTTTAAATATTTGGTTATAATCTTTTACAATAATATAACAATAACAGTTCAAAAAGATTGTGTTGACACTTCAGTTTTGTTAACTCAATATGCAGCATTTCTCTATTGCATGTGTTCTGGGGTTTGTGTCGTTTTGGTTCTGCATCGTTTCTTTGTTTGCAGCATTTTGTTGTTGCATGTGATTTGTGTGTCTTTGGTTCTGCATCGTTTATGTATTTGCAACGTTTGACCGTTGCTGCGCGTCAACTGCACATTAACAGTCAATACAATATGCTGTTGCATTTAAGCTGTGTGGTTTGATCTGTGTGGTTTAACCTGTGTGGTTTAACCTGTGTGGTTTACACTGTGTGGTTTGATCCGAGGTATGTCTTTTTAATGCAATTTTTAATGTCTTTTAAATGAAATTTGCATGTCTTTTAAGTTAAATTTTTATGTCTTTTAATGTAGTTTGTATGCGCCTGTAAAGCACTTTGAGTTGCCTTGTGTCTAAATTGTGCTATACAAATAAACTTGCCTTGCATTACTTTATCTTATTTATTTATTTATTTATAATATATAACTGATAGAGCACACTAGCCAGTCGGAGGCAATGGGATGCTGAAGCCCCGCCCACCAATGGAAACGAAATATTGAATGGTAAATTTGTTTTGTCAGTACGAACAAAAAAACAAGAAATCGAGCCGAATTGGTGATTTCTGTTTTTTGCCAAAAATTAGAAAAACGAAAATACGACCTGTTTCTGGTTTCTCAATGATTCATTTATACCAAAAAAAACGAACAGTTAAAATGTACCTTGGTCAGGAGGCCTCCATTCACTGCTGGGTAGCTCATAGTCTACTGAACAGTTACCAGGTTATGTATTCAATATAAATTACTTAATATACTCACTTTACATTTTGTCATGTAAAAATGAAATCCATTTGCGTTTTGGCTATCTTAAAAAATACTGTAAGGAATGTTGCCTTAGTCTACTGCCAACTTTTATAATTGCCAGTTTAGATAGTTACTCATGATAACTGTGGTGAAGTTAGACATCAGTGACAGCAGACAAATTGATCAACTATCAACAAACATTATTTTCATTTGACATGCCAACATTAAATTGAATCCTGTATTTTTTTTCTTTTGCAATCCAATTGATATTCACCTACCTGTGGATGTTAACATGCCAAAAAACAATTGTACCAAGAGAGAACAAAAACGTCAGGCAATGCGCCATGCACATGATGCTGAGTCAGCTGAAGCCCATGATGCCCGCCGGGCCAGCAATGCTGCATTCCAGTCAAGGCTCCACGCAGCTGAAACTGCAAACCAACGGACCACTCGACTGGCCAGCAACGCCACACTCCAGTCAAGGCTCCGTGCAGCTGAAACCGACAACCAATGGACCACTCGACTGGCCAGCAACGCCGCACTCCAGTCAAGGCTCTGCGCGGTTAAATCCGATAACCAACGGACCACTCGACTGGCCAGCGACTCAGCACTCCACTCAAGGCTCCGCTCTAAGGGTGTCACCGAAATTAGGTCACAATCTCGAACTTCAAATTAAAAAATGGAATCGTCGATGCTGCCACGCCCCCATGACACGTCCAGATGGCTTGCCAAGCGGAAAAAAACACACACGTATTGAAGTGCTGCGAGTCAACCTCCTCTAACTTAGCTACTAGCTAAGCCAGTAGCTATTAGCTGCAGCCAGTCAAATGATAGCATGGCGTTACACCATTCCTGTTCAGCTCCCGGACCGTGGTCGGGAAGCACAGGGGAGATGATTTCCTCCAGGGCCGAAGTTTGTGTTTACCTTCAGAGTGAACCCCCTTCACGTGTTATGTTGGTTGGGAAATAATAACAGGGAGCTTTGCTGTATCTAGCCGTCGCCTTTATTCACAGCCAAACTGCAGCCCACCTCACACTTAGTTGCTGTTGCTACTACTGCTACTTCTTTTGATTCTCCTTCCTCTCCCATTCATTCACTGTCAGCACGTACGCACGCTCCCTCACTCTCGCTCGCCCACACACACCTCACGCAAGCTAGCAAGCTTTGCAGAAAATAGATGGCAGGTTATTTTGTTTAAGTTTCCAGTTGACTGTAGATATAAGTTATTGTTATATCATGTTGTTAATAAATGTTTCAAATTTGACAATGTAGTGTGGTACATTGTCAACAAAGGTCAGATATAATATTGCATAAAAGTCTAGTCTAAAAATGGCATAGCACCCTGTGCTTTAAAAAAAATAAATGTAAAAATCGAGAATCGAATCGAACTGTGACCTTGTCCAAAGGTCGCGGCTGAAATCGACAACCAACGGACCACTTGACTGGCCAGTGACGCTGCTCTCCGCTCAAGGCTCCGCACAGCTGAATCTGAAAACCAGCAAAGTTGTCGACTGGGTAGCGAAACCGCCTGTAATGCAAGGCTTTGAGTTGCTGAAACACCTGAAGTGCGAGCAGCGCGCCAGATGCATGACCGTGAACAACACAACAGATCTACTTCCATGATCCTGCCCATGAGGTGGAATTCCACCGCACTCATGCCTCTAACAGTGGTCTGAATGAAGTATTCTTGCTAAGAACACAAGAGGACATTCACGAGTGCAACCCATATGTGCAACAGTTTAAGTCAGCAATTGAGTATGTGACCCAAAATGACACTGTCAATGAGCTGAGAATTATCCTAACAGCTCACACTTGACGTAGTGACATTCATCATGGCACAATGAATCTTCACTGGACAGTGATGTTGCTGTCATTGGAACAACTCCTACTGAGCAATTTGGGAAACTGGCTGTCACTCTTCACCTCAGAGGAGCACGACTTCAAACAATCAATGCCATTCATCCAGCATATGACCCACTATCATATGTGCTTCTTCTACCACAGGGTTCCCAAGGATACCACACTGAACTGCGAGGTGTCACCCCACACCTTTTACCACCCCTTTTACCATTTCCATCTACACTGCTCATCATTTTACTGCTCCATGGAAGACTAACACAACAGTATGTATGTGACATGATGGCAAAAACTGAGTCACAACGTTTCAATTGGCTTCGTCACAATCAGAAACCTATCAAGGCAGAAAAGTATAAAGTCATTGTTGATGCCCTGAGTAGTGACACTGAGATAATCCCAGGACACCTAGCCATCCTGCCACTCACAATTTATGGATCACCAAGATGGTTCGCCAAAGAATTCCAAGACTCCATGGCTTTGGTCAGAGTCAAAGGCAAACCAGACTTCTTCCTCACCTTCACTTGCAACCCTAACTGGCCTGAAATTAAAGGATCGATTTTTGAGGGTCAACAGACCCACCAAAGACCAGACATCATTGCCAGAGTATTCCACATGAAGGTGGGCGCTCTCCTCGCAGACCTCCTGAAATATGACATTCTGGGATATGTGGATGCATTTGTGTTGGTGAAAGAAACTCGGACCCTAACCCTGTTCATCACCATGGTGCCACGTGACAAACCCAGGACTTCCACTGATATTGATCGTGTTGTGTCTGCAGAGATTCCGTACAAAGAAACAAATCCGGAATTACATCGCATTGTCCATGCGGACAATGGAATCGTGACAGTCCATGCATGTGTAGCCTGGTGAGTCATCTCCCTCCTGGTCACTGCATGGCGCGGTGCCAGCTTGTGCAGGTTAATTGTTGGGCGGCGCTGCGGGTGATTAAAACCAGGTGTGTTGGTCACCGCTCTCCCTCTCTGCTTCTGCTGGTGTGTTGGTTGGCGTGCATGTCTGTGTTTCCCCGTCGTGTCGTTAAGGTAGGCATCCTTTATTATTTGCTGTTTCATTGCATTTTTATTCGGCTCTGGGGCTTCATCCTCCCGTTCCGTTGCAGTGCTGGGAGAGACGGTGAGCCGGAGGGAGCGAGTGGTTCGGGTGGGTGCGTGTTGGAAGCAGTAGAGCTCAGAGGTATGCTGCTCGTATTTGTCTGCTGTTGCAGTTTTCCATCTATTGTGCTAGTTGTGACACTTTCTCTTTTTTTGCTGTGCAGCGGGGCCGCTGTAACCAACTCTCCTAGTTCTGCACTTATTCAGTGGGCGTCCTGATATGTTCCGGTCATTGGCCACCACGACAAGGTTTGCTGCTGTCCTGGCTTGGCTCCCGGTGGACTGAGAAGCTCCAAACTGTCTTGGGTCACTGCATGTGGCCACAGCTTCGGGTCCAGTGTGAAGGCATCACGCCATTATCGGTGCCCACACTAAGAAATCCAGTCTGAGTTAAGCCGAGTTTGGCTCACCTGTCTTCTTTTCGTTTGATTTATATCATTATTTTCACTAATTTAATTATCAAAGATTGTTTTGTGGATTTGATTCAGGTCGCACTTAGTTTAGTATTTGTTTGCGAATAGTTTAGTTTATTTTGTTTATTGCATTAAGTTGATTTTGGGTTAAAATATAGTTTTTTTGCTTTGTTTAATATTTGATTAAGACTTGATTAAGTCTAAGTTGGTTTATATGGTGTTCCTTTGTTAATTTTCTTTAACTCCTTAGTTGTAGGATGAATTTGTTATTTCTTTTTTGTGATATATAAATTATTTCTATTTTGTTCTGATATTTTCTTTTGTTTTTTTGGTATTAATTAATAATTGTGTATTTGGTTTCCTTTTTTTCCTTTTTTTAAAACCGTAGATGTCCCCAGATGTCCCCACACTGTGTTAATTTTTTTCTTGTTTTGCAACAGGTGCTGAGGCCCAAGCGAGCGGCAGCCCTCCCCTGATGGTGGTGTTTGACACAGTTTTTGGTTGCAGTGCACTGGTAGTTTATAGTTTGGATTTTGTCCCTTTTGAGTTCCCTGCTGCCGTGGTAAGCCCCAGCCCTGGTTGGGTTCTTTTTGTTTTGTTTTGCCAGTGTGGTGGCCACATCTGGGCATATCCACCCCTTTGGTCAGCCAACTCCGCAACCCTCATTTATTTTAAAGTCATATTAAGCAATTTGTTAATAAAAAGTATATTCCCTTAAAACCACGTCCTCTGGCCCTCATGTGATTATACGAACCTGTGTTGGCCTTGTATGGCTATTTCCTGGGTTAAAATCCCAGGTGGCATTGTTGGCAACACACACTACACATACACACGCACACACAAACACACACTCACACCCGCTCCCGCCACACATGGTTGACAGAAAGTGCTCCAAAGACTACCCCAAGCAATTGAGGCAAGACACAAGCTTCTCAGACAACTCTTACCCACTGTATAGAAGACGAGCTGAAGATGCGCCTGGCTTTCCCATCTCAAAGACGATCAGAGGGGCATTAATGTGTCTGTAAATAATGCATGGGTTGTGCCATACAATCCATACATCCTTCTCCGATACAATGCACACATTAACCTTGAAATTGTCTGTGCTGTCTCCAGTGTAAAGTACCTGTACAAATACTTGGAGAAGGGTCCAGATCAGTGTCTGGTGAGGTTAGATATAGCTGATGAGACCCGTGAGGAACTTTGACGCGATGAGGAGACACGCTATGTGTTAGGACGTTACATCACTGCATATGAAAACAACCACCAGCAAGGATGCTGGCAATTCACTTAGAGGATGAACAGGTCATCACGTTTAATGATGAAGGCACTGCCCAGAACCTACTGAACGCAGGGCCACCTGCCACTACACTGACTGCCTTTTTTGGATCCATGTCTCTACATCCACACATGCGACACATTGTTTACACAGATGTATTTCAACACTTCACGTACACACAGAACACGTTTCAATTGTGGAAAAAAAGACTGAAGTTCCCACGATGACCGCATGGCAGACACTGTTGGACGAATCCCAATGATTGCCTTCAACCCACACACTGCAGAACTGTTCTATCTTCGCATCCTTTTGTGCCGTGTGCCAGGACCAACTTCATTCAGAGATCTCCGAAAAGTTGGAGATGTGATGATGGACACATATTTGGCAGCCTGCATTGCACATGGGATTGTTGACAATGACAGCGAAGAAGATTCTGTTATGGAAGAGGCAGCAAATGTGTTCTTACAGGAGAGCACTTGCAGTTCTGGGAAAGGCACAAGCGTGTTCTTAGTGAAGAGGGCAGGGCAGCGGTGAATGAGCCGGATGAATACATTCTGAATCAAGTGCTACTCGACCTTAAGGACCATGTTGAAAGACATGGCTTTACACTAAGTGGAAACTTTTGCCTCCCTGAACCTAATCCACTTCACGACCATAATCAGACTCCCCGCATCATCAAGCACGAGATTGAGCACAACATGGAGGAACTTCAAGCTAACATTACTCACACAGAAAACAGACTTAATGATGAGCAGCAAACTGTTATCAAAACAGCGATGGAGAGCGTGCAAAAGGGACTAGGAAAGATGATGGTGCTTGATGCAAGTGGGGGGACAGAAAAAACTTTAATATTATGCCACATCCTCAACAAAGTCCATGCAGAAGGCAAAGTGGCTCTTGCAACAGCTGCAAGTGGCATCGCAACTACTCTACTGCCAAAAGGCACCACCTTTCACAGCAGAACAAAATGTCCTCTCATTCTCACTGATGAATCCACTTGCAGTGTGAGTGAACATGACAGCACTGCAACACTCATTTGGATGACAAACCTCATGGTCAAGGATTAAGTGTCGATGATGGATCGCCGTGTATTAGAAGCAGCAGTACATTTCAGTGGCTCAGAGGGTCAGACAAACCATTTGGTGGCATCACAATGGTCTTCAGTGGTGATTGGAGGCAAATCCTTACCGTAGTACCACACTGTAGCCGAACCGAGATCATAGGAAGATGTTGCAAGAGCTCATACCTATGGAAAAACGTTGAAACTCTTCGTCTAGCAGAAAACATGAGGATCTCTCAAGCTGCAGAACATCAACAAGCTGAAAAAGACTTTGCCAAATTTCTCGTAGACCTTGGCGAGGCAAAAATTCCAGTAGTGCCAGAAGAGGGTGAGTTTGCCATTAAACTCAATGACACACTGACAATTCCTGGTGACAAACTGAAAGACATTGTCCATTGGATTTATGAAGACATGCTGGCCAACATTTCCAGTCCAACGTGGCTATGTGAAAATGTCATTTTATGCCCAACTTACTCTGAAGTTGACAAAAAAATGAGTACATGACCAAGATTTTTCCAGGAGAAGAACAGGTTTGCTACATCGTTGACACTGCAGATTCTGAAGGTCACCATATGTACCCAACTGAGTTTTTAAATACACTCTGCCCCTACGGAATGCCTCCTCATCGCATAACTTTAAAGGTGGGAATGGTGATCATGCTACTGCGAAACTTTGACCAACAAAATGGACATTGCAATGGCTCAAAATACATCATAGAACAAATATTGCCACACCTCTTAGTTGCAAAATCTGTAATTGGTGTCAATGCCTCTCTTAATTCCACGATTCACCCTCATACCATCTGACAACATCTTTCCATTCACCTTGAGACGTAAACTATTTCCAGTGAGACCCTGCTTTGCCATGACTGTGAATAAGTCACAGGGTCAGTCTTTATGACGCGTTGGTGTTGTCTGCACAAGAGATTTCTTCAGCCATGGACAATTTTACGTTGCCGCCAGCAGAGTTGGCAGATCAAACAGACTTCGCATACTTGCTCTAGACAAAGAAACAAAGAAAAAGCATACTTTCTGAGCAATGTTGTTTTTACGGAAGTGCTGACACAGTAAATGACACTCTGACAACAAATCTGTCACACAGCGGTGAGGGGTGTCTTTTTTGTCTTGTGAATTTCATGTTTTATTTTGAAAAGTAAGTCTCCTCTCGTTTCAGGTCACTTGGCCTTCCTCTTGTGTCACCAGTCTAATGTCTCCCCTAATCCCTGATTGTTTTCACCTGTGCTCCCTTCCCTGGTGTATATATTGTCTGGAATGATTGGAAATGACGTGCATCGACTTTTATTAAAATATGAGCCCAGTCAGCCAGATGGCGGCGCTGTAACTAAGGCTTGAAAATGCGTTTTTGGGAAGGCCACGCCCCTCACACCGTAAGTCCGATTGACTTGAAATTTGACACACAAGTCCAGCTCCATCTGCTCTTCAAAAAAGCCTCTTGGACCACGAAGCTCTGCCTACCTAGATTAAATAGAACTTTTGAAAGTTTGACTCCATCAACACCAAATTTGGTATACGGCTTCGGGGGATGAAAAGACATATTTATACTATAAATGAGCCAGATTGGTTAAAAAAACATGGCCGCCATGGACCAATGTATTTTCGCAATGGGCCTGGCTTAGAAATGATTGGCCATAACTCCCACAGCCTTTGCCCTATCATTACAAAACTTGGTGGGTAGGTTCACAACTGTACTGGGAATCTGCCTACCAAAGCAGGTTGAGCTCAACCCATAGGGGCCGCTATAAATGCTACACATGCGTATCTCAAAGACCATTGGACAGAATTTCACCAAATCTGGTATGCATGCTCTAGGGGCGAGTACTAACTAATGTCTTGAGTGCCATGTTGATAGGTGAAAGTGGGCGTGGCCTATTCGTCATTGACCATCATTGTTTGCGTTTTATTAATTTATAGCGAGCTGGAAGGACCCAGAGACACGAAACTTGGTACGTTTAGTATAAATGATGTCCAAATGCTGCTCCAAGAATTTGATCTGAATCCGTTGGTTGGGGGCGCTATAACATAGGGTGTAAACTTCGAAAGGCTTTCCCCGCAAAGCCATAAGTGCTATTGACTTGGAATTTGTTATACACATCCTCCTGATAGTCCTCTACAAAAAAGCCTCTTGCACCATTAAAGCCGCTATTACAGATTTTTTGCTAATTTGCATAACGTTAAAAACAGTAAAATGAACAGAATTTTCAACACCAAATTGGGTATACGGCTTCAGGGGATGAAAAGACAAATTTCTACTATAAATGACCCAGATTGGTCAAAAAACATGGCCGCCAGGGACCCATGTATGTTTGCAATGGGCGGGGCTTAGAAATGATTGGCCATAACTCCCACACCCTTTGTCCTGTCATAACAAAACTTAGTGGGTAGGTTCAAAGCAGGACTGGGAATCTGCCTACCAAATCATGTTGAGCTCAACCTATAGAGGGCGCTATAAATGCCATTAGCATATAGCTGATAACCCAATCATGGGTATGTGTTGCACATGTCTTTGTGGAACACGGCGGCCGATTGTCATCGACTGCGGGGGATGAGGGTCAGGGTGGCCTGTTTGGGGCGAAAGGGGTTAGAACCCACAGATTGCCGCTTGTGTCTATATATATCATTAGGGTTCTAACCCCGAAGGGGTAGAACCCTTCTAAGATTGTGCCGGTTTATTATTATTAGGGTTCTAACCCCGAAGGGGTAGAACCCTTCTAAGATTGTGCCGGTTTATTATTATTATTATTTTTTGTTGTCTGCCGCTTGAGCTCAAATTCCCGTGAGCTGGAATGGGCCAGAAACTTGAAACTTGGCCCAATGATTGGAAATGATGTGCATCAACTTTTATTAAAATATGAGCCCCGTCAGCCAGATGATGGCGCTATAATTAAGGATTTAAAATGCGTTTTTGGGAAGGCCACGCCCCTCACACAGTAAGTCTGATTGACTTGAAATTTGACACACAAGTCCAGCTCCATGTGCTCTACAAAAAAGCCAATCAGACCATGAAGCTCCGCCCACTTAGATTTTTTTGCTAATTAGCATAATGTGAAAAACAGTTAAATGAATAGAACTTTTGAAAGATTGACTCTATCAACACCAAATTTGGTATATGGCTTTGAGGGAAGACCAGACACATTTCTACTATAAATGAGCCAGATTTATCTAAAAACATGGCCGCCACGGACCAATGTATTGTCACAATGGGCGGGGCTTAGACATGATTGGCCATAACTCCCACGCCCTTTGCCCTATCATCACAAAACGTGTTGTGTAGGTTCAGAACTGTACTGGGAATCTGCCTGCCAAAGCATGTTGAGCGCAACCTATAGGGGGCGCTATAAATGCAACATATGCGTATCTCAAAGACCATTGGACAGAATTTCACCCAATTTGGCATGCATACTCTAGGGGTGAGTATTAACAAATACCCTGAGTACCATGTTGATTGGTGAAAGTGGTCGTGGCCTATTCGTCATTAACCATCATTGTTTGCGTTTTATTCATTTATGGCGAGCTGGAAGGACCCAGAGACATGAAACTTGGTACGTTGCATGTAAATGATGTCCAAATGCTGCTCCAAAAATTTCATCCCGATCCGTCAGATGGGGGCGCTATAACATAGGGTGTGAACTTCGAAAGGCTCTCCCTGCCAAGCCATAAGTGCTATTGACTTGAAATTTTTCAAACATGTCCTCCTGATAGTCCTCTACAAAAAAGCCTATTGCACCAAGAAAGCCGCTATTACAGATTTTTTGCTAATTTGCATGATGTTAAAAACAGTAAAATGAATAGAACTTTTGAAAGATCGACTCTATCAACACCGAATTTGGTATATGGCTTTGGGGAATGAAAAGACATGTTTCTACTATAAATGAGCCAGATTGGTCAAAAAACATGGCCGCCACGGACCAATGTATTGTCACAATGGGCGGGGCTTAGACATGATTGGCCATAACTCCCACACCCTTTGTCCTATCATCACAAAACGTGGTTGGTAGGTTCACAACAGGACTAGTAATCTGTCTACAAAAGCATGTTGAGCTCAGCCTATAGGGGGCGCTATAAATGCCATTAGCATGTAGCTGAAAACACAATTTAGAGAAATCTGGGGCTAATCATGCCTATGTGTTGCACAGATCTTTTAGGGACACGGCAGCCGATGTCATCGACTGCAGGGGATGAGGGTCAGGGTGGCCGGTTTGGGGCAAAAGAGGTTAGAACCCGGGGATTGCCGCTTGCGGCTATATTTAGGGTTCTAACCCCGAAGGGGTAGAACCCTTCTAAGATTGTGCCGGTTTATTATTATTATTATTATTATTTGTTGTCTGCCGCTTGAGCTCAAATTCCCGTGAGCTGGAATGGGCCAGAAACTTGAAACTTGGCCCAATGATTGGAAATGATGTGCATCAACTTTTATTAAAATATGAGCCCAGTCAGCCAGATGGTGGCGCTGTAACGAAGGCTTGAAATGCGTTTTTGGAAAGGCCACGCCCCTCACACCGTACGTCTAATTGACTTGAAATTTGACACACAAGTCCAGCTCTATGTGCTCTACAAAAAAGCCTCTTGGACCATGAAGCTCCGCCTACTTAGATTTTTTGCTAATTTGCATAATGTGAAAAACAGTAAAATGAATAGAACTTTTGAAAGATTGACTCTATCAACACCAAATTTGGTAAATGGCTTTGAGGGAAGACCAGACACATTTCTACTATAAATGAGCCAGATCGGTCGAAAAACATGGCCGCCACGAACCAATGTATTGTTGCAATGGGCGGGGCTTAGACATGATTGGCCATAACTCCCACACCCTTTGCCCTATCATCACAAAACTTGGTGGGTAGGTTCACAACTGTACTGGGAATCTGCCAACTAAAGCATGTGGCGCTCAACCTATAGGGGGCGCTATAAATGCTACACATGCGTATCTCAAAGACCATTGGACGGAATTCCACCAAATTTGGCATGCATGCTCTAGGGGCGAGTATTAACTAATATCATGAGTGCCATGTTGATTGGTGAAAGTGGGCGTGGCCTATTCGTCATTAACCATCATTGCTTGCGTTTTATTCATTTATGGCGAGCTGGAAGGACCCAGACACACAAAACTTGGTACGTTGAGTGTAAATGACGTCCACATGCTGCTCCGAAAATTTCATCCTGATCCGTCAGATGGGGGCGCTATAACATAGGGGGTGAACTTCGAAAGGCTCTCCCCACCAAGCCATAAGTGCTATTGACTTGAAATTTTTCATAGATGTCCTCCTGATGGTCCTCTACAAAAAAGCCTATTGCACTAAGAAAGCCGCTATTACAGATTTTTTGCTAATTAGCATAATGTGAAAAACAGTAAAATGAATAGAACTTTTGAAATATTGACTCTATCAACACCAAATTTGGTATATGGCTTCGGGGGGTGACAAGACACATTTCTACTATAAATGAACCAGATTGGTCAAAAAACATGGCCGCCACGGACCAATGTATTGTCGCAATGGGCGGGCTTAGGAATTATTGGCCATAATTCCCACACCCTTTGTCCTATCATCACAAAACTTGGTGCGTAGGTTCGAAACAGGACTGGGAATCTGCCTAACAGATCATGTTGAGCTCAGCCTATAGGGGGCGCTATAAATGCCATTAATATGTAGCCGAAAAGCCAATTTGAAATCTGGGGCTTATCATGCCTGTGTGTTGCACAGATCTTTGAGGGACACGGCGGCCGATGTCATCGACTGCAGGGGATGAGGGTCAGGGTGGCCGGTTTGGGGCAAAAGAGGTTAGAACCCGCGGATTGCCGCTTGCGGCTATATTTATTATTATTTGTTGTCTGCCGCTTAAGCTCAAATTCCTGTGAGCTGGAATGGGCCAGAAACTTGAAACTTGGCCCAATGATTGGAAATGATGTGCATCAACTTTTATTAAAATATGAGCCCAGTCAGCAAGATGGTGGCGCTGTAATTAAGGCTTGAAAATACGTTTTTGGGAAGGCCATGCCCCTCACACCGTAAGTCTGATTGACTTGAAATTTGACACACAAGTCCAGCTCAATGTGCTCTACAAAAAAGCCTCTTGGACCATGAAAGTCCGCCTGACTAGATGTTTTGCTAATTTGCATAATGTGAAAAACAGTAAAATGAATAGAACTTTTGAAAGATTGACTCTATCAACACCAAATTTGGTATACTGCTTCGGGGGACCGAGCCAGTAATTTCTATTATCAATGGCAAGTCTTCTAATGTTTTTCTGCAGATTCCCCACTTGAAAGGGACCTGATTCATCTACCGCGAAATGATGAACTGGATTTCACTCAATGACCAAACACTTTTCCATTTTTTCCTCCTTTTATTTTGGCTGTTCCATTTTCCATTGTTTCAGCCATTTCTTTAAAAGGTATTTGGATTGTATAGGCCTTTAAGCAGTTTAGTTTCTTATCAGGTGAAAAACCTTAAACCACAAAAGAAGAAAATATACGAATTACTGAGATCAAATATAATAAATAGAAAATTGCACATATCTGTACATTCCAACTCATAGCAACTATTTTATCTTGAATTAATTTCCACATTTCATGAAAATATAGATAGTACACACTACTGTTACCCCCTTTTTTTTGCTTAACATCATATGAATCTTTCACTGTTTTTTAACACATTTTATCATATTATTAAGCCATTTTTAAACTCAGTTTTTATGTATATTTTTCTATAGTATTTATTGTATTTCAAACATTTTTATAGTACATACATTTTACCCATATCTAAAATCACTACTTAAACATTTTCTCATAATTATTTTACAATATTTTTAGAGTGCAATTATTTAAGCATTTTACCATAGTTATTTTACCCCGTTACTAAAGTGCAATTATTTAAACCAGCACCATACATAATGTTAAAAGCATTAGAAATTAGCTCACATTAACTTCACCATGATTTCTACCACACCAAAGCAGGACGCACTTCACATGGATAACAACACTACCATCACCCATTGAAGGGTTAAACGGAGTCTCTTGCTGCCGACCGTTTGGCTAAAGCTCGGCAGGCACATCGGTTCCGCCCACTTTCAGTCTTGTGCGCTTTTGTGATTTCTCGTGATTTTAGCGTCAGTCCATTCATTCCAGTTTGACTTGACAATTAATGAGCACGATTGGTCAAAAAACATGGCCCCCGTCAAGCAAAATATCCTCGCTAAGGGCGGGGCTTAGCGAATATTGGCCTCAAATCATTAACCGTTTTTCTAATTGTCACGAAACTCAGTTGATATCTTCATATCTTCAGAAGGGGACTAGAAATATGCCCACCAAAACATTTTGAGCTCATCCCTTAGGGGCAGATTACAGGCACATGCTGCTGTGTGCATGAGTGCATGTGAAACATCTTACACCCCCCTTGCACATACAGCATCAGGCGTATACTTGCAAGTTAAAAAAAAACACAGTTACATTTGTTCTCTCTAAAAAGAATTTGTATTACAAGCCATGGCAGACAGGAAGGACATATCTGCACTCAGAGGCTTACTGTGTAAATCCCGTCTCTCTGCTTATTTGACCACATTTCATGAGACAGATCAGGTTTGTCTAAAATATGAAGGTAAAATCATAAATGTACACTGACATTTGCTTCTGTGAAGCCTTACAGAGAATAGATTTTACTGCCTCTCCCATACACATACATTATTATCTCCACATTTCTCCCCAAATTATCATGATCATAGAACTGTGATTACTTAAACATTATAATACGTATTGAAACTTTGATATACACATCAATAGGTGAAATTTGAATTATATTTTAATGTTCAAATAAAGTCTCTATGTGAAAGTATAACACAAATGCCAATTTGGAGAAATCTGGGGATTGTCATGGATATGTTTTGCACAGATCTTTGAGGAACACGGCGGCCGATGTCATAAACTGCTGGGGATGAGGGTCAGGGTGGCCGGTTTGGGGCAAAAAGAGGTTAGAACCCGCAGATTGCCGCTTGCGGCTATATTTAGGGGGCCAAGCCCGAGGTCCCGAGGGAATTCGTATGCAAGCAGATGCGTTTCCTAGGACCAGCGGTGCTAGGAACCCAATTGTAATTGTAAAGATTTTTTTTCTTCCGCTAAAAATGGTGCTGCAGGCTAAACCATGCAAGGGAGGACGGTGCAATTTGGAGGGTTGGTCCAGACACCTGCATGTACCTCAGACACAAAAAACTACATCTATCCACCTGCAGGGGGTGCTATAGCCTAGGCCGACGCGTTTCTGCCGATAACTCCCACACCAAGACTACTTTTGTTTCTCTTTAACCTGTTTAAGTTTCCAGAAAAAATAGAAACACCCCATCAAAAAAGACTTTCCCATTCATAACTCAAATTAACATCAAACAATATATATTATGGAAGCGAATCTGTTCCATAATTCAAATTAAAAAGGATTAAGTGAAGTGCTTTTTCATTTTCAGAATATAGCTGCATTTTTTGACTCATAAATGAAATGAGTAATAAATCATCCAAATTGCATTTTCATTTTCTTCTTCAAGACTGCTCATTTGTAACTTGATTAAAATGATAAAGAAAATTACATTTAAGATTTAATTTTCAAAAGATGCCCCAGCAAATAGTTACCAAAATTCAATTTGAAATGTCAAATTTAAAAATTAAATAAAATGAGTAATAAATCATCCAAATTGCATTTTCATTTTCTTCTTCAAGACTGCTCATTTTGTCACACGACTAAAAAGAAAACTGCTTTTTCGTCTTCAAGCCCGCCCCCCCGCAAAAAATGTTCCAAAATTCTATTTGAATTCGCAATCCCAAGCGGCGCAGGAGAGTGACGTCAGCGGCCTCTGTCCTTCTGCAGCCCCCAGTCTGACCGACCGTGCTACGCATCTACGTTAGGGGGCGGCGGTGTGCATGTTCGACGCTGGAGCAAGAAGAGAGACAAGAGCAGATTGTGAAGGCTGTGTTGGTAGCATAAACTGTGGTACATGTTTTCAGAAACAGCGGGGAATTCACCACCATGTCCAGTTCTGTACTGCGGTCAAGCCAGCCATGGTTCGCGTTTGCTTGGTCAAATCAGTCAGAAATTTTTTGCCAGTGCGCAAATGCATTTACACATTTACACATTTTACAAACATTTACCGTGATCGTAATGAAGCCGCTCTGAAGAGCTGCTGGTAGTGACTGCAGTCTCACAGTCAGACGCATGAAACACACACGGTACTTTACAGTCAGTATTCCCGGTAATAAACTGAAGGTATCAGCTGGACTGTACGTCGACGACGCCCCCATATTGGATGTGGCAGCTCAGCCCCGTGAACTAATACAAGCCAATGGAGTGAACTTTATAAAGCTCCTTCTACAAAGTGCTATAAGTTAATGTCTCTCATTTACACACTCACACACATACGGATATATTCAGGAAACAGAGAGGAACCAAAAACAACGTCTGTAACGTTCTCTGAGGATTATAAACATTAACTACTCCTCATATGTTCAGTATACAGGTCGGCACCAAACCACAGGATGGATTTTATAATGTTTTTATGAGTGTTTACAGCTGCTAACGTATGTAACCCTGTTACTGTGATGACACATGACAGTTAAATATTTAATCAACCTCTGAACGTCTAACGTTTGAAAGTGAAGGCTTTTAAGGCTTTATTTCCAAAGGCATCAAGTTGAGCATTACCAACGTATTTTTACTGATATTTTTATGTTTTAAGGTCCCTTGAAGTTTAATATATCTGGCGTTTAACGCTCAAATGAGTAAAAAACGAGTATAGACCCAATACTTACATTTAAATGCGAGATCTGCGCCACTTGAGGTCGCCATTATTTATTTTATTTATTCATTTATTTCTGCTCTTCGGGCGCACAATGAATCTTGGGCAATTCGTAGCCGCAATGGATCGTGGCGGCGCATCCTCCAGGAAGAAGGAAAAGCAGGCAGCATTTGTGGGCTGCATTTAGAGGATCCTTTGAATTGAATTGTGACAGCCTTCGCACGGCGTTGCAACGTAATTGCCTTTCAAACTCTGAAGGATGCTGCCCCTTAATTGGGACACAGCTAAAGACTATGGCTGTGTCCAAATTCAGGGGCAGCATCCTTCAAGGACCCATCCTTCGCCGCCAGCAAAGGCAGGGTCCTTCAGAGAGGCCTGCAGGCAGCGTCAGCCTGTTGTGAAATGGGACAGTCTACCCTTTGCAGCATTTCCTGGTTGCGTCACCAGATGATCCCGCCCCTACCCGTACGTCACTATTTATGCAGCCCAGGTCCGCGAAAGTGACAAGAAGAGTAAAGTTTGACTGTCAAATATGTTTGAGCTTCAGGAATTCCTGATTTCCTTTTTAATCCTCCTGCTTGTGGAGGAAGAGGAGAAGCAGCTCTGGTTTATCTCCGGCTGAGAGGACCGTGGAGAGGTAAACCTGTTATTGAACCCACATAATGTTATCAATATTATCATTATTAGCTAGCTAACAGTTTGGGGTCATTAACATATCAATACATTACGTTAATGCTGACATGTAAACTGCTGATCGCCATATATGGTTTTATTACGATTTTAAAGACAGTGGCCCTCATTTATCAAATGAACGTACGGCAGAAAACCGTGCGTACGACCATTTCCACGCAAGCTTTGGCATTTATCAATTTGGACGTGAGCGAAAGCTACGATCAGATCTCACGTCAGGTCTGAGCTCATGTACGCAAATCTGAGTCTGTGGATTTGCGGTGCAGCACAGTAAATCTGGCTGAGTCTGAAAATAATTATTAAACAAACCTCAGCTGTCATTAAGCATAAGCAGTCACATTTTTAGAACAGATCAAACGGATTCTTAAAATGAACAAAAGAATTTTTTTTTTTTTTTTTTTTTTTAAAAAGCCAACGTTTTTACTGATACCACTTTTTTGTAAAATAAATTATGACAACTAGTTAACGGAATACCTAATAACCCCGCTGGCAAACCTGCTACAGCACAGGAACGCAGATTCAATAGTGCGCACACACGCACACCGGTCACAGTGGAGCTGCTTCAGGCTGCTGAAGGGCAGGTGGCTCTGTCTCGGACCAGCAGGGGGAACTCTGCTGTATACCCCTGAGAAAGTGTGCCATATTATTTGGCCTGTTCAGTTTTGCATAACATTGCATTAGTGAATGGAGTGCCTTTGATGTGCCGGCACTGCCGGGATGCCGATCTCCATCTCGGAAAAGTTTATCTTCTTGCCAGTGTTTCTTCTCTCCATGTTTGACCTCAGTGGGCGAGGCCTCCGAACCAGGAATATTTAAGGGCGTAACATGTTAATGACGATCGAATTCAGCCGCTGCATTTATCAAGACCCGATCATTCGTACGCTGGAATTGGACAGATATGAACGTTTCATAAATCACACGTGTGTCCTGTCGTAAGACCAATTCTTATGATTATTATTATTATTACAATTAGAGTATGAAATTATAATTCTTGCCTCTTTCTTAAAATATTCTTACTGACATGGCAGCCATCTGAGTCAGAACTGCAGACCCAGTTGATGGACAATGTGGTGGACAAAGGATACTGGACCCCCAAACACCCTGAGTATCGACCCAGATGATGTCTCACTGACAACATCCAGCCCAGCAGCACTGCAGGGACTCCTGCTCAGCCTGTTACTGTCCATAATCTGTAACTGTTTAAATATTGTTTTTAATAATAATTGTTTTTGTTAATAGTTAATAATAATCTGTAAATAGTTATTTATGCTGTAATTTTGTAAATAGTTGTAAATATTAAGACCTTCATAAAAGAAAACATTCAATCCCTTGTTGTCCCTGAAAAGTAGCACTTGATGCCGTTTGCTGTTATAAATTGTACTTAAGCTGTAAATACTGAATGGAATAGACAACGTGCAACAATACAACATTATTTTCTTTCATGAATTATATAAAATGAACAATTATGAACAAATAATATAAAAAGAACTTATACATTAACTAAATAACAACAGCTATAATGTAAGGATTGTCCTCTGGAGCAGAGAAGAGCTTCTCCATCCTCTCTGCAGCCTCATGTCCTTCTTCCTCCTTCCTCCTCGAAGCAAGAGAAAAGGTAAACACAAGATGACATTAACACAGGGATGCAAAGATTTACAAAAAGTGACATCTGGACTGACAAATCGGCTATTTATTATTTATTATGATATATTATTGCCTTACTCCTATCCAGCCGGCAGAATGTTTCGCCCTGTGAACTAATGTTGTTCTGACCTCGGACAGTGATGAAGCTCTCTGTTTGCTCCCTAAAACACAATGAAATGTAAAAAATGTTTGTGTTATGTCAACAGACAAAAGAGTTCTAATACAGCAAAAAAGAAATATATAATCATTGTAAGGATAATCATAAACTTAGCTCTTTATTCCAACTAGACTTTACACGGATCACAGCCTGATCTAAATCTGTTCATCTTGGTCCATTTATGTACATGAAGTAAAATGAGTCTATAACATCTCCACAGTCACAATACGATATAAGATATAAGTCAACCTCTGAACGTCTAATGGTTGAAAGTAAAAGGCATTAAGTTGAGCATTACCAACGTATTTTATTTATTTATTTATTTTTATTTAACCTTTATTTATCCAGGAAAAATCCTGTTGAGATTAAAAACCTCTTTTTCAAGGGAGTCCTGGCCAAGAGGCAGCAAAAATTACACAGTCACATTCAGCATACACAACATACAGAAGGCAATTTGGGTTGTAAAAACAGTTACAAGCAAATTAAAATTATAAAATGCTCTCAGCTTGGATTTAAAAGCAGTCAAGGAAATCAGTTCAGTTATTTTCCAGTCTTTTTGCAGCATGTTCCATGTCGAAGGAGCAGAGTAGACAAAAGCCCTTTTTCCCAGTTCTGTCCGAGAAAATGGAACAGACAGCAACAACTGGTTGTGAGGTATCTGGAGGACAACACATTCTGATTTACTTAGCTTAGATTCGATCACGACGGATCTACGCAGTTTGGATTCAATCATGACTTATTGATTTTCATTGTGTGAGTGAAGGTCCAGGGGTTGGCTTCCAACTGTAAGGAGTCAAAGGTTAGCAGACGATAAAGTGCTTAGCTAAGTTTGACCTTCGTGCCAAATGGTGGAAGATGCCTAACACAGGTCAAACTCCTCTTTTAGTCTATTGGATAATTTGGCAAAGGGACCAATCAGAAGAAGTGGGTATACTGGAGAAGGGCCTCTAAAAAGGCCCTCACAGGAAGAATGAGGGGGTGGCATTTTTTTAGGTCTCCTGAGATCGAAGGCTAGGAGTTCTGAGAGGGCAGAGGGCAAAGTATTTTGGCATAGCTTTTCCCATAGATTTGATAATATCAGAATATCTTTACCATTCCAGCCAGCCTTGCCTCCACAGAATTCTTTTATCATTAAACTACACGCCGACTCATTGGAGGGGAAAAGCCCAGAAACTACAAACGCAAACCGTAAGAATCAACACTTCTCCGTGTTAATAAGTTACAGATGTAGGACAGCAATTGCCCAAGCATGGCCTTGTAAATAAAAGTACACCAGTGTCTCCGCCTCCTGGTGGACAAGGAAGGCCATCCCACTCGGGAGTACAGTTCACAATGATGGGTCCGTGTTCCACAGTTAGCAATGAACCTCAGAGAAGCATGATAAAGGGCGTCAATCTTACTTAGACATTTAGCTGAGGCATTCATATACACCAAGTCTCCGTAATCTAAAATGGATAAAAAAGTTGCAGTGACAAGCCGCTTTTTCACCTCAAAAGAAAAACTAAATTTGCTTCGGAAGAAAAAACCCAATTTAAGTTTCAGTTTCTTCACCAGATTGTCAATATGGGGCTTGAAGGTGAGAGAGTCATCAAGCAAGACACCAAGGTATTTGTACACATGAACCACCTCTATGACATTTCCCTCAAGAGTGGACACTGTGGGGATAGTTTGAAGTACTTTCTTAGTGTTAGAAAATAACATTAGTTTAGTCTTGTCAGTATTGAGGAATAGTTTTAGCTGCAGGAGTGTGCGCTGGACCACGTCAAAAGCTTTCTGCAGAGATTCAACAGCTTTAGCAGGAGTTGATCCAAAATAGTATATAATTGTGTCATCTGCATAAAAATGCATGCTTGCATCTGAGACATTTTTTCCAAAATCATTAATGTACATAATGAACAGGAGGGGTCCAAATATTGAACCCTGTGGCACCCCCTTGTGGACACTCACAAATTCAGAGCACAGACCATCATATTAAATACACTGAGTCCTGTCAGTCAAATAATTTGTGAACTAGGAAACTACATGAGCTGACAGACCCAAACAAAGAAGCCTATGCTTTAAAATAGCATGGTCCACAGTGTCAAAAGCTTTAGACGGGTCAATAAAAAGTGAGGCACAGTACTGTTTTTTTTTATCAAAAGCAACAAGTATATCATTTATCACTTTTGTAGCCTCAGTAATGGTACTGTGCTTTTTCCTGAAGCCTGATTGCAGTTTCGAGAGAAGATCATTTGAGGTTAGAAACTCTTTTAATTGATCACACACAAGAGATTCAAGAATTTTTGACAAGACACACAAATTTGATATTGGCCTGTAGTTAGTTAAAGCTGCTGGATCACCTCGTTTTAGTAAGGGAGTAACAAAAGCTGACTTCCAAACGGATGGGATTTCTTTGTTTTTGATTGATAGATTAAAAAGGATTGTTAGAGGCTGTGCTACAAAATCAGCTGCAATTTTTAAAAAGTAGGGCTCTATCAAGTCAGGTCCAGGGGGTTTCCTGTGATCTAACATTTTGAGGGCTTTATGCACTTGCTGCACAGTAAAAGGTACACAATTAAAAGGTTCTCCTGAGAACCCTGGGGAGTCTGTGTAGGGAGGCACAGGGGCAGCTCCTGTAGAATCAAACAAAGAACCAGATGATACAAAATGAAAAAATGAAGAGAACCTCAGTTCTCTCATAGACTAGGACCAGGTCTTTTAGAACAAATGTCGGAAGAGCCTGAGGGCTTTTAATTACAGATAAAGACTTAATCACTTTCCAAAATTTCTGTGGATTATTGAGGTTCTCAGTTGTAATAGATAAGTAATATTCTGATTTAGCCTTTTTGATAAGATAAGTGCATTTGTTCCTTAGTTGCCTGAAAACAGACCAGGTTTTGGCTTTGGCCCATGCAACATTACGTTGACGGATGGTATCTGACAACTCTGAGGGAAACCAGGGATTTTCTCGTCCCTGCACCCTGTATTTCCTGATAGGAGCGTGCTTATTTACAATTTTCACAAAATTTTCCTTAAAGAATGTCCAAGTTAGCTCAACATCCGGCAACAGACCTATATGCCCCCATTTAACCAAAGACAAATCATGATGATAAGCTTGTTCATTAAATTTTTTTAAATTCCTCTTGGAAATAATGCGTGGTTTACATTTGGGAATTTTAGTGTCCCTGCAGGCAGCAACAACACAATGATCACTCAAATCATTACAAAAGACTCCCAAGGATGAGAATTTATGAGGAACATTTGTTAGAATTAGATCAATCAAAGTGGACTTTTCAGAACTTTTAAGATTTGGCCTTGTAAGTAGGTTGACCAGCTGGCTAAGATTAATAGAGTCACAGAAAGATTTAAATTCATCAGAAACTGCATTTAGGCAGTCCAAATTTAGATCTCTCTGAGTATTTTAACTGATATTTTGAGGTTTTAAGGTCCCTTGAAGTTTAATATATCTGGCGTTTGACGCTCAAATGAGTAAAAAACGAGTATAGACCCAATACTTACATTTAAATGAGAGATCTGCGCCGCTTGAGGTCGCCATTATTTATCTATTTATTTCTTCTCTTTGGGCGTGCGAAGAATCTTGGGCAATTTGTATCCTCCAGGAACAGGCAAATGAAGGAGGCATTTGTGGGGAGCATTTGGAGCACACTTTGAATTTGGACAGGCTTTGCGCGGCTTAGTGCCGTAAGAGACACAAGCTTTCCTCGGCTGGAGAGATTTTGTCTGTGTGGTCATTCTTCCCAAGCAATTGGGAAATCAAGGGGGTTTTGGTTGTCTTTAATTGTTTCTTCTAATGTTTGGAGTTTTTCTTTTATAATACTCTGATCTGAATTGATTTGATTTATTGGTATGTCTTTGTACAGATTTTCAAAATGTGCTCACCAGATGTCACATTTTTGGATGGGTAATGTCTGTTGCTTTATGTTGAACTTGTTCCACATATCCCATAATTGATTTTCATTAATGGCAATCTCAAAATCTTTAAGTTTCATGTGGGTGTAATGTTGTTTTTTTTCCCTAATTGTATATTTATATTTATTTAAAATGTCATTGTATCTAATGCTTAAGGCTGGGTTGTTTGGTTGGTGATATTTTTCATTTGTTGTTTTGCTCAAGTCGTTTCTGATGCATTCTTTATCAAACCATTTGTCAGCATTTTGCCTTTTAACAGGCTTCCGTTTTTGTTTTATGAGGTCAGCTTTTATAGCTGCCTTATGAAATATCATATTGATATCATCAGTGGCCTTGTTTACACCATCTCTGGTAGAGACATAATGGTTTTAGTCACATATTGGTATGTCATTCATCAGATCAGGTGAGTTCAGGACCATGATGAATTTGTCTCCACTGTCTGGGGCCCATCTGTAGGTAGGATTTAATTCAAACAGCTTACTGGGTTCCCTTTTTTGTCACTCATTTGATCTGAGAGTTTAAAAAACACATTTATTTGGTTGTGGTCTAAAAGGGGGGATTGCTGTCTGATAGTGAATGCACTGATAGTGGAGGGGTCCATGTCAGTGACTGCATAGTCTACTACACTAAATCCAAGAGCTGAGGAGTATGTGAATCTACCTAAAGAGTCCCCTCTGAACCTACCATTAACTATGTACAGGCCTAAGGCCCGATAGAGATCTCCCTGCCAATTTGATTTATTTCAGAGTCAAGGTTGTTCCGACCGGTGATGGTTGGTGTGGTAAACAGGGGGGCCTGACCAAATACATGGTTGTTGTCCTGTGGGTCCATGACATCAAGTTCAATTCCTGTTCCTCCATTCAGATCTCCAGTTAGAAGCACGTTTCCCTGGGCCTGGAAGTAGGCAATTTCTGAATGGCGAGTGTCAAAAATGTCTTCTTCAAAATAAGGAGAATCTACTGGGTATATAAATTGCACGGAGATATAGATCCCTATCTGTTATGCCCAGGGTTTGATCTAATCTCAACCAAATGTGTGATTTACCCTGTTTTACTGGTGAGATCTGACGGCAAAGATCTCCTTTATACCACACCAAGATCCCCTCCCGATGTTCTGCCCTTGCGTATGTTTTTTAATTTACAGAGGGCACCATGACTTCATTATATCCTGGAGGACAGTGAATACAATTATATCATCGTCTTTGATAGATTTCATGAATTCAGGGTTCTTCAGGTCAAAGGTTGAGGAGTGGAGACCCTGAATATTCCAACAGCTTACATGAAATGAACGCATAAAAAAACAATCAAAATTAACCTGTATAATGAGACACATATTAAAACACCTACAACTATCCATTCCTATGCATTTATAATATTAAATAATGATTTCATATAAATTCAATGGAGGTATGTACTATTTTTACTAATATTACCATTGTACCACATACTACTATAACTATTATTACTATTACTAACTAATAATATATGTCCATGTTGTTCTATTACTGATATGGGAAAGTGTTCTGAATATGTATATCTTAGCTGAAGCCAGGCGCACAGGGTGTGCAGCATCTCCCTGATGTATCCCAGCTCAGAGATAGCAGGGGGAGGGACTGTGGCAGTAGGCTAGGCTACCACTGCCGCATAGCTCCGCTGCTATGGGTGGGGAGGTGGACCAGGGCCAGGTGGATGTTGGGTAAGGTGGCACATCCTCTTCTGATCTCCATATTGATGTCATGGATGACATCGGGAGGAGTGTCTGTCCTAGGTAGCAGGGTGGAGATCAGAATGCAGGTTTCAAGGAATTCCTTACTGGCCTGCTCCGCCATCTTCCTCACTGCCTCAGCAGTGTCCATTTCGGAGGCTGTGCAGGTCGTTTGTTCCTGTGTGGATCACCAAGTATTGAGGGCTCCTGAGGGTCTCCTTTTTTAACAGCTTCATTGCCTGGCCTGTGGTGCTGCAGCATTTCGACAGCATTTTCTTACAGGAAAAAGTTTGTTTGTGTTCAGGAATGTCCCATTTGAGTCAGCCAGCAGGACCACTTGTGGAGCTTGTTCTTCTGGTTGAGTGAAGGGCAGCTGGGATGGGCAGAGCTGGCTGTTGGCGGCTGGCTGTGGGGGTGTATCAGGAATTGCCAGGGTGTTGTTGGGCTGGGTGCAGAGCAGAGACAGTGGGACAGCAACAAGGTGGTGGGACAGCGACAGGCACTGGCAGGGAGAGTCTGTGTCTCTGTAGTTGTCATTGTGGGGACTGCTGAGAGTTGGTCTGTCAGGTGTTGGATTTTCCTGGCGAAGCTCCTTTCTCTATTCTCAGCATCCTCCTTCACTTTGGCTAACTGAGCAAACTGTTCTCCTGTTTTAGTGCCTCTACACTTCCTCTGAGGCCAGATGCCAAGACTTGGTTGTCTCTCTTGAGCTGCTGGAGTTCCTCATGGAGCTGAGGTGTCTTGACGGTCAGACAGCCTGGCCTGGGTCAGCTCTTTGAATTCAGCAAATTCCAGCTCCAGCAGGGCCATACTCTCCTTTAGCTGGTTGGTGGAGCTGGCAGGTGTGGGAGGGTCAGAGATGGACAAGGTGGTGGGGTCTTCTGTTGGGCTCTCATCATCTTCACTGTCAGAGGGGACATTGATCCTCTTGGTGTTCACCTCAGCTTTTAACAAGGAGAATGCCTCTTCGAAGGACTCCAGGTTGGCTTCATTTCCCTGGACCATGATCTTTCCTCTGGTGTAGTTAGTGATGATGAGCAGAGGGTCATCCTTGTCAAGCTGTTCATCTTTACAGATGTTTAATCTGCCTCCTGAGCCGATGCCCTCATTTGATACGTATGCATAATTGTCCCACAGAGTATCTTTCCAGATGTAGATGGAGTCAGTGAAGAATATGAGGTTATTCTTCTTCCTTCCTTCTTTGTGTTGGGTGTAATCAGTGAAGAGGACCTCTGGATTTTCCAGTAGTGTCTTGTCCTTGTGTTTCTCCCTAGCTGCTGCACTCTTACATTTTTAGCAGGGTTTCCAACCTCCCTGCCCTCTGTCCTGTTAGCTGCCTTCTGACAGGTTTCCAAGGTAACCACTTGTTTACTCCACAGTCTGTTTACTTTCTTTGCTTTACTAGCCTTGAAACACAGTATTTTTTGGTTTGTTTGTTTGTTGTCCTTGTCTTCATAGGATATCTCTTCTGTTATCGTGTTCTTATAAATGTTGTTAATATTGGCAGGTAGTATCCGAGTTAGCAGTTGACATCAAGCTATACACTTGACAGCTAGCTAGTTGACGGTTAGCTAGTTGTTTTGATTTAGAATATATATCCAAAGATTGTATTTTTTTCTTCTGTTTTGGCAATTAATGTTGTTACCTCTTTTGTGGAGTCCTTTCCGACGAATAATTGAAGGTTGTATTTTAAAATGTCCCACTTTTTAGGTCCAAGTTTGAGAAATATTCAGGAGCTCATTTTTGATGCAGCTTCTTCTCCTGGAATCTCTCTCTCTCTCTCTCTCTCTCTCAAATCACTAATTAAATAGCTATTCTGATTGGAGACTGATCCTCCATTCAAATTTGGTGGAAATCTGTTGAGTAGTTTTTGTGTAATCCCACTGACAACCAACCAACCAAATGGGTTAAAAACCCTTTGGCAGAGGTAAAATGGAGATTCTAGCAATATTCCAAAAGGGACTTTCCCGTATTATAAATGTCAGTCAATAGGGCAGCAGGACAGTTATACTGTTCTAATTTGGTTATATCCAAATAAATTATTTCATAATAAATACTTCAGGATCATGCAGTAATACAAAAATGTCGAACGCAACTTGGGAAACAATATTATGGTGACATTATTTATTTCTGTTTTATCAGGCCTGCAACCATAGTCCAAACAGACTCTGAGATGTTGGTGAAATGTATAGTTGAGATATCAACTCAGCTATATATTTGAATTTGTCCAAACATAGTTTCCAAGCTAAATCAAATGACTGATCTCCACGTCTACATTGGCAGCAAAAGGGACCCACAATTAGGACAGTGTTGTGGACTCAAATCACTTTTTCTAGCCGTCAAATGGGATAAAAAGATCATTTGTCCTACAAGTCCCTGCAATCCGCCACAGCCTCTGCTCCACTGCAGGACACATGGGACTTAAAGTCAAAAGCAGAGAAAATATGCCTGATATTCATGTTCATAAAAGGCCTGAAGTGGAGGGAGGGCGTTCAAACGAAAACAAGAGCAAGTGAAGCTCTGCAGAGGATGACAGGCTGTGATTTCCTTCTTTCTCAGCTGTATTTTGCATCCGGCCAGTGGGGGGGGGGGGGGGGGGGGGGCAGTAGAGAATCTGTTTATGGGATAGCAAGGAGAGATGTAGACAAAGACGAAGCATTCCATAAGGAGTTGACCTTGATTGCTCCCTAAACCACTTTAGGGTAAAACTCCTTCACTCTGCAGCTCCAGTAGTCATGTCTGGGCCTTTGCACGCTCTATAAATAGCTGCTTATGCTCCAGCTGAGTGGGAACAAGCTGTATCCGTCACCCCGCAGGGCAAAGAGGAGAATGGGAACCAGAAAATCTCATGGGGATCGATCAACAGGACTCAGTCCGTTCCTGACAATGAACACAGATTTACAAGGTTTCTCTCATCCTCAATAAAACTAATTAAGCCCATATACTCATATACACGCACACACACACACACACACACACACACACACACACACACACACACACGTTTGTATATATACATACATATATGTTTGTATATATTGTCGGCATTTTCGTTTATTTGAGAGAAGACAAAATGTGACGTACTTTTTACCATTTATTTAGAATTGTATTATTAAGCAAAGCTTGATTGATCAAGGACTTTCTCTGATTGAAAAATCGCAGGCGGCAAGCTGTTAACTGCAACCAGTTGCCCAGAAAAGATAAAGATTTTACATTACAATACATTATATAGTTATTGGCACCAAAAACTGTGTATTTTCTCAGTGGCTAAAAAGGTGAGGTGGAGCTGTGGTTCAGACTTAGCCTTCCTGTTCTGATTAGTTTATAAGATTCAGTGTGTTGGTTATAAAAAAGACTTGATGTATTTAATTTCATTTATTTCATTTCAGTGTTCTACTTGAATGGGAATATTAAAGCGCAGTACTGCCACCTACTGGACGATTTTAATTTAGCGGTTTGTGTTTTGTCAATGTTGAATCGAACTTTATCCAGAAGGTGAGAATAAAGTAACAGAATAGCTCGGTTTACCAGCTTTCACTGATGATCAGCCACTCCAGTATACAGCTTGTTTTGAGTTGCATCGTCGGTACGTATTAATATGTTTATGTGTTTTTTATTGTCATGTGCTGATGTTTTAAGTGGCAAATTTTCCATTTTGTATTCTCATTAGAAACGTATTTCACCTGAAATTTCCTTCTAGGATCCTATATCTGTTAGCCACGCTAGTTGTTGGTTGATATGGTGCACAGATAAGATATAGAATTGTTTATTTTATGGTTTATGCATCTGAAGAAATGTGATAGTCATAATTTTAAGATTAGTTTGTTTATTTTCCTTTTAGTTTCACCTTTGCTTCAGCAATAAACCTGGCAAAAATGATACCCAAAGTCTTGTTTGGGGTAAAGTGTTAAGCTGCCTGTCAACACATGCAAGGGACGCATTGAGGACAGAACATCTCCCATCGTTGGTGCACGGGCTGGTCCCAACCCCTTGGCATCACGATCCTTCCAATCCTTGGAGACATCGACCCAGTTGAGAGAACCTCCCTCTACTGTTTTACTTTCCTCATCACTCTATTGTCAGCAGATCTGACCTTTGGCTGTACCTCGTGCTTTTAATTGTTACTTATTATTTTTCAAGGACATTATTGTGCGTTCAGGCAAAAATTTGTTTAACATGTTCATCATCTGACAATCGCATGTGACATTAGCCTCTTCTTACGAAATGCACTCTCTGTTCTTTGTCTTATCCTGGATTTTCTCTCAAATATATTAACCCTTCATAACATGGAGCTAATGCTTGTTTCAATCTCATTGATCAACAGGATAAATACAACTCTTTAATAATACAGTATATTAGTCCATAGCTATTAATTCACAGTATTCAGGCACTTACCACAGTAAAAAAATAAATCCTAACAATCCCTCCTTTCACACCTAATACGTGTGAACACATCTGTATTAGTGGCAAAGCAGTTAGTTAATGTTATCATTCAGCAGGTACTTTTTGGCATATCACATCTAGTTAACATAAACTCATTTAAGATCAAGATCTTTAATGGGTGCATAGAGAAACTGATCCAGTAGCAGCAGCAGGACTTTTGACACGCCGGCGGACGGTCCAGTTAAATGAACATATAACCCTTTGTAGATCAGGTAAGTCAAGGAAAAGAAAAAAAAAAACATTTGACAATGTAGCAGCAAACATTTGATCAGCATGTCATTCATAATCACATGATTGACATTTGCTCAGGTAGTCAGATTAATGGGAATCAGTTGAATTTGCTTCTCTGCAATTGACATTAGCATCTTCATCACCTGAATCTAAGACCTCGTCCAAGTAAGCTAACAGAGGCATCTGATCTGGGGGTGGGGCTTTTTCTTTGGTCAAGGCAGTAGTGATGAGACGGGTAATTAAGGTCCTAAGGCAAGGGATGGCGCAACATCCGCAACAAGTAAGTATTCCTGCAAAGACCATTAAGGACATCACTAGAGACATTATGAGACCTTGCCATTTACCAAAAATGTTGTACATCGAATCCTGGAATGCGCTATCTACTCTGGAGTCTTCTGACATTCTATTAGACAGAGTCTTAAGTGAAACTCTCGCCAAAAAGCAACCGAGGCTTTATTTGTGATTGAATATGAATCAAACCTTCGTGTAAATGCGTAATTACGACGAAAGAGGCACTTTTAAGATTTACCCTAGTTTCGTTTTCGGGCAAGCTAAGTGCAGGGGCACTCTTATGCTAGCATCAAAATCGCTGTTTTTAAGGGACAAGGGTCTCTACACATGAACACGAGCATTGAGAACATTGTTTGTGTATGCAGAGTTTACTAAAAAGAAGGTTTTTGAACTACTCACCGTAGGAGTTGGATCTCTGGCGCGTTGCCGTCATGGCAGACAAAAAGTGTCGATCTCCGAGTGTGACCTAACAGGCACGCTTGAGGAGTGGACCACCATTACTCTCCTGCATGTTAGGTCGCACTCAGGGATCGACAGTCAGTGCGTTTACATGCACAGTTTAGTCGGATTACAGCCATAGTTCGACTATGCTGCTCAATCAGATTACTGCAATTGTCCGAGTATACATGCGGGTGAGAAAATCGGATTATTGGGCCGGAGCATGTCATACCCCGGTACGCTAGGTGGCGCTGTACCCATTTCAACTAGTTGTAATAGAGCTACCTCCGGCTGACCTCTTTACGTCACCAGCAACAACAAACTCTGCCTCGGCATTCCAGAAAGATGGCGTACGAAGAGCGAGACGAAGCTACATCTTTGTATATTTCGTATATGGTGTACATGATATTTACACAAACTAGATGCACAATGGCGCTCTTTCTTGCGGTTATTTCGGAGGAAAGACGCCGCTGCCATCCGTCTACTTACGGCTCACGGCCCCGGGAAAGAAATCTTGCGCATGCGCAGAACGCAAAAATCCGATCCGATCCGATGTAACGTATACATGCAGGAGTAATGCGACTATCAATCGAATAATCTAGGTGCTTTAATTCGACTATGAGAAATCCAATCCGGTCTGATTTTAGTCAGACTAAGGTGTATACATGCATCTTTAAAACCCGATCATTGTCAGACTAACCCAGTAATTCGGTTTTCTTGAGTGTCATGTAAACGCATTGACTGTTTGTCATTCATTTATTACTCCTTACACTTCTTATACTTATTTTGATACTTCTTTCATTTCATACATCCCTCCTTTCTGACAAGAATGACAATTGTCAGAACAGAAATGGGAGGCAGAGGGGTCCTGACACTGGCCACAGTGCTGCAAGTCAACCTCCTCTAATTCAGCTACTAGCTAAGCCAGTAGCTATTAGCTACAGCTACAATGATAGCGTGGTGTTACACCATTCATGTTGTCAAGAAGCACAGGGGAGATGATTTCCTCCAGGCTGAAGTTTGTGTTTATCTTCGGGGTGAACTCCCTTTCACGTGTTAAGCTGGTCGGGAAATAATATCAGGGAGCTTTGCTGTTTCCTGAGGAGCTGTCGCCTTTATTTACAGCCAAACTGCAGCCTATACTGTACACTTTATTGCTGTCGCTACTACTGCTACTCCTTTCGCTTCTCCTTCCTCCACAGTAGCACTGTGACAAGCATCAAAAGTCATTGGCAATCATTACCACAACTCCAGGACATTTACATGTTCACATAATATCAGCCACATCAGGATACCAGCCAACCTGCCAATGGACTGTTCTCACACCCATTCCATGTAAAAAATAAAAAAAGCATTACATCAAAATGCGAACATCAAGTTGCATACCTATCAACTCAGCAGGCAGGCAAGCTGCTCCCACATCTCCAGCATACTTAAATAGTGTGTGTTGTGCAATGTATCATGTGAGCACACACAGTATAGTATGGTTATATGGCTTGTATTGTGGGCTGTGAATGTGGGCTTTATCAGCCCTGTTTCGTGTCATATCACATTCACATTATATGAGACTTCAGTTCATCTCCAGCTGTCTTTGTGGCAACTAAAACAGGTATTTGAAGCCAAACCATTTTTTTCCCTGATACTAACCAAGTTGTTTTTGTATCTCAACCTAACCAGAGCAATGTCACAAGATTGACATAGAATTTCAAACATAAAGAAAGTTATAGAATAATAAAGAAAATGTATATATTGTTTGCTGAAAAGAATTGGGTCACAGTTTCACAATTTCAGGGTGGTGCGGTACTCTGAATTGAGCTGTAGAACAATGCAAGGAGAGTTTGGTCTGTGAAACAAGATTCTCCATGTGATACTGTATCTCAAATACTGAAATTATTGAAGTGCTCCATCACTGCACCTTAGCTACAGCTCACCACTGGAGGAAGACAAAGGGATATTTTGCATGTTGTGAGAGATGACAAATATGATTTATAACTTTTCATGGCAGAACACATCAGCAGGTACAAACCAACCAATCGACTTGGATTTTTAACCAAAATGTTACATTTTAAAACCTGCGCAAACAAAAAGTACCATACCAATTCTGCAAAGCAGAATTAGTAAGGAAACAGGTTTTTACAGACCCTTGGAACAGGCCTAGGAGCCATCACAATCTTTTTGTTCACCATGATCTACTTTCATTCGTGGAACTAATTTAGACTTAAATGCCTCAGCTTGCATGATTGCAGTGATGTATGACAGAGAGGAGGCCTTTTGAACACAGAGAGTGAGCCACAGCAGGATCCAGGCCCTGATGGAGTCCTTAGGTTACCAACCAAAAGAAATCCTAAGCAAATATTCATAACTGAGTTATGTTACACTAATGCAGAAATTCATAAACTGTTTTATTCTAAACTTTGCAATATACAATACAGTGTCCCTTTAAAGCATGCACCCAATTTAAACATTATCACTTTTGAGCAGTTTCAAACACATTGTACAAGTTAGAGTAATAAACAAAGATACATGACTGACGAGCACGTTGTTATATTGAAGGAATATTTGTGTGTGTATATCACAGGGTATTACAAAGTGGACTTCTTGTGCCTAACTGATGATATGGTCTTAACCTATATTCTGTGGGCATAACTAAGGGTCATTTATAGTATAGTTTACTTTAAATTGACTTTAATTTGACAAAGTAATTCATCAAAAACATAACTAAACTGTAGGAATGTAGGCAAATTTGTTCAAATTATATTGTCACAATAAATATTCTAATAAATGTGGTAAAGAAAGACGGCAGCTAACTCAGTAGCGTTAACAGTAATCCACACACAATAGTCCACAATAATCCACAATAGGCCTAATATGCATTAGTGTCATTTAGCACACTTCACATTAGAGACCTACAAACTGAGGACACACTGAAATAATCCAAAAGTAATATATTAACGGCAGAGGAGGTCTATGATGGAACAGCAGCTCCCAGTGGATGAGGATATAGCTGACATGATAGACATCTGCCTAAAAACACACCCTCCCTCCCAAATGTAATTCCAACATGCTGAACCGACTATAATTCACTAAAACTGGTGTCACTTCAGTCAATCAGACTTATGGCACTCACATGTGACGTATACATTTTATTTTAGCCCTTTCCTAAAGCAAGAAAGGCATCCACATAATCCGCATATAGCAAGAAACGGCTCTGATCAGAAGAGCCTATGACATGAAGCCTCGACTGGGGGTAGCCTGCTGCTGTGAGGGAGGAGACAGACGAAAGAGAGATCAGAGGGGTAAAAAAGAATTAAAGCAAAAGAGGATGCATGATGAAACACAAAGTTGAAAGGGAAGCTGATGCAGGCCATGTACACATAGCCAGAGCCTCAAAATACCTCTACAAACACTGCTGCTGCTGTTTTCTGGTCATTTAATCTGAAAAGTGGTGCTTTGAGCATGGGACCATCTTTCTGTCACTGCTGAGCAACAAGTGCGGTAAAAAAGAAAAAGGTATTATTAGCTCTTTAGATAGTGATCTCTGTTGAAGGACTAGTTAGTATTTTAAGTCACAGGATGCCTTGAAAACAGGAGCAGCAGATGTAAGCTCAGCATTCAACACAATTTCACCAATGAATCTGAATGGTACAACACTATAAAACTAGATATTGAACTGTCCCACGAACAGACCTCAGACAGTAAGGATACGCAGTCACACCTCCTCTACATTAGCGCTCAACACTGAAGCCCCTCAGGGCTGTGTGATCAGCCCCCTCCTATTCACACTGTACACCCAAAAACAAACAATCTTGTAGAGTGGTGCAATCTAGTGCTCAACATCAACAAGACCAATAATCTGATTGCTGATTTCAGATAACAGGAGGCAAAGACATATCCCTGTCCACATCAGTGGAGCTGAGGTCGAGCAGCTGAACAGTTTTAGGTTCCTGGGAATCAACATTAGAGAACCTATTATAGCTGTCAAATATCTCCAGCTTGGGAATCTCAGATGGGTACATTCCCATTCTTGGAGCACAAACACATCACAAACTGGCATTGGATGTGTGTAGCCCAGGACACAAAATTAACTGTAATTCCTGACAATGTTTTTTTCAAAATCAACGTTGGATTAGAGAGACAAAACACTACAAAACGGTGCTCCATTTTCTCACTTCAATTCAAATTCGATTTAAAGGCGAATGCAATTATTCTGATGAATACAGTTCCAGATAAACAAAAATGTGGGTTCTCATATAGTTGAGCTACTTACTACTTTTTTGACTTCACAAAACGGGGTTGTACAACAAAATGTAAAATGTCAACCCTCCACAAAAAAGTATTTTTGTGGAGGGTTGAGAATGAATTCAGGACTCTCACAGCTTGAGCTGCTCTATAGTCTGGCGGTACACTAGCAAATACTTCTGTATCTGTTTTGAGATGGCAGCAGGGTGAACAGACTGTGGTTGGGTGGGTGTTGTCTTTCAGTATCCTTTGGGCTCTGTGCAGACACCTCCCCTCACTGATATCAGATATCCTTAATGAAAGACTTGACTTTGACTTTAGACAGATGACTCGAAAGGACTAAATTTTCTTTTATTATGTATTTGCATTTTATAATCAAATAATAATACAATTTGGAATCAAGAATTGTTTCTGTTGTCAGTGAGGGCATTAAGAAGAGAACATCTGTGAGTGTGTGCTGCATTGTCGAGAATGATCTGAATGATTCATTTTGTACTTTGAATGTATGTCGAAACCATAGAAATAAAGCACTATTTTGTTTATCATGATGTGATACAGCTGTACCTGACTCTGGAATTTGACAGTCGACTCTGATTTTGCTGTTTAATAAAAAAAGATTTAACTATGTATCTTTAATTCAGTTCAGTACCACACTAAACTTGTCTTTAAATCTAAATGAGTAGATTTTTCCTTTCCTCATCATCTGTGATATGAAAATATCAGATTTTCATACACTAAAATAAATGGATGTGCTATAGGGGAGATCATAGTATGGACAATACTTTTATTTTTGGCTTCTAAATGCCCCAAAAATGTATGTGGCTGGAAGATTTATCAGGTGTAAGCAGACTGTAACAGTTTGAATTAGTGTTAAAAATAAAACTGAATTTCTTTTTCATTTTTAACATTATCTTTAATTTGTAAACTGGGAGACATCACAATTTTGTATGACTTGATTAGACTTGCTTGATTTGTAGCAGGGTCACTTGAAGTCAAAGTTTGAATTATGCTCTCATGATAACTTATTGAAGCGTTTATGATTTGTATAATGACATATTTTACATACATGACTGTTACACATTTACACACAACTGATGAAAAATAATTCAGTTTCAAGATTTTACTGTTATTCAGTGTCTTGTTGTTGTGTTTTTTCCCTCTCAGTGTTTTTCCGTTCATCACCTATCCTTATACCATGGTCTGGGGTAATACTGGATTCTGATTGGCTGGAGGGTGTAGGTTAAAAAGTGTTAATTTACACCTAGGAGACATTCCGTCAAATTGCCTGATGACAGTTCTAAATTTTTGCGCTGGCTCAAGCGCTAGATGGTAACCGTGGCAACGGAGACTCAACGTTATTTCACAGTTTATTCATCAACAGCAAGACATCAACAGCAAGACAGAAAAAACATGAGTGATTTTATCATTTCTTTTAATTTATTTGGTGAGTTTGACAACTTTGAAGACTGGGATGCAGCAGAAGAAAAAGAGAGAAGAGAATATGAAAAGAAAAAGGAGAAGCGACACAAGGAGGTGACACCGGAGGAATTGAACGAATTAGAGGATGACAAGGACGAGATAAGCACAAAGAAAACCACGAAATGGGCAGTTAAAACATTAAGAGACTTCTTGGCTGACAAAAACATGGACATCAACTTTGAAAGCTACACTGCCGCTACTCTCAATGACGTTTTGCGATTGTTTTATGCGTCTGTCCAGTCGACCAAGGAAGGAGGAGACTACAGTGTTGCCAGTTTGAGGAGTCTGAGAGCCGGTATCAACCGCCATTTAAGTGACGTCAACATCATCAGTGACACTGTGTTCAAGACCAGTAATGCAGTTTTTAAGGCGATACAGAAACGTTACGGAAAGAGTGGGAAGGACACCAGCTTCCACCATCCTCGAATCGCTGAGTCGGATCTTCAGAGAATCAGATGTTCATCTGCGCTGTCTCCCGACACGCCCCTCGGCCTCGTCAGAAAGGTGTGGTTTGACATCCAGCTGTGTTTCGCTCGGCGTGGCAGGGAGGGGAGCCGTGAGCTGACCATGACATCTTTCGTCATCCAAAGAGACGAACATGGCATTGAATACGTCAGCTTAGCGCATAATCCTCAGACAAAAAACCATAAAGATCCGAACGACCCACACAAGGCAAACCTACGAGGGTTCATGTTCGCCAGGCCCGGGGATCCTCTGTGTCCAGTAAACAGCTTTAAAAAGTACATCTCCAAGTGTCCCCCAGATGCAAAATCGTTTTATCTCCACCCGAAGCGCTCCATCACTGTGGCATCTGATGTGTGGTACTCCAGGGAGCCGATGGGTGTCAACTACCTGGGGAACATGCTGAAAAAAATCAGCGAAGAGGTCTGTACACTAGCTACATTTTAATAATAATGTAGCCGTATAACCCCTCTTCTGTCCTCATTAATGTAGACTAAGTGTGTTTATTATTGTTTCTTTCAGGTGGGTGTGTCGCGGGTTTACACCAACCACAGCCTCCGGAGCACAGCTGTCGGTCGTCTCTCTGACACCGGGCTGGAAACTCGCCAGATCATGTCGGTGACGGGGCATCGTTGTGAGAGCAGCCTGCAGGCTTACTGGGCTCCGTCAGTACAGGACAGACGAGAATGGAGCAACATTTTGTCGTCTCCCAATGTCCCAAGCAGTGGTCGTAGCGAGCCACAAACTTTAAATCTCTGTCCATCAAATGCCACGATGATGGACATGCCAGTATCGCTATCAAATTTTACAATTAATGGAAATGTTGCATTTAATTTTAAATAGTATGTTAATAGTATGTGATGATCAGAATGAATGGTTGACAATATTTGCTGTAATAAAAACGATTTAGGAAACTATCTGTGAACTTTGATTCTTTGAAACAAAATTTCGCATCATCCTCTGGACACATACAAGCGGTAAGTAGTGCACTGGCCTTCTGAAATTATACTTTATATCACGGAAGTAAGGTTAAGCCATCATCTCACTTCCCATCACTGATCAACTGCTGCGGGCGCGTCGCTATGGCCACGTTGCTTGGCAACACCTGCATACGGGAGATATTAAATAGTCCGCTCGACTTGTAAAAATAAAAAAAATCCTTACGATTTTAACTCTAAAACACATTAAAGTATTATTAATTTGTTAAATATTTCTATCTTTCGTAGGTGACCATGGTATAAGCGGGATAATGCCCTTTGAGGTGTCCATTAACAAAATGTCGGATGGTTCACGCCTCCGCGTCGTCCGATTCATTTCTGTTAATGAACACCTCGTCAGGCATTATCCCTTACTTTTCCCTCCTCACTCCACCTGTTACCCATCCCATCGTTTATGTGTCTGTGTATATAGTCTTTGTTCTCCCTGAAGTCCTTGTCAGTTCGTTCTGTGTTGTTCGATGTTACTCCGTCTTGGTCCATCGTTCCTCCATGCCTGTCTCCCTTCCCCCATGTTGCCACCCTGCAATCTGCTCTGTTTCCTCCAGTGTCTCCTCATGTCTCTGGTTTTGGTTTCTTGCTTATCTTTTTGATTTGAACTTTGCTATTTCTTTGCACTTTGTTTGAGATTTTTATTGGCTACTTTGTCTGGTGTCTTTTTAACTAGCTTTTTGTGTATTCTGGATCCCTTGGTTTTTGTATTCATTCAGCTTTTTTTGTACAATAAAGCTCACTATTTGTATTTCCTGCCTCCTGTATGTGTCTGCATTTGGTTCCTCACCTTGCTAAAACCATAACTTAACAGTACCAGCATGATAAGTCTGGAGATTGCTTTGGTTTAGGGTAGCATCAAGGTTTGGCTATGACTACTTCATCACAGGTGTTATTTGGATGAACTGACCACATATTACAATCTAAATGGTTAATTCCTCTATTAACTTATTAGAGATGCAATTTGAAAGAATTATTCATTTACTTTAAAACCTTCAAAAACTTGACTAAATGTATTAACAGAATGTGGAAAAAAACAGTTTTGATCTGTTAGAGACGTCTATGTATTGTTTGAATCATCTACTGAAGTAAGCATGCCAACCAGCTAGCCACAGGCCTGAAAACCTCTTCTGCCACCAGTCTAAAGCTCCTGAGCAGGCAGTGTAAACACCAACACTCCCCTGGTAGTCAAGCTAGCTGCACAGCTAACAAGCTAACATTAGCTACAGTCATGGATGTATGAAAAGAATATGGTTAGCAGCAGTTGGCAGTTACTCTGGTGATAAGCTGCCACCTATTTTTGAGTGAGGTATGAATCCATGGTAGCCAATTCTTACGTACTGCACTTTTTTTTTTCTTTTTTAATAATTGTATATAGGGATGGGTACCTTTCACATTTGAACCAATACGGTACCGAAACTTGGTACCTGCGAATCGGTACCAGTATATATCGGTACCTGTTTTCGGTACTTTTTTGCGTATATGTGTGGTAATTAAAGTTATTTTGTATATAAAAAAAAATTCAAAAAGTCAAAACTTCTGAATTTTGAATATTTATTTCTCAATAACATCAAGGAACTCCAACATAAAACTTAAGAGAACTTGAGAAAAACTTCTGCTCTAACTGACGCCCATGAAGGTGCGTTCAGGTACCGAAATGTGGTACCGATTGACTTCACGTGAATCGATACTCTGTACTTCGGGGGGAATTCGGTCGGTACCAATAAAAGTACCGAATTCGGTACCCATCCCTAATTGTATATAAATAAAGTGACATACAGTGGAAAAATAACAGCAGCTGGCAGCTGATTCCACAATTGCTGCCCGTTGTTTGTGTACCTCCTCCCTAGAGCCGTTTCTTGCTATATGTGGACTATGCGGGTGCATAGGGCCCTCTCAAGTTGCAAGTCCATCCTCAATATCTGAGGATTGACTCAACGAAAAAGGCTTGAAAAGTAACTGCCACTTTTTTTCGTAGCACCTCCACTGAAGTTCCAAGCGAGCCAAGGTGATATGTACGCCCGCTGATTGGTCAGATCTGGTCTCTACTGCAGCACGTTGCTATGACGACCACTACCGTGTTCCAATGTCCATACTTCCCGTACTTACTATACTTAGAGTACGTAGGGTGTTCCGATACCAATCACGGCGAAAAGAAGTGTACTTTAAGGACCCGGATGTTGCCCTCATAACGGCAAAAACGTTGAGTGTGCAACGATGTACACTATACGCACTCAACGGCCGCCATCTTGTCTATGTAGCGGAAGAAGCGGAGCCAGGCAGAGGCGCTCAGCTCGGATTTTTTTTTTAAAATAGCTACCGAGACAACAGCGCCTGCAGCGGAGCCATATTGCAGGATTGTAGGATTGTAATTATTAAAAAGTAAAGCCGTAGATGTCTTTTGATCACCGTTCAAAGCGGGATGTGTTTGGCAGGTGACAAGCCGCGGCGGCTGTCGCGATCGTAATTTCCGGTAAGGGCACCACGGAGTATTAGATTTGGGACAACACTCACCGGCTGAAATCTGCGTACTTAGTAAGTGCGGATAGTGTACTACGTTTAAGTGTACTCATGGAAGTATGGATATTGGAACACGGCACAGTACTACTAAGCGAGGCGAGTTGTGCTGAGTTGCCGTACCGGTCATTCACGGTATGGCATCAAAATGAACCTATTCATCTGGTTCAGAAAAAAGAAGAAACCAGATGAAGAAAAAATGTTCATAGGGTAAAGGTAAGGTTTGTTTCCATGATGTGGGGTGGAGGGGGAGCCATAATGTCGAATTTTAAGTGTCTGCTTTCGGAAAGAGCTAAAATAAAATGTATGTTACGTGAATGCCATAAGACTGATTGACTGAAGTGACATCCGTTTCTAATGTGAAGTGTGCTAAACAACACTAATACATGGGATTGTGGATTATAGACTAATATGGCAGTGGATTATTGCTCTGAGTGGATTATTGTTAACTCTTCTGAGTTAGTTGCAGTCTGTCTTTACCACATTTATTAGAATATTTATTGTGACAGTATAACTTGAACAAATTTGCCTACAGTCCTGCAGTTTGGTTATGTTTTTGATGTATTACTTTGTTTTATTCAAAAGAATCATAATAACACAAATAAAAAGTAAATTTAAAGTAAACTATACTATATATCACTCCCTCCAGGAAATACACGGGACCACGATTCCTCAGTTACAGATGACTTTATTCTCCTCCTTCGTTCAAAGCCACCATAAGTCCCGTCGAACTGTTAAATACAAAGCGTATAATTATAAGACAACATTTGCATGTGACAGAAATACAGAATTTAAACACATATGCACGATACAACGTGACAGAAATAAACGTACCTCGCTGGCTGCACATAACCAAGAGGGAATGAGTCCACTTCAGAAATCTTGCGAAGCCAAAAATAAAATGTCCAAAAACGTAATACTTAGTACAAAAAAGTATCGTCAATGGAGCAGTAAATATCTCTGCAAAAACTCAAGGTTCAAGCTTATTTTCGGAGGCTTGCACACTCCGCTTACAACTTGCTCGCAAACAAACAAAGGCAAACAAACAATTATCCATGAAATAAACAGCGCAAAAATAAAACATGCAACAAACCATTAAATAATTGACATAAATAATATTTGTGGCAGTTAAACTATATATGACCGTTATTTCCTCCCACAGAATATAGGTGAAGACCATATCGTCAGTTAGGCACAAGTAGTCCACTTTGTAATACCCTGTGAAATATACACAAAAATATTCCTTCAATATCATACAGTGCTCATCAGTCATTTATCTTCGTTTTATAACTCTAACAAGTACAATGCGTCGAAAACTGCTTAAAAGTAACAACTTTGAAATTGTGTGCATGCTTTAAAGTGACACTGTACTGTATATTGCAATGTTTAATATAAAAACAGATAATGAATTTCTGCATTAGTGTGACAACAGGAATATTTGTTTAGGATCTATTTTGCATGGTAACCTGAAGGGTTTTGTCTTTGCAGGAGAGTCATTATATGAAAACGTGCCATTTACCATTCTTAATGTTTGATTTTCAAAGTACTGTTTCAAAAGTCTTTAAGCCCCTGTTTGGATGAAGTATATCCTTACCTTTCAGAAAAATGTGCCGTGCCATCTCAGGCCAATGTTGTTATATATGTACATTTAAAATTTCAAACAAATAACTTTTTAAAGTATGATTTTGTGGTAACAGGGCTGACACAATGAGCGTGTCTCCCCCTGTCAGACACTACATTACTTAAAGAAAATTCATTAAAATAAGAGGACACTCACTTGTCTTTTCACCATCAACTTTATAAAAGGCAGATGATTTTACTTCCTGGGATGATGCCACTTTCGGAACAGTCCATTATCTCTGAAGGGGTGTTTTCATTGAAAGTAACAGGGTTGACAACAACCCAGGGACCCGAATAAATTGTTGTTGTTTTCAACAATTAACAAATATTAAGAATAAAACCCATTCATGAGTAATGAAACAACACTTGAGGCTGATATACTTTGGAGCCGCGAAACAGGAAGCAGCACGGCTGCTTTCAGCAACACCGGACCAGGATGTTTAAGTTTAAAAATGATTCACAATTTAAAATAAACATTTTTGAGGAACACTGCATAATTTAAATTTATTGACCTATAGAGGATCCCCATTGTTTACCTTGTATTATTATTTTCTATCAGTTCAACTTGCTTGGGTGGGTCAACTTAAGAAGTTTGATTTTAATTTGAGAGAGATTTTCACAACTCCAGCCTGTTTTCCTCTTAAAATGTAATCGAATTTTGAATCTTTGTGGATCACCTAAAAGGGTTAGGAATCTATCAATTGTAGTTTGACAAAATAGGGGCTCCAAAACAGCATCTTCCATAGGGCCCCCAAAAAGACAGAAACAGCCCTGCTCCTCTGTCATATCACGAAGTGATTAAGGTTCAGGTGGTGTATTGGTGAGGTTAGTTTTTTTGGATTGAGCCCACTCAAAGTTTCCAGTCTGTTGAATTTTAATTCATGCAATAATGAAATTTAGAAAATACAGTATCAAGATGAATGCAACGTATTAGGACATAAATGTGCGGATGAGCGCAATACAGTAACAGGGCATTATGGCAACTGGGATTTACATATAGATGCACAAGGATATGACCAGAAATGGGCAAGTTAATTGAATTGTATAACACTCACTTGCTGCCTCTCTCTGTCTATTACTAATTATCTTGTGTGGCCTGCCCTCTTCCAGGTCACCAGGGTGGACAGGAGACAGAATGGACAGAATTCAATGTTGCCTTTGGTGTCTTTAGAGACACCATATGTGAAATTTATCCGCAACGCAGGGAAGAACTTGACACCTATTTGGCTATAATCTCAGACCTTGGTCTCTCATACGGTGGTTCTCTCTTTTATGAATACCACTTATCCTTCTCTGCCAAAGCGGCTATGCATATTCAGAAATTCAATCAGAGAATAGATTGGTCCGTTGTCGACCTGCCCCTAACCAGCAGACATTTTACAAGGCATAAACTCTAGCCTGCTCCATCTGCGGTTCCTTCTCCCACACAACCTCCCTCTGTCAAAGAACTGCTTTGCAAGAACTGTCCATCCCGAAGCCTCAGCCAAAAAATCCTGTGTTAAATCCTGTAAACCATCCTCCAAAGCGACAAGTATTTTTTCTTTCAGGATTCAACTCTCCAACCTGCATTAATTTCAAGAAGAAGCATCCTTCGACTCCAGTGAATTTTTCAGCTCTCTCCAAAGCTCTTTCAAATCATCCTAATAGATGCTTTGTCAATTATCTTAATTATCACTGGCTTAGTTCAAGGATTCCTAGCAGGTCTATGCTGGCTCCCAAAAGCAACCCATGACTTTAAAAGCCTGCAGTCTGCTCTCAAGGAGACAGAAATGGTAGTGAACTCCTATCAAAAGAGGTTAAAAAGGGCTACATGATAGGTCCGTTGTCAAAATCCCCCTTTTCCATCTTCAGAGTAAGCCCAACAGGTGTCGCTACTAGGAAATATTAAAACAAAAAAATGCCTCATCATTGATCTCTCAGCTCCTCACAATTCTTCCATTCAAAGTATCCATCCATCCATCCATTTTCGTCCGCTTATCCGGGGCCGGGTCGCGGGGGCAGCTGCCTGAGCAGGGACACCCAGACTTCCCTCTCCCCGGACACTTCCTCCAGCTCCTCCGGGAGGATCCCAAGGCGAGTGACATAGCCACTCCAGGCGTCCCGGGGGCATCCGAAACAGATGTCCGAGCCACCTCAGCTGGCTCCTCTTGATATGGAGGAGCAGCGGCTCTACTCCGAGCTCCTCCCGGGTGACAGAGTTCCTCACCCTATCTCTAAGGGAGCACCATAGCTGAGGGTAGGAACATAGATTGACCGGTAAATCGAGAGCTTCGCCTTTCGACTCAGCTCTCTCTTCACCACGACAGACCGATACAACGACAGTGTTAATTTTGACAGCAAATTCTGATTTAGTCTTAGTCTTTTGAATTACATACCATTTAGTTTTAGTCATATTTTAGTCATCTGAAATCTTTTAGTCTTAGTCTAGTTTTAGTCGAGTAAATATCATAAGAGTTTTAGTCTTAGTCTAGTCTTAAGTCTTTTAGTCTTAGTCTAGTCTTAAGTCTTTTAGTCTTAGTCTAGTCTTAGTGAGTGGAAAATCTCTCTCTTTCTCTCAATTCATTTCAATTCAAATGAATTTATTGGCATGAGGCAACACTGTACATATTGCCAAAGCAAGGGTTTGGAAATAAAAAAATAATGACAATAAAGGAAAACTATATTTACAACAATTACTTATAATCTATACTGTTGGTAATATTGTAACTATTATTGACTCAATCATAGTTGCAATCAATTAATCTCAGTCAATAAGTAATTAATAACAATGAATCAATCAGTTTGTGTCGACTGAAAATGTCCTCTCTCTCTCTCTCTCTCTGTAAATGTCGCTTCAATTTGGTAGTGTTTTTGCTCAACGCGGTTTGCAGACACTCTGGCTGTCATATGTGAGGTGTGCCCAGATATCAATTCTTCGTTTTTGTCCTGGACCTAGCTCTGACATTTCGGTTGTTCATGAGGTAAGCCATTGCCCGCGAACCTTGTGCACTGCAAACCGTTAACGCTAGCGTCTTGCTAATGAGCGAAGTCAGCTGAAATCCACCAAAACTGTGCAACTAAATATCATGTAAACAACCTAACTCTTGTGAAAACGTCCACAAAACTGTGCGAAGTTCTGCAAACTCGTCTTTGTTTTCCTTCTGTGTAAATGCTCCTGCCTGTTTAGCTTGCCGCGGCTTTTTAAAGTGGTAAAGTCTGCTGTAATCTGAGACGGTCAACCTACCCTCAAAAGATTCGCTCTGATTGGATCTCTTCTCCATTCGTCCCGCCCTAACATTTTCGTCTCGTTTTTATTCGTTGACTAAAGTGTCAGTTATATTTCGTCACAGTCTTCGTCATCATATCTGACTTTTTATTTAGTTTTCATTTAGTTTTCGTCCGTGAAAAAGGTTCGTTGACGAATATTTTTTGTCATAGTCTTCGTCAACGAAATTAACACTGCGAGCGCATTACTGCGGCCGCTGCACCGATATGCCTGTCAATCTCACTTTCCATCCTTCCCTCACTCGTGAACAAGACCCCAAGATACTTAAACTCCTCTCCTCCACTTGGGGCAGGAACTCTACCCCAACCTGGAAGGAGCAAGGCACCTTTTTCCGGTCTAGAACGATGGCCTCGGACTTGGAGGTGCTGATTCTCATCCCAGCCGCTTCACACTCGGCTGCAAACCGCCCCAGGACATGCTGGAGATCCTGGCTCGAAGGAGCCAACAAGACCACATCATCCGCGAAAAGCAGAGATGAAATCCAGTGGCTCCCGAACCAGACCCCCTCCGGCCCGTGGCTGTGCCTAGAAATTCTGTCCATAAAATAATGAACAGAACCGGTGACAAAGGGCAGCCCTGCCGGAGTCCAACATGCACTGGGAACAGGTCTGGCTTACTGCCGGCAATGCGAACCAAGCTCCTGCTCCCGTCGTACAGGGGCCGTACAGCCCTTAACAGAGGGCCTCTGACCCCATACTCCCGGAGCACCTCCCACAGAATGCCACGAGGGACACGGTCGAATGCTTTCTCCAAGTCCACAAAACACATGTGGACTGGTTGGGCAAACTCCAATGAACCCTCGAGCACCCTGTGGAGGGTATAGAGCTGGTCCAGTGTTCCATGGCCCGGGCGAAAACCGCATTGTTCCTCCTGAATCCGAGGTTCAACTATCGGCCGAATTCTCCTCTCCAGTACCCTGGAATAGACTTTCCCAGGGAGGCTGAGGAGTGTGATCCCTCGATAGTTGGAACACACCCTCTGGTCCCCCTTTGAATAGGGGGACCAGCACCCGGTCTGCCAGTCCAGAGGTACTATCCCCGACTACCACGTGATGCTGCAGAGACGTGTCAACCAAGACAGCCCCCCACAACATCCAGAGACTTGAGGTACTCAGGGGGGATCTTATCCACCCCTGGTGCTTTGCCACTGAGGAGCTTCCAGACTACCTCAGTGACTTCGGCTTGGGTGATGAATGGGTCAACCTCTTAGTCCCGATCCTCTGCTTCCTCTATGGAAGGTGTGTCAGTTGGATTGAGGAGATCCTCGAAGTATTCCTTCCACTGCCCGACAATGTCCCCAGTTGAGGTCAACAGCTCCCCACCTCCACTGTAAACAGTGTTGGTGGAGGACTGCTTCCCCCTCCTGAGGCGCCGGATGGTTTGCCAGAATTTCTTCAAGGCCGACCGGTAGTCCTCCTCCATGGCCTCCACGAACTTTTCCCAGACCCGAGTTTTTGCTTCCGCGACTGCTCGTGCTGCCTCACGCTTGGCCTGCCGGTACCCGTCAGCTGCCTTAGGAGTCCCCCGGGCCAACCAGGAAACAGCCACGTCAAAAATGGAAGTGGAGAACATGGTCCATTCGGACTCAATGGCCCTCATTTATCAATCTTGCGTGAAAACGGGTGCAGATCTGTGCGCAGAATTGGTCTTACGACAGGACACACGTGTGATTTATGAAACATTCGTATCTGACCAATTCCAGCGTACGAATGATCGGGTCTTGATAAATGCGGCGGCTGATTTCGATCGTCATTAACATGTTACGCCCTTAAATATTCGTAGATCGGAAGCCTCGCCCACTGAGGTCAAACATGGAGAGAAGAAACTCTGGCAAGAAGAGAAACTTTTCTGAGATGGAGAGCGGCATCCCGGCAGCGCTGGCACATCAAAGCCTCCATTCACTAATGAAATGTTGTGCAAAACGGAACAGGCCAAAATAATATGGCACACTTTCTCTGGGGTATACAGCAGAGTTCCCCCTGCTGGTCCGAGACGGAGCCACCTGCCCTTCAGCACCCCGAAGCAGCTGCACTGTGACCGGGGGGGTGTGTGCGCACTGTTGAATCTGTGTTCTTGCTCTGTAGCAGGTTTGCCAGCGGGGTTATTAGTCATTCCATTAACTAGCTGTCATGTTAGACTATTTACATATTTTATTTTACAAAAAAGTGGTATCAGTAAAAACGTAAAAAATAATCTGTTTTGATCTGTTCTAAATATGTGACTGCTTATGCTTAATGACAGCTGAGGTTTGTTTAATAATTATTTTCAGACTCAGCCAGATTTCGCTGTGCTGCACCGCAAATCCACAGACTCAAATTTGCGTACACGAGCTCAGACCTGACGTGAGATCTGATCGTAGCTTCCGCTCACGTCCAAATTGATAAATGCCGAAGTTTGCGTGGAAATGGTCGTACGCATGGTTTTCTGCCGTACGTTCGTTTGATAAATGAGGGCCAATGTCCCCAGCCTCCCTCGGGATCTGGTCAAAGGAGTGGGGTTCCAGAGCCCAGACTGTGCGTGGAGGTGAGCCCGACTATCTCTAGCCGGTACCGCTCAACCTCCCGCACCAGCTCAGGCTCTTTCCCCCCCAGCGAGGCGACATTCCATGTCCCTATGGCTAGAGTCACCGTCCGGGGATTGGGTCACCGGGGCCCTCGCCCACCACTGCCACCCAAATCACACTGCACCAGCCCCTTCTGAACCCTCCTGCGAGTGGTGAGCCCACTGGAGGGCGGGCCCACGTCGCTCTTTCGGGCTTGGCCCGGCTGGGTCCCGTGGGCAAAGACCCGGCCACCAGGCGCTCGCCTGCGAGCCCCATCCCCAGGCCTGGCTCCAGGGTGGGGCCCTGGTGACGCCAATCCAGGCAACGTAAACTTCCTGTGCAAATATGCAAATATGCCATCTCTAAATCCAGAGTTGTCAACTTGCAGTCTACGGGGGTTGAGTGGTATAGTAGCTGCTGCTGAAGGTGTTGACAGCATAGGCGGCTGGACAAAGGGACGGGTGTTGACTGAATGAGCAGATTGCCTGTTCCCTGAAACAGGAGGATGTGAAGACCCCCTGGAAGATGGCTCATCTTGTGTGGCATTCTCAGAACTGGACAGAAGTTTGTGCCTTGAAATGCACAAAATGTGGTGCATTATTATGTGAAATATTTGATTTAGTGATTAATTGTGTAAACCTGTGTTTCTAACTGAAACAAATATAACATTCAATTATGCCAAATTATAAACTATTCCCACCTGCTGGACATGTGGTTAGTTAATTATCTAATTTAATGAAAGTAGTTTAAATGGTTCAGCACTATTATGTCAATAACTGAGGGAAAAAAAAGAGACAAATAATATAGTTCCTCTGTACTAAGCATGTGACATAATCAAATTGTAAACACCAACATCTAAATTTGACATGAAAAGACATTACTTGTGCCATGTGTCATGTTTTTATTCTAAATCAAGGCCAAGAATTGAGACACATTTTACAAACTTATCTGGCAGTACATTCACTGCCTCACTTACCGCCTTCTGCGTTTTCCTCTTCCCTTTCCCGAATCTGATTCGCTCTGCAAATCTGAGTTCACCTCCGCTTTTGAAAGCTTTTGCCTCGCATCAGCATAGTTTGCTGCAAAACACATACACAAAATGTTACTAGTCTTTAAAAAAGTATAATTTGTTGGTACATAAATATCATCACTCTTGTCACTCAAAAAACACTGGTACATTACCTGCTTTCCCCAAAACTCGCACTCTGAACTGTGGCCAGTCTGTGCTTGGAACAAGCTGATCCTTCAGTGATTTGGTGATGTTGACTCGTCCTGTTGGCCAGTGGCAGCAGTCTTCCTCTGGTCCTGTAAACCACTTGCAGGGTACAACGGCTGCACCTCCACCATCCACAAAGTCCACCACTGCAAATGGAAGCATGCTGGAAAATACAAAACATGCAGGCTAATGCAGCTGTGGCAATACCACATGCCCAGATTTGAATGGCAAGAGGACCATTTTTCTCTGCAATTCCTCCATGGATACAACATGTAAATCTTCAGATAACTTTGAGAAAAAGTGAATTCCAAGGCATGCCGAGTCAATTGGGTAGTTGAAAAAAGAATGACAGTCTTTAAAGAAGTGACACAGTACAGTAAAACAGTTATCACCCTTAGAGCAAGAAATGAGTCTCTGTCCATCATTGTACTGCCTATACTGTTGGCATGTTGCAAGTTCTTCAGTCACAGGTCCAGAGAGATGAGGCTGTTTGAGGGGAGAGGAAGCAGACACTGTCCTCCGTTTTCCTGCCCTTGTCTCAACTCAGTTGCTTTCCACATGCTAATTTCTAGCAGAGACCTTGGGTTCCTTGCAAAATCCCTGAGCAAATATTACCTGAGAGACACCATATACGGTGAAATCACAGTCAAAAATTTAACAGACTGTCTGCATCTCAGAGGGCCCTTTAACCAAAGATAAATGAGCTTGCACATCACCCCCAAACACACAAGGTGCATATAGTCAAGCACAAAGCCTGAAACTAACCCCACACCTAACTCATTGAGAGGTGAAACACCTAGTTGGTGCCCTTCATACACCATATTCCTAAATGCCTCATCAGTCCTATGTTCAGCAGACATCTCATGAAAAGTCATCCTTCTATTTACATGTGTATCTTTTTGAGTGCAACGTTCACATGAATAATAGCCTGTGTGACACTTGACACATTTCAAGAATGCACGCGCAGGTGCATCACAAATGAATGCATCTGGAGTAGAAACTTTGAAATGCACACCATTATACTGAATTCACTCTTTTACAACAGGTTTCAAATCTTGTATGAATTAATTTAAATAATCTTGCAGGTTAGTAGGTTTAGTTGCCCCTGAGTACAAACCAATCACAAACACATTTGAATTTGGGATCTCCTTAATCTTGCCGAGAATGGGCCACACACTCACAACTGTGCTCCGAAATAGAGGCAGACCATCAACATTGACTCTGAGTGTAAGCAAATCTGTCAGTTCTTGCAAATCAAAATTTGTCAACTCTGCCACAACTGAATTTTTAATGCCAAAATGGTAGTATATCCCCCCTGCCACATTTTTAACATCACAGTTGCGGTCTGTTGACATCAGGGTTCTCGCGTCCAAAGGCACATTCAGTCCTTTTTGCCTCAGAAGCTTCAGAAGAGCTGTAAGTGCAGTCTGTGAAATATTGCATTCTGCAGCCCACTGCAAGTCCACTGGTGTCATCTGGTGTCTCCGAATCTCCATCTGAGTCTGCACATCCATCTGAGTCAAATAATTCTTGCATTCCAGTTTCTAAGTCATTGAATATGTCAGTGTCCATAGCATCATAAAAAATGTCTATGGTTTCCTCCAACATATTGTCTCCCACATTGTGAGCACAGTCATCATGCACACATTCCCCATCCTGTGTAGAGTCTTCATGGGCAAATCCAAACTGAAATTCCAGTGACGGATCAATTTCAGTTTCAACCCAGATAGCAAAAGACATTAATTAGGGCCCGAGCAGGGAACCTGCGAGGTCCCTATTGTTTTTCAAATGATTATTATTACTATTATTATTATTATTATTAGGGCCCGAGCAGGGAACCTGCAAGGACCTTATTGTATTCGCAATGACTATTATTAGGGCCCGAGCAGGGAACCTGCAAGGACCCTATTGTAATCGCAATGATAATTAGGGCCCGAGCAGGGAACCTGCAAGGACCCTATTGTAATCGCAATGATTATTATTATTATTAGGGCCCGAGCAGGGAACCTGCAAGGACCCTATTGTAATCGCAATGATTATTATTATTAGGGCCCGAGCAGGGAACCTGCGAGGTCCCTATTGTAATCATAATGATTATTCTTCTCTTTATTTTCCTTCGTCCAAAATGATCGCATTTTTCACTGCCTGAACATACCCCAAAACTCACCAAACTTGGAATATAAGTCACATCTGGCGAAAAATTTTATAATCTTTTGTCGGCCTGAATTTCTACCACTAGGTGGCGCTGTTATTAAGGAAAGCGCGTTTAGGCTAATAACTCCCATATACTTTGTTGCACATTCAAAAACCTTATATCCACGCGTTCAGTGAATTGTGATGAATCTCATGGTATAGGCCACGCCCATTTGCGCCTAGCGTTTTTTTTCGCTACGTCGCAAAATGTCAAAAACCTACTTTTTCGAACTCCTCCCAGGCAATTTCACCGATTTGCACGAAACTTGGCACACCGCATCTGTGGACCCTCCTGACAAAAAGTTATTAAAAGAATTTTGAAAGATCAAACGATACTCAAGTTATTAATTAACAACTTCCTGCAGATTTCATTACAAAGAGGAAGTGATGCATATCTTCACATTGGTGTGTCTGAATGACATGAAACTCAGAATACTAGTCCCCCATGAGCCCCTGAGTCCCTGTGCAAAATTTGAGGCGATGACCATAAGGTGGCGCTCTTTAAATTGAAGTATTTTATATCTCCACATCGGTTCATCGGATTAACACGAAACTTTGAACAATTATTGTCAGTGCCTTCCTGAGGACAGCTGACAAAGGGTATACCGATCAGCCACTAGGTGGCGCTCTGGTGGCCGTATAATTAAAGATTTGGCACTGTGCCCACATCATAACACTTATGGAAATGAAACTCATAGGGGTGCTATAGAATGGCCCCTGTAACCCACACACCAAATATGACCAGCAGGGGGCGCTATTTTGAAAAAAAATTGTTTTTGGCCCACAAATCCCGCATAATATGTTGCACATTGTTAAACCTTATATTTACATGTTCCCTGAATACAGCTGAATTGTGTGGTATAGGCCATGCCCACTTTGGCTGCAATTTTCTGTTCGCAAAATCGCACCAAATGAAAAACCTACTTTTTCGAACTCCTCCTACAGGATTTGACCGATTTGCACCAAACTTTGCATGAAGCATCTATGGACCCTCCTGACAAAAAGTTATTAAAAGAATTTTGATAGCCCAAAAAACGCCCAAAACATAAAACAAAAAATTCCTGCACATTTCATTCAAAACAGATATTGTTCCATATCTTCCCTAAATACATTCCCATTACCACAAGACTTTTTCTAATTGTGTTCCTTTGCCTGATGAGGGTCTGTGTGAAATTTGGTGCAAATCGGCCAATAGGTGGCGATCTGGTGGCAGTCTAATTAGTTTGCATGGAAAGTAAATGGGGAAATCTTCAAATCCTCTTCAAAACTCTTTGAATTTTAACCTCTCCCTTTACCTCATGCTTTGAGCTCAACACACCGTTTCACCTTCTAAGGAGTCAGAAGACCTTGAACTATTGGGGAAGTATTCAGCTTTTTAAAATCTTTTACGGTTTTGAAGTCATCACAGTTTTAGATTTATGGATTTTTAGGCCATCTTCTGATTGTATAATGGGTGTGTATTGTTTGGGAGGTGTTTTCCCATTCATTCTTATGGGGACATTTTCCCCTTTGTCTCTGATATTGCTCCAGCATGTGTGCAGCCACAGAAACTGTAAGAAAGCTCTGCAGGTAAAGGTGCAACAGCACCCTCTACTGGTGCAAAGACAACTAGCAGTGAACAAGTCAGGACATGCTCAGTCACACTGAAATGCAGCAGACCAGTCAGTGAGCAGACCGTGTGAAGCTGCATGGACTTTCTGTGTGTTTCTCTAATGATGTGTGCGTTCTTGAGGAACTGTAAATGGTTTCTGCTTGTAGTTATGGATGATTTGATCACTATTGCAGTTTGTGTTATTTCACATGGAAATATGTTGTGTGATTTTGAGTTAGCTTTCTTTCAGAAATGGCAGGAGTTTGGGAGGCATTTTCCCATTCATTCATATGGGGACATTTTCTGTCTCTGCTATTGCTCAGACAATTGTACGAGTCCCTCCGATCCGAGTCCCAAGCGAGTAGCAAGTCATTTGGTCCAAGTCTCAAGCAAGTCTCAAGTTTTTCTGTTGTGCGCAAGTCAAGTCAAGTCGAGTCACAAGGTTATGGCAAGTCGAGTCGAGTCGAGTCACAAGGTTGTCAAGTCAAGTCACAACGTTGTCAAGTTGGGTCACAGGTTATATGTCAGGTTTATATCTTGAAGAGAGAAACCTTATCTTCCTAAAGTAAATGTCAAAAAATGCCATGCAGATTTGTCTGCAACTCTGAAAGGATTTAACCAGCATAAAGCTTAAAAGCTATACATTTATCCATTACATGTTTGATCATTTAGACCTAGGTAGATGGCAAAGGCTAGGCTACATTCCATTAAAGAAATGGCATGTTTGACACAAAAACATGTTTATTTTGAACATACAATTGTGTGGTATTTACTGTGTAGCAGACATAACTGCATGCATGCACAGCACACACCATTAATGTACTGCCTACTACAGGCCTAATGTTTTTTTGGTTTTTTTAAAAAAGCACAAAATAATCTTGACGTGCATGCTTTGTTTTGTAGTATTTTACTATGTCATTTATCATCAGGCACAAATTTAGCTGCCTATAGTGCTTACTCCACGTGCATTTGTTTTGCTAGCATGGGGTCCTTTATCCATGTTCCAAAAGAATAACAGAGTGGAATAAATGCAACTATAGCTAGAGCAAAAACTTATCGGAGGCTAAATGAGAAGGAATAAAGGTTTTGCGTGGGAGTTATTTAGTTATTAACCCTGATGAGTCTCGACTGGATGTATGTTATGAAAAGTGATAAAGTGTTGGAAGACGGGGGCTTGCTACAATGGATGGATATTATTTCTGCAGTCACATCGGCTACAGTAGTCCATATCAACGTGGCTTAATGCGCTGTCTTTAAGTGGCGGAGACATTCCTGTCTCCAATCAATCAATCAATAAAAGTGTAAAACTATAGCGTGGCGTTCACGACTGCTCTGGTGAGTAGCCTCACGTTGACGCTCACGACCGCCCTGCCGGTCTTATTAGAATGATATGGAAAAAAAACATAGCCTACATGAAAAAACAACAAGCTACAAGTCGTCCGAGTCAGCTTGTCTGAAGTCGAGTCGAGTCTGAAGTCATTGTCTTCCAAGTCAAGTTGAGTCTCAAGTTTTTACCCTTAAGTCCGAGTCGAGTTGCAAATCGTCAAATTTGGGACTCGAGTTCGACTCGAGTCTCTATGACTCGAGTCCAATTGTCTGCTTTTGCTTCAGCATGTTTGCAGCCACAGAAACTGTAAGAAAACACTACAGGTAAAGGTGCAACAGCACCCTCTACTGGTGCAAGTGAACAAGTCAGGACATGCTCAGTCACACTGAAATGCAGCAGACCAGTCAGTGAGCAGACCGTGTGAAGCTGCATGGACTTTCTGTGTGTTTCTCTAATGATGTGTGCATTCTTGAGGAACTGTAAGTGGTTTCTGCTTGTAATTATGTATAATTTGATCACTATTGCAGTTTGTGTTTTTTTTTTACATGGAAATATGTTGTGTGACTTTGAGTTAGCTTTCTTTCAAAAATCACAGGAGTTTGGGAGGCATTTTTCCCATTCTTTTTATGGAGACATGTTCAACTTTGGCTCCGCTACTGCTCCAGCATATGACCAGCATTGAAACTATTCACCCTTTTAAGCTCTGTCAGCCCTCTTACTTCTCAGCTTTTCTGACTTTTCAGCTTTTAAAATGTTCATCTTTCTTCATCTTCATCTTTCATCATGCAGCAGATGACATTTCACATTCCATTAGTTCATCAGTTCTTCTCTGACCTGGCTTGATTCTCTGGACTTTTTTCAAGATCTCCCAAGAGAACCAGTGTGCTTGATAGAGTGATAGCACAGAGACTCCCAAGAGCAAGCACAGTAAAATGGGACTTCCATGTCTGTGCTTTAATCACTGTGTTTGAGCACATCATCCAGTGTTTTGAAACCATCAGGGGAGTTTGAGCCTACCACTCTGGATTCTGGAGGGTTTGTGAGGCTACTGGACGATGATACTTTCTGCTTCTTTCTGAAACTATTTAATTGTATTATGCCTCGTCTGGACATTCTCTTCAGCCAGCTCCAGAAGCGGATCATCGACTCAGTCTTTGTCCGGGGAATCATGCAGCAGTTCACACAGTTTTTCTGACTTCAGCGTACATTACTTAATTCCGGCAGTTGCAGGCAACCGCTTTAACGACTTCCTCAGCGGAAGGGGTTGCTTGAGCATTCCCCGACGGCAGCATGCATCGACAGCAGCATGCCCCGATACGCGTGGACTGCGAGGGCCCGTTCAACGCTGCTTGCAGCTTTAATTAGGGCCCGAGCAGGGAACCTGCAAGGACCCTATTGTAATCGCAATGATTATTAGGGCCCGAGCAGGGAACCTGCAAGGACCCTATTGTAATCGCAATGATTATTATTGGGGCCCGAGCAGGGAACCTGCAAGGACCCTATTGTAATCGCAATGATTATTATTAGGGCCCGAGCAGGGAACCTGCGAAGTCCCTATTGTAATCGTAATGATTATTCTTCTTTTTATTTTCCTTCGTCCAAAATGATCGCATTTTTCACTGCCTGAACATACCCCAAATATCACCAAACTTGGAATATAAGTCACACCTGGCGAAAAATGTTATAATCTATTGTCGTCCTGAATTTCCACCACTAGGTGGTGCTGTTTTTAAGGAAAGCACATTTTGGCTAATAACTCCCATATACTTTGGTGCAAATTCAAAAACCTTATATCCACGTGTTCAGTGGATTGTGCTGAATCTCGTGGTATAGGCCACGCCCATTTCCGCCAACCGTTTTTTTTCGCTACGTCGCAAAATGTCGAAAACCTACTTTTTCGAACTCCTCCCAGGCGATTTCACCGATTTGCACGAAACTTGGCACACCGCATCTGTGGACCCTGCTGACAAAAAGTTATTAAAAGAATTTTGATAGATCAAACGATACCCAAGTTATTAATTAACAACTTCCTGCAGATTTGGTTACAGACAGGAAGTGATGCATATCTTCACATTGGTGTGTCCGAATGACATGAAACTCAGAATACTACTTCCCCATAGGCCCCTGAGGACCTGTGCAAAATTTTTGGCGATGACCACAAGGTGGCGCTCTTTAAATTGAAGTATTTTATATCTCCACAACGGTTCATCGGATTAACGCGAAACTTTGTATATTTATTCTCAGTGCCCTCCCGAGGACAGCTGATAAAGGGTTTACCGATCCGCCACTAGGTGGCGCTCTGGTGGCCGTATAATTTAATATTTGGCACTGTGCCCACACCATAACACTTATGGAAATGAAACTCATAGGGGTGCTATAGAATGGCCCCTGTAACTCACACACCAAAAATGACCAGCAGGGGGCGCCATTTGGAAAAGAAAAAGTTTTTGGCCCATAAATCCTGCATAATATGTTGCACATTGTTAAAGCTTATATCTACATGTTCCCTGAATTCAGCTGAATTGTGTGGTGTAGGCCACGCCCACTTTGGCAGTAACTTTCCATTCGTAAAATCGCACCAAATGAAAAACCTACTTTTTCGAACTCCTCCTAGACGATTTGACCGATTTGCACCAAACTTTGCATGAAGCATCTGTGGACCCTCCTGACAAAAAGTTATTAAAAGAATTTTGATAGCCCAAAAAATGCCCGAAACATAAAACAAAAAATTCCTGAGCATTTCATTCAAAACAGATATTGTTCCATATCTTCCCCAAATACATTCCTATTACCACAACACTTTTGCTAATTGTGTTCCATGGCCTGATGAGGGTCTGTGTGAAATTTGGTGCAAATCGGCCAATAGGTGGCGATCTGGTGGCAGTCTAATTAGTTTGCATGGAATTAAATGGGAAAATCTTCAAATCCTCTTCAAAACTCATCCACTTTCAACCTCTCCTTGTCCTTCATACTTTGAGCTACAGACTCCATTCCAGTCCTGTATTCAGCTTTTTAAAATCTTGTATGGTTTTGAAATCATCACAGTTTTAGTTTTAAGGATTTTTTGCTTGTCTTTGTCATTTTATCATGGGTGTGTATTGCGTGAGCTAAAGTGCGTGACATCATCGCTACAGTGGAGAGCTGATGGAAGACATAGACAATATATGCATAGAAATGTAGGAAATCTTGTTGGCTTTCAGCTGATGGTCTTATTTCAGAGGTAGGACTTACACTTTTGGCTGCTAAAGCCCCAGAGGGAAAAGCACAACAGCAACTCCCCCATGAGCCGCAATTTCTTCCTCTTCAGCTTTTATCATGCAGCAGGTGACATCTCCCATCCCATCAGTTAAACAGTTCTTCTCTGACCTGACTGGATTCTCTGGATTTTTTTCAAGATCATCCAAGAGAACCAGTGTGTGTGACAGAGTGGTGGCACACAGACTCCCAAGAGCAAACAGAGTAAAGGCGGGTACACACTACAGGATTTTTCAAACCTTCACAGATTAGGAGACCACACACTTGATAATAACAAAAGACAGATTGCACAAGATCTCTCTCTGCTGATCTTGTAGTGTGTGGTGTTCTCCGTAGTGCACACCACACACTAACCGATTCTTCAGCAGAGTATCAGGTTCTTCACGCTCAATATTATAAATCTCGCGTGGTCAAGCGTGACCTCGGTGTAAACAAACATGGCGGACGAACCGGAAGATGCAGTGGTGGTTGTTTTAGGCCTATGACTGGCTGAAAAAGTCATGGAGACGGCGAGAGTGTGGGCTGTATGCGTTACAGTGCGAGTTGGAGTATTACAGATAGCTTCGAGAGCAGCGCTGTGCGCTCTGGCCACCGGTACTGCGGGTGACCCTGGCAACAGGTAAATAAAAGGCTGACGGAGAAACACAGCTGACTCAGCTTGCGTCTTGATTGGCTGTTTGTCCGGTCCACATGACATCACACGCTGTGCGTGCTCGGCTCCGTTCGGAACACCCCACACATTACAGGATTTCTAGTCGCAAATACAAAACATGTTCATTACCTGCGATCTCTCCTTCCGACGCCTTCCGAGCGGACCTGACCGGACAAAATCACTCTTAACACACCCCACACCACAGGAAAATCAGACACAATGTCCTTTGCAAACATCAGATAATCATTCTTTTGCTGGCTTTGATAGTAAGCGGGAAATCGGGACAAAAATCACCCCGATTATCCTGTAGTGTGTACCCCCCTTCAGATGGAACTTCCATATCTGTGCAGTGAAGACTGTTTTAGCACAAAGGTGACATCATCCAGTGTTTTGAAACCATTAGGGGAGTTTGAGCCTACCACTGTTCGAGAAGCTGGAAGGTTTGTGAGGCTATTGGAGGACGACTCTTTCAGCTTCTTCCTGAAACTATTTCATTGCATCATGCCTCGTGTGCACATTCTCTTCAGCCAGCTGAAGAGGCGGACCATCGACTCAGTCTTTGTCCAGGGAATCATGCAGCAGTTCACACAATTTTTCTGACTTCAGCGTACATTGTTTCACACCGGCAACAGCAGGCCACCGAATCATAAAGCAACGACTTCCTCAGCGGAAGGTGTTGCTTGAGCATGCCCCGACGGCAGCATGCACCGACGGCGGCATGCCCCGACGCGCGTGGACTGCGAGGGCCCGTTCAACGCTGCTTGCAGCTTTAATTAGGGCCCGAGCAGGGAACCTGCAAGGACCCTATTGTAATCGCAATGATTATTATTTATTTTTCTTCTCACAAAATGATCGCATTTTTCACTGCCTGAACATACCCCAAAACTCACCAAACTTGGAATATAAGTCACACCTGGCGAAAAATTTTATAATCTATTGTCGTCCTGAATTTCCACCACTAGGTGGCGCTGTTATTAAGGAAAGCGCCTTTTGGCTAATAACTCCCATATACTTTGTCCCACATTCAAAAACCTTATATCCACGCATTCAGTGAATTGTGCTGAATCTCATGGTATAGGCCACGCCCATTTCAGCCTACCGTTTTTTTTTCGCTACGTCGCAAAATGTCGAAAACCTACTTTTTCGAACTCCTCCCAGGCGATTTCACCGATTTGCACGAAACTTGGCACACAGCATCTGTGGACCCTGCTGACAAAAAGTTATCAAAAGAATTTTGATAGATCAAACGATACTCACGTTATTAATTAACAACTTCCTGCAGATTTCGTTACAAACAGGAAGTGATGCATGTCTTCACATTGGTGTGTCCAAATGACATGAAACTCAGAATACTACTTCCCCATAGGCCCCTGAGTACCTCTGCCAAATTTTAGGCGATGACCACAAGGTGGCACTCTTTAAATTGAAATATTTTATATCTCCACAACGGTTCATCGGATTAATGCGAAACTTTGAACAATTATTGTCAGTGCCTTCCTGAGGACAGCTGACAAAGGGTTTACCGATCAGCCACTAGGTGGCGCTCTGGTGGCCGTATAATTTAATATTTGGCACTGTGCCCACACCATAACACTTATGGAAATGAAACTCATAGGGGTGCTATAGAATGGCCCCTGTAACTCACACACCAAAAATGACCAGCAGGGGGCGCCAGTTTGAAAAAAAAAGTTTTTGGCCCATAAATCCTGCATAATATGTTGCACATTGTTAAAGCTTATATCTACATGTTCCCTGAATTCAGCTGAATTGTGTGGTGTAGTCCACGCCCACTTTGGCAGTAACTTTCCATTCGCAAAATCGAGCCAAATGAAAAACCTACTTTTTCAAACTCCTCCTAGACGATTTGACCAATTTGCACCAAACTTTGCATGAAGCATCTGTGGACCCTCCTGACAGAAAGTTATTAAAAGAATTTTGATAGCCCAAAAAACGCACAAAACATAAAACAAAAAATTCCTGCACATTGTATTCAAAACAGATATTGTTCCATATCTTCCCCAAATACATTCCCATTACCACAACACTTTTGCTAATTGTGTTCCGTGGCCTGATGAGGGTCTGTGTAAAATTTGGTGCAAATCGGCCAATAGGTGGCGATCTGGTGGCAGTCTAATTAGTTTGCATGGAATTAAATGGGAAAATCTTCAAATCCTCTTCAAAACTCATCCACTTTCAACCTCTCCTTGTCCTTCATAGTTTGAGCTACAGACTCCATTCCATCTTTAAAAGAGTCTGGAGACCTTGAAATATCAGTCCTGTATTCAGCTTTTTAAAATCTTGTACGGTTTTGAAATCATCACAGTTTTAGTTTGAAGGATTTTTTGCTTGTCTTTGTCATTTTATAATGGGTGTGTGTTGCATGAGCTAGAGTGCGTGACGTCATCGCTCAAGTGAAGAGCAGCTGATGGAACTGGAGAGAGAATTCTGTTCAGCTTGATTTGGATCCCACATCTTTTACCTCACATGGACATTATATGATGGTCTTATTTAAGATGTAGGACATACAGTTTTCGATGTGGAAGCCCCAGAGCGACAAGCACTCCAACAAGTCCCCCATAAGCTGCAATGTTAATTTTGAGTCTACATTTCTGGAGGAGAGCAGACAGAGCCTGTTTGGTCTCTCACTCTGAAGTCCTCATTTTATACTCTATGGAAATAAAAACAACATCACAGAGTTCAGCAACGTCACCTGTGACTCAA